>CAADRB010000088.1:222812-296120 GCA_900708905.1 Hymenolepis diminuta
CCTGATGAATACTTTCTGTCTGAATACGGGATTCATGGAAAAATATTTCTCCTAAATCATTGCTGTTTATTAAGCTGAAGTTAAATAGTGAAATAGAATTTTCTAGAAAGTGAATTTTGAATTTAAAAGACCACTAATTATTTAATATAGAACCCTACTTATTTTTTCCCGATCTGTATGTGATCAAGTAAATCTATTACGTGAGGACACGTCGACTAGAGATTTGGAAATAGAGTATCATTGTAAAGCCTGTTTTTACTAATAATCTCGTATTCTGCCATGGTTGATCATGGCATTCACTCTTCGTGAACTTCTGGGTATTTTAGTAGCGATCACTGACTTAGCTGACGTACTAGTCAGCTACCACTACGTCACCGACGTGCGATAGAAAGTTTATTCTAGTTCTCTTGTTTTATTACAAAAATTGCTGAAAAATCAGTAGCATGTCATAGGGTGACTCGTTCATATTCTAATTAAAAAACACGTCCAGAGAAGTGTCAGGTAGTTCCATCTGGTGTATATTTTCTCACAAAGGTGTTTATTCAACCCCAATCTGCTTCCTTTATAAAATGTAGCGCATAGACTCATTTCTTTCAGCATTTAATCATATTTTTTTCATGTTTACCTTCCAAGTTTAACCATCTTAGTATTAACATTAAACCTATTATATATAACTTAATTATCGAGCTCGTGACGTTTGATTTTGAAGACGAGCTCGTTAGCTCCCTGTGTCACTGGTATACTGAAATTGACCAGATAAAAATATTTCGTCTTAATAAGTAGATTATCAAATGTATTTATTTTCTGACTTCCACAAATGTACTCATAATTTGGGCCAATTAAGACTTAATTTTTCACGTTTTGTTTCAGCATTTTTCGCACCCTACCATATGCTGCCAATATACATTTCCTTAGAAGGTCGGACCTTATCCTGTGGTCAGCTGATTTGGTCCAGCTACTTTGGTGGTGTCTTCCGAATTCCTGAACGTCTAGCTAGTCCAATAAGCCTGACCTTCACTATTGGAATCGCTCATCTTCTTGGAAGACTTATTGCTAGTAAGTAGTATTTTCCATGTTAATTTATTTTTCTTCCATGAGAGGGCGAAAAAGCTTTACAACTTTTCGTCATCAGCGTGAAATGTTTTCATGCAATTTCGTAGCCATCCTCTTAAAACCAGTTGACAGGTCTATAATGATCGATCCACCGGTGCCTTCTCAACCTAATTTCAATTAATTTGCTCAACACTTAACATATTCTCAGCGGATTTATTAAATGAATGTAATAATTAAGTGTACATTTATTTAGAAAATTTTTATACGGCGCGCTAGTCAAACAAGTGAATCCGTAAGCTCTTCTTTTTTTCAAGCGAGTGAACAAAAGTTGGCATTTGTTACTAATTTAGTTCATATATTAATGTTGTCTCTCCATTTCGCAATGATATATTACTTTTAATCTTGATAAGAGATGAAAATTAAATTTTGTCATATTTCGATTTAAATTTCTGTTGCGAGACAACTGAAGTGGCACAAATGGAAAGAAGGCAGAAGCGGTCGCAATTGGAAAGAGAAAGTTGTAGCTAAAAGTAAAACTCGGTGAGGAGTTGGGAAAATCTATAGACAGCTTAGTAGGTTATGGAAAGAAGTGAAGGAGGTATACAAGACTGAGTCACTACATAACTTTGTCTGATGATGGAGCAATTAAAGTCACTTGAGTTCGTAACATTTGTTTAGGGATCTCCTCCATAAGAAGGCCACTACTCAGTCTTTAAAATTACATTCAGTTCTACACATTACTTTGCCTTCAAATAAATTATAACTGTTTTGTGAGATATGTGACAATGAAATGGTGATGATAAGGTACTTTCTTCTGTCACTAATTATATTTTGGATTCCCTGCAGTAGTCTCTATGATTCCTTTCTTCAGCGTTAAAGATTTCTTTTGGCCAGTCCGTTTAGCATATAAAATCAGATCTTAAAGCGGTTGAGTTCAAAACTACCTATTTCTATCCCATTTGTGTACTCTGAATGCCGATTTTATTTGTAAAGTTTTAGTCAACGCTGCGTTTTCATATTCAATGTCCTTAAAATTGATTCTATTCTAAATTAGAGAAGTTAAACGTTTTTGGAAACATTTCAAAAAAGAGAACCTGAGAGCCTAATGTAATGTGAAAAAGTCAGATGTGTTAATGGTGTTGCGTAAATGAAATCTGTTATCATTTCAGCATTGTTTTTTATTCCAAAAAGATGCAATTGAGTTTCTTTGATGGGTTATTTATTACTGGTGGATGGCCAATTTTTCTAAACTTGCGTGTTTTTGGAAAATATCTGAATTCGGGGAACAATAAAGCAGTCCAATGTCTGATAAGTGAAAAGAATGGAGCAGAACTTGAAAATTAAGGCATTAGAAGAGTCTTGCGCCTTTTACTACTTGTTCCACTGCTTCAGGTTTTAATATTCCGATGTTCCAAATTCAGAATTTGCATCCCTTTTCCAGCCTTAAATCATGTTCAAACTTTGCAATAGTCAAATGAATTATAATAGTAAATTGGGGAGAAACTGATGGATCTGGAATTCAAATGAGGCAGCAACTGACTTTTATTCTTTTCTTTTGCTTGCTTCAACCTTTCTCCCTTGTTTTCCTGTTGTTCGTATTTGGGCGCCTCTTATGATTAAAAAGCACAAATTTGTCTCTGCCTTGGGTAACATCGCATTTTTAAAGATTATATAGCCTTTTTAATATGGTTGCTAACTCGTTATTGAATAGTGAAACATATTATTTACGGCGGAAAATAATAAATTATTAAAAATCTGTAGACAAAATAATGCTTATTAATAAGGATGGGGATGTCAAGTTTTCGTAATTTTTGGTTCTAACTTCACGGTGTATGGTAAGTTAAAGTAAAATTGTCCTTTTTTCATAAGCAATTTTATTAACTGCTTCTTATGAAACTACAGCAATGCGAAAATGCACATCAAGTGTGCTCAAACATATTCCACGTGGGTTTAATTTGAGTTGGTTGCATTGTCGCTCTTTCAAAAGTAGTCCATTTTAAAAGGTTTTACTAATTATCACAAACGCTTTTTTTCCTTTTTTCGGCTTGAAAATGTTCCGTTGTATATACACTTTTGTACTCCTGTTCGAATTTAATGAAATCCTGAATTTCTGTGTTTATTTTACTGATTGTGGGTCAGGAATTGAAAATATGAAATATGGTTATTTGTTGAGCTGTTATCATGAAAAGTTTCAGCAAACAGTCACAGGGTAGGGTGGAGAAAAATGCTCTAGTTGTGAGAATAGGTAAACTACAATGGGATTATGACAAATAGGATCACGAAAAATAAGTCGATGTATTTGTACTTGTGATTCTACCACAATTACTAGCGTTTCATCGTTTTCCTAGTTTATTTCCTAGTTTCCTAGCCTTAAACATTCAGAATTGAGGTACCTTGAGCCAAAGATGTCTGTTTTCTTTGGATTAAGCTTAATAATTGAAATAATTTAATTTTGGTGCTTCTTTTGTCATTAATATGTTTTTTTTCACTTGTCCTTAGCCTTCTACATCGAGCGCATTGTTAGCGAACCGTCATTTCCCCATCACTACGAGAGCGAAGACAGCGATGCCGAGAGTATAATGATTTTACGGCTTCCACGTCGAGTCCTCCATACCCTAATACATAAACTAGCTGATCCAATGATCCTCAATATTGTTTCACTGGCGGTTGGAGGCGTCTGCCTTCTCTGCATTCCCCTCACCACTCTTCGTATTCCGTCTTCCCAACAAATTCCCTCCTGTTCATATTTCACTCCCCTTAAGGGCATTCTCTTTGTTCTCGTCTTCCTACACACACTGTGCAGTGGTAAGTGATACTGGAAGGTATATTTCTAAATTGTTTAACTTTTAAATGACTCAAATCCCCCTTTCAGCCCTTGCAATATCCCTTCGAAGTTTTATTGCCGTAGAACTGATTGGCGTCCATCATCTGACCGCAGCTTTTGTGTATCTTCTTGTATTTCAAGGCACTGGGGCGATTGCCGGTCCCATCGCCATAGGTAACACATCAGATATTACCTGCTACTTATGTAATTTCAGTACAATTTTTATTATCAACGTATTTATTTATGCAGGGTTACTTGCAGAAGCGATATCAGGCGTACGGATAAATGCTCAATTACTGTCTGAACCCCAGTACCTCTTCATAGGAATGGATAAAAATCCGCTAAATTGGGCTTACTATGCCTGTGGATTGGTGTTTCTTCTGTCAGCTTTGGCTTATGCACCACTGAGACAACTATCTGCTTGGGAAAGTCGGAGGTACTTTAGTAAGCAGGAAACATGTCCCCAACCTTCTGGTTATTCAACACACTCAGCATCCCCAAATACTCCGAACGATATATCGAACCAACAGGTGCGAAGAAATGACTCATCATTGCCAGATGGTGTGTCTGTAGCCAATTTGGGTGATGGTCAACTCCCGTTGCCCTCCTCAAAACGGAAAACATCGGTAAGTATACTGCTTTGAAATGACACCTTACTGATTATTCATAAGTGGTTATGAGTGTTTACTTTATAAAAATACCATCTTTTAAACCAGATTCAATTTGTTGCTGATGACAATCATTTGCGATAAAGTAAGTTTACATCGTGTGAGTGTGGATGTCAAATCAAATTCTCTACGATTACTTTGCAATCCTAAACGATTAATTAACAATTTTTGCCCTGCTTTGGTATCTACTTTCTAATGATTTTTAAATATCGGATTTCTTTGTTTATGATTGGAGTGGTGGAATTTATTAGATGCGATTCAGTGTTTCCCTCATCAGGCTTTCAGACATTTAATTATTTTAATAATATTAGATTTTTTGGAGCATTTCTGTTACCTATTATTTTAGGACAAAAGTGATGTGGTTATCAACGTGCATTCGATTGTGATTAATGTTTCACAAAACTTATCGGGATGTTCACTGTCGGTCAAAAGTTAGAAAGAATCAATGCAGGACTACAGGGTCAAGAGTTGAAATTGAAGAAGAGGTATTACAAGATCTATATGTATGATTAAATAGGTTGTTAGAAGAAGATTGACAGGTAATTGTTATTACTTAATCCAATAGATAGATTAAATAACCAAATGATGCAAATAACGAGATTTCAATGCACTTCAGACGAATGAAAGCAACTTTTTCTCAACGATTTTAATTAAGAAAGGGATTGAAGAATGTCAGTAAGGGACGATTTTTCCTGCAATGTTTCAGGTTGATGCAGTGGATATGCCCCCATATTGGATTACAGTGGTTCTAGATGGAGAAAAGCGAATAGTAGATTTAATAAATCTTTCTTGTATGAGCTCAAAGGAAGTTGAAAAGCATCTAGTTGATTGAATAAAAAGATGGATATTCTGAAGTGAATCAGGAAAAGTCAATCAAACTATCTATGATACTTTCAACAAAAGTAGCTTAGCTGAGATTTAAGTGACCTGTTATGATGGCAAATTTAGAATGTGATTGAATTTTGATTATGGGCCTAAAATAAAATAGAAAACCCTATGGTTACTGGTGTTTATGAAAGTTTCCGTGCATTTCCCATTGGATTATAAATTCATATATTTTTTATTACAAATATGATCTCTAATGAGCCGTACTGTACTTGAAATGTCTAGTTCCAATTGCCTGTTCTACCTGGTCGTAAGAACACATGAATATGTCCTACTTTCTCAGCCTTCGTAGGAAATAGCATGACTTGCGGTAGTAAGACTGAACATCCTCGTTTATAACCACTAAACAGGCACCGAACATAGTGGAAAAAACATGAAATTTAAATTTTAGAATGTGACCTTACCGATTTAGTAAATATTGTGGAACTGGAATCCAAAAACCAAATGAAATAAGTCTGTTGATATCCCGATTTTATTATCGGTGTCTTTTTGATTTTTTCTCTCATTTGACACTTCTTGGATTGTTTTCAGTTACCTGGTTTCAGTTTTTTTTCTTGTGTTTTAAAATGATATTTTTTGCTTTACCGTGGATATTAAAATAATAATTTTTGTCACTTGAGTCAGTATATTAATCTGATTTTTGCAATGAATTCTATTGCAACTGCCCTTAGTTTTAAAAACTAACTTTCATCGATTTAATTAATTAGAAAAACGTATTTAATTTCATTTTTAGCAGTTTTACGATCGCCAACCAAAAATGTCGACATGTTCGCACAGCTATATCACCTTTCTAATGCCCAACGCCCCGAAGCAGTAGCAATTTCGCCCCTCTTTACCGCCCCTCTTCATCAATGACCTTTGACTTTATAACTCTCATTATCCCTTCTGTCCACCAACTGGATGTCTCCACTTATTATCACGAATATTGTAATTTTTTTGTAATTTGCTAACCGTATTTTATTTATCTTGAATTAAGTGATGATACATGAGAAGACGAGGCAAGCAGCTTCGAGGAGTTCAAGCAACTGGCTATCTGGCTTTCAGCCTTTTGCCAACATTCACTTCAACAACAGAATGGAGGAAGAAGAAAATTGCAAACATCAAGATGTATCGATATTGATCTTATTGTTGACGGTGGGGATCAGAAAAGATGGGGTGGTCTATAGGTGTTGGTAGATACCGTAGGTGCAGCGTAAGGTAGCTGCGAATGGTAAGATCAGGCTGATTCACAGAAGAAAATATTTAGAAAGTATAGACGAAAGTTTTATTAAAGAAGTAATTTACAGATTATGGATAAACATAATAAAGCGAGGATAGTTTGTAAAGTGGATCACTGTAATTTTAGCTTAAAATTGGAGTTAGGACTACTGCACAATCTGACGTCATTCTGCACTCGAAGCTTTCGCAAATTAGGGCTACGAAAATGTGTGTTTATGTACCTTTATCTGCCTAGTGGCTTCCAAATAAAAGCGTCTATGGTGGCATTACATCTAGTCAGTAGAAACTTGATCAAGTTGGGCATAGAGATCTGGGAGTTAACGGAAACAGCACCCTTTCCAACTCAGAAGACCGAGAATTGATCAGGGGGAGGAGGGGCAAAGATATATTGAACAACAGTAGGGAATAAAAGAGAGATGTAAAGTAGAAATTAAAGTCAGGAAGAGAGGTGCATGGGCGTCAGTGCAGCTTGAATGATAGTTTAGTTCTGATAAAGAGGCTAAGTGGAGTTGACTGTTTCACTTCCTTTGTTACTTCAATGTACAACCTATGAAAAGTCATCAGACAGAAAGGGGCAGATATGAGTCGACGTGAACGTCTGACAGAACCTCATATGTCCTTAAACAATACTTTTATAGAGAGGATCTTAGGGAAAAATTGAGTTATAGAGAAAATTGTCATTTAAAACCGAGATCTATACATTTGATTCATTAATCCGTCCGATGAAAGTTGCTGAAGTGAATTGAATTGGCAATTTATTGCGGACTTAATTACATTTACCCCAAGCACAGTCATATCGGTTGCATGTAATTAAAAGTAATGAAATATCTGTGATAGTAAATATCGTATCTAGGAGTCCCGTCCGCCTCTAGTCTCTGCATAAATGCAGAAATTTTGAAGGAATTTCTGTTCAACTTTGGTCATCCTTGAAGAAGGAAGTTTTTTTGGATATTTGGCTTTTCTGTGTTAAATCAGAGAGTAGAGTTTTAAAAGAGCTCCATTTTTGTCAAAGAATAGATCTAAAGTTGGCGAATCCTCGTAAATAAGTAATATATCAACCGAAAAAGCTACATTATTCAACCTAATATGGCAGGTTTGAATTTTGTATCTATGGACTGATAAACTATTTACTATATCCTGAAGCTTTTCCAGGAAGAGAAATTTTTAATTTTGATTAGCTTAACTGTGAATAGGAAACCTGCAAATCTGCTAATTTTAAATGAAAATTTGCACTTGCGTTTTATGAGAGATAATCATCCCTGAATTCCGGTGAATTCAGGACCCACACTATGAACACTTCGAACCTTCAGAAAGGTAATGATGGCTGAATCATTGACGATCTTGAAATACTCTCACAAATTTGTATTATTATTTTTATTATCCACGATGAGGTAAAAGCTATTTACAATTTCTTCTCTCGGAAAAGAATCTGAACAGAGGGAAAAATAAAACAATTCAATGCGGGTTAAGGAATGGGATGGAATGGATGCAGAATTTAGGCGTAGAAAGTAGGCTGTCATCATACTTTTGAATTTAGGGTGTAGTCCGCTGTTTTACATTCTAATATTTCAATTCTGTAATTTCCAGATTTCTTCCCGGTTTCCAGAGGGAATTCATATTTGCGATTCCCAGAGCATATGGATTGACCTATTAATTAAGATGGAGTGTCAGGTCTTCGAATGCATTTCTCTTCTGAGAGCCAATAAACCAGCGGTAGAAGAAGAGGCTGCATAATTTGGGCATTCAAAGTATTAAAGCATGAATAGAGCATAATTCTAAGAATGCTGAATTATAATGAAAATATTTATTTTAATAAAAGTTGAAAAATTCTGCTTTAATCAAACGACAAGGGACTTAGTCCAAGTTGCAAACAGTGCATTTTTCCTGCCTTCGTAAATCAGTTTTCTAAATCCATCATTTGTATTCTTTCCAGTTGTGTTCTGTCTCATATCTTTATCCCACTGGGACAAAGCAGATGCATTAAGCATCAATTAGCCCACCTCCATTCTTAAAAGGAGGGCAGAAATAACAAGCGTTTAAAATTTTGGAAGGGGGAGGACGGACTGTTTTGTTTTTCCTTTCGATGACGCCAGATCGACATGGTGATATGCAAGTTCTCAAGAAGAAACAATTGAGGAAAATTTGTTGAAGGGGACTGACATGCTTTTCTCCGCTAATATCAAAACAATGGGCTTTTAATTTATTCTCAGGTTGAATATACTCATAACTCTTAATTTTATTAAAATGACTTCCTTTTAAATGATGCAATTTGAAGGATATTGTTTGTTACGCATATTTGCTATATGCGTAATATGATCTCTAGCATATTTAGGATTCAAAAAGGAGATTTTGGTGTGTATCTTCCAACTTGTTCCGTATATTCTCTGCAGAAAAGTATGATTTTGAGGAGTTTATCTTAATGATGCTGCAACGATATTTTAAAATTTTCACTTCTTTTCCTGGTGCTTTGAACATGAGGTCCATATATTATTCATACGCCGATTTAATATCGATTATGATTAATTCCCGGTGGAATATTTTATCATTTTTCTTTCCAACTGACCTGATATAAGAGAGGGTTAATTACTCTTCATTCCTTTTGGTAACGCATTGAAAATTAAAATTATATTATTGCCTTCGTGTATGAAAGTTTAAGCAGTCAGAAAATCAGAGGTTTATATTACTCTGTGCAATTCATACGATCAACTAAGTATCCGATTTTGGTACCTAGCGGTCCTATAGATTTCACCCTTCTGTGGTATTTTGAACAATTTATTGAACGGTGGATAGACGTGTTTGGAACTTTACTCCATTAATTTCGTATCATTAATAGTACTGAAATTGTCACAACTAAAATTAGGCAGAACTCTGTGGGAATTAAATAGCACCTAGAACGTATGGGAATATAGAATTACACGAGGAATGTTTAAAAGCGGGGATTTACGCATCTCTTGTACCTCCTTTGTGACGGTTTAACAGTTCTTTAAATAGGCAATCGAATGTACTCGTTGTACAGCCAATAAGAATATGATCACAAATGGAGGATGCATGTATGCATTTGAATGATGCTTACAGAAAAAGTAACCCGAGGAGTGGAGTTTAGGTGAATGAGAAACAAATACTCACCACATTATTTGATTTCCACGGAGAAAAAGTGACTTTTGACATGCAAATTTACTGGCTGAAGATTTAAAAGGGTAAGGACAGGGACGTCTGTAAGTGCCGGAGATCGCACTGTCGAAGCAAATGTAATAACAGTCGAGTTCTGACAGTGGTTTAGAAGAATATTGAAGAGTAGTAGATTTACGCAATGATCTATAAGTTTAAAGACTGTTTTATTTTAAAAATTCGAACACATTTCCTTACATCAAATCCTATGATTCCTCAGATTGGTGTTCAAAATCTAGGGTATGAATATCGGATTTTTATCTCCTATGACGAAGCAAACCGTTTTTATAAGTTTTAATAATGTAATAGCATCTGAACAAACAAAATAATAGATATGTTCGGTAAAAGCTGAAAAGGGGATCGAAGAGAAGTACATGATAAAGTCAATTTCTGAAGAATCCTATTTTATTTATGCCGTTGAACCATTAAGCATCTCAATTTCTGACAAGGAACATAATTCATACTGCTTTGTCTGAATGTTCCAAGGCACAATTTTCATGACATGATCCCTGGTATCTCGTTGGGTTTAAGTCCGTTTTATTCAGAACTTGTTGGCTACATCATTTGACGGAATCTTTGCTCGTGCCACTTTGAGTACATTTTTTTCCTTACAGCCATGGATAGATGAATGAGACTACCAAAGACATTTTAAGTAAAGTGAAGCTCGCTAGATATTTGTCATGGTGTAATGTGACTGAATTATTCAGTATTAATCCCTCCTGTTTAATAGTATTTTCACCGACGAAAGTAAAGCTTCCTTACACCTAGCGCTACTCTTTATTCCACCGTCACCAACTTGGAAGACACCGCTACTTCAAATGGTGAAGGTAATTTGGGAATAGAATTCATGGGAAAGCCTAATCTAAAATGTTTGAGAAACCCAGGAATTAAATTTTATCAGGAATTAATTACAAATAAGACATATTTTTCTATTTCAAAACTTTTAACTGAATTGAAAACAAAGTTGAAATTAATCGAAAAATGGAAATTTAAATAAGAATTATTAATACTTATTTACTATTTATTTATATTTAAATCCTTTAACTGAATATAATATAGTTTTGCAAACTAGTCGCAGATATATTTACATCACCTATCCGCATATACTTTACCTCAAGCCACAACAACGTTAAAATGAGGTCAGCGTTTTATATTTACGATTTAAGAGAGTAAATTTGAGTTTATCCTGAAAGTACGATGCATTTAGTCCATTTAACACCCCCAGTATGTAAGTTTAAGTCATACATTTATTCATTTTCTTAATTGATACTCCATTTGTTAAAAATCTCAAACGGAAATTATTATTATCCAGGACAATGCAAAAAATTTGCACAGTTTGTGTCTCGTGGAATAAACAATGAGACACAAGGAGAGAGAGAGAGAGAGAGAATGAGGATTCCATTTTGAATGGGAGAACGAAGGGAGAAAGTAAAATTTTAAATAAGAAGATCATTAATTCATTTTCACTGCAAAACCATCAAACTGTCCACTTCCTAGTTGTAACTTTAGTTAAAATTTCTGTTGTTCTGATTTCCCTGAGGCTACAAGATAAAATTAATATGCTTGATGATATTTGTTATTGTTAAAATGACTCACATCAGGAAAAATCTTTTACGGTCTTTTTTGGAAAAGCAACTGAAAATGGTTAGCAGTACAGTTTAATGAATGATGAAGGGTGAAGGTCAAGGGTCTACAACAAGGCATCGAGGGGTCTAACTTCATCTGATTATAGGAATCGAATCGTAAAATATTTCCTTACTGGGTAGTAACGTTTCAGAAGTCAAATATTATGTTTTATCGCTTGAATTACCGGGAAAATTCTTCTCCACGACATCCGATGCTTATTGACACGTTTTAATTACAATAATGGTTTGTATTGTCCTTATCTGATCCTGATCTGTCCTGATCTTAACAAAACAGCTTGCAAGAGGTAAAGTGGTCACTTACTGGAACTATTTCAGACACATATATTAGCAAACATTTACGAATGATGAGATCAACTATTTCACGGTTAACGTATTTGTGCTATCTTGTTAACAAGAAATTAGAGCAGAATTTTTATAACAATATATTACTTCTGATTTAACTTGCAATAAAAAGTAAGGTCTGACGATTTTTCGCTTATGTCTATTTACCTGTTTCAGTAGTTGCCTTCTACTCAATGTGCACATTAAGTTTCCAGTATCCGAAATGACGATCGGCTTTCGGTTTTTGCATTGGGATCAAACAATTAAGTGACCTCAGTCACGTTTAAATTGCAAAAAATCAGATGAATTTTAATTCAATTAAAATTTTCCACCAAGACAAGGATAGTACTTCAAATTTTGGATGAATGATAATATTCAAAAAATTTTATTCAATTAATATATTTGGGCTGAAAAAATACAGTAAATTTTGGTCTTCTCGAGGAATTCTTTGATTTCATTTTTATCTTCTTAATCATGCACTTCACAAAACAGTTGGAATTCGTCTGATGGTGAATAAAGCATTCATGGAAATATACGAAGCTTGAAATATTTGATGGCGACAAAGCTCCTTTTTTATGAAGTCACACAGGCATTTTCAAGCATAATCAAAAGGGAAAATTTTTATTAAAGTAGTATTTATAAGTTAAATCATTAAATTAATCGAAAAATCATCCAACATATTTACTTGCAGTGTCTGGACTATAAAAACGGCGCGTTATTTATGGGTTTTGTACTTAATATTTCGATAAGATTAATTGAAGCGTGTCGATGAACATTAAGGAGGAATTAAGGAAGCAACGTGCGTGTAATTAATTCGGTTATAAAAATTTATTATCATTTAAGTAAATCATTTTTGACATTTTAATATTCCAGAGCGGCCCATGATACTTTATTTCGCAATTACTGTCTCGAAGAAGAATACTCAAATGCCAGTTTTTATACATTAAAAATATCAGAAAGTTTGTTTACTCATAAACTGGAAAGACATGCTTGGTATATAAATTAGAGATTAGATAAATGTAAAAATGAGAAAATAAACAAAATATCACAGAATTTTTAATTTATTATTAATGACTTGAAGTTATTTTCTAAGAGAAAAATATATTGTCTACGACAACAGTTCAAATAGTCGGCTTCAAACCCGATTTCTACAACTATTTCCGAGCTCCGTAAATGCCCCGTTAATAAAATTTAGACAAACAGGCAATGAAAAGTACTGCCTGCATCAGCAGTCGATGGCGAATACAGCTGGAGGGTTGAATGATTTCAGTATGGCATCTGTAAAGAAGTGTCCGGTGATCGAACAATATCAGGCGTTCGAACGCTTATCCGAAATGCTACTGATCTGAGAAGTTCTGTTGTTATGGTTTTTGATGAATGAAAGAAGTCAATTAATAGTCTCTCCGTATGGTTAATAATACAACGCTTGATTAATTGAAAGTGCTCTGAGAGATTACTCACATTATGAAAAGCTTACTTCCAAAAAGAGGGGAAGAATTCGTGGGTCAACTGACGTCTTTTTGATGCAGTGCGGAGACTGGTAAGTTTCAAAAGAGAAGCTTTCGCACCACAATCTAACCTTCCAACCTACTTTGAAGAGGTCTATTCTGATAATAAAGTCCAAACTAGAGAAGAAATTAGGACGGAACTATATTGCACCATAAAATGCTGAATTGGCAATCATCACCTTATACAGGGAAATTTTTATAATGGTCTAAATTATGAAATCTATGCTTTGTCTCTTGAATCTTATCATTTATAAACAAAAATTAATTATTTCATTTTATTTAGATGAAAATTAGCTTTTTCCAAAAGTGAAATAAATAATCCACGTGAATTGAAGTACTCAAAAGTAATCATTTTGTCCAATGTTGAGGAGTAATTTATAAGTCTTGTAATCGAATTAGTAAGTTCATGACACCATATGAATTGTGTGGCAAATTGTATTTTAAAAAAAACAATTAAATAATTTGGAAAGAAATTAATCTATATATATATATATATATGCATATTGACCGCTACGAGCAAGAGAAAAGAGCATTGTCAACGCTCTGCTGACTCACTCGGAACACCTGAGTTTGTGGGAAGAGTGCATGACATAATGGACAAAAATCATTGAAAGTCAATGTGCAACATCTTGTCGAGCATCTTCAATTGTCTGAAGGAACAATAAGGAATGTTGTTCATCAACACATCGGACACTAATTTCACATGTTCTTAGGTGAGGTCAGATTATGTCGACAAAAACAACTCAAGAGAATCGTTTAATGCGCGCAAAACCACATTTAAAGAAATTGAGTCACCCAGAGGAAGAGAACTGTCTTTAATTTTTCTCAGACTAAAAAAGCTCCAACCAGAATGAAAAGTCAGTCGAAGAAATGATAGATGAGTATGTGAGGGCGGACCCCACTGGAGTTTCAACTATTATGCATGCATACGAAATTCCAGCAACAGTAATGGTTTTCTGTGTTGTTAACAGTGAGGGATAGACAGATCGTGACTCCTTAGAGTCAATATAGATGCAAACGCGGATGTGTATGTCGAGACTTTTCGAATCATTGTTGTTAAGCCGGTTTGAATAGGCAGCGTAGCCAATGAAAGAAGACTCTATGTCTTCTAACAAAATTCGGCTCCATTTCTTTACGCTCTCAAAACCCACGATTATATGGATGGACGAGAATTTTCATCATCATGTCACACGGCACCAAGCCAATGGTCGCCTCTCAACTAATCACCGAACCTTTATCCTTTCGATTATTACATGTGGGTGGGGCGTCATTGAAAAGGAAGTTAATATGCATCCCCATAACACCAAATCCTCCTCTCTGATGAAAGCAATAGTGCGAGCAATTGCGAGCATCGATAAAGATCGCCTCATCGAATTGGGTCGGTAACAGAAGCCGAAGGAGGATATTTTGAATCAAATATCGGTCAATATTATATTAATTTGTTTTGTTATAAGAAATTGCAAGTTCCAACCATCAACAGTTTCATTTACTGTTTATCTAAAAGTGCGTAAGGTGTCCTCATATCCTCTATGCACCCTGCATACATTTAAATAAAATAGCGCTTTGTATCTTTCAAGATCTACAGAGGCCAGTATTCCAAAAATAGGGAATAAAAGAACGCACAAGTCACTTAGGCGCAAAACAAAGTTAATTGTGACCTTGAAATATACAAATGAGCTAAAAATAAAAAATATAAGGTTCATGGGAAATATTGCAGACATAGATTAAAAAACTTCTTTTTTTTTCTCAAGAGAAATTATTTGATGAAACATTTTTCTGAAATTAAATGATATTGTTACCCTGACGGGGTCAAAAAAATTAATAAAAATATCCCATCTGTCTAATTGTCAGTGCACTTAAAAGTTTTCAGATTCATGGATGGGCAGATCTTCATGCTCAAAGATTACTTTTTCGATGCATCGGACTGTATAAAGGGGTTCAAAAGAAGGACCTTGGCCCTTCAGCCCAACTTTCCTAATTATTTTGGACGTGGTCGACTTAAACTCAATTCATCTCAAGTTGAAGCTGAAAGAATCAGATACAGTAGAAGTTTTAACTTGTGAACACATTTAATATGGAGACCACCTGTGCTTTGATTAAACTGTGGAGGTGATACAAGTATATAATAGCTACCTGTTGGAGACGTTATAAATAAAAAGGCAAACACCTTCACACATCTCGGATTGCAAGTCTATGCAAAAGGGATGGTTCCTCCTCCTAGTATAATAGAGCCTGAGTTGGGGTTACGAAGCGTCTTTTTAGAGATATCCGAATGCACATTTCCCCAAAGATCTCAAGGCTTATAAAAGATAGCAAAATCGAGTGAAGAACCCTTTGAGATTTTCCAAAGAGGGTTATATTAAAGTAATGTTGGAAACTTTCAAATTCGCAATCCACGCCAAGCATGCAAATTCCTGACGCAAGTTTTAGGTTCTACCTCACAGAAATGGGCCATGTCTGCCCGTTTGGGGGTACCCATCTGTATTACTCTTTTAGCTCAGTATTATGTTACTATATTTAAATTTTCTCGTGACTACCCTCCACCTGACCTAACAGCCTTGTGTCGTGAGCCGGATCTGATTATACAAGAGGTATTACTAGCTAGAGCAGGACTCCATAATGATGAGACTTCAGATCTTAATAGAATAAGATCCGAGGTCATATAGAGAGGAGGGCGAAGGTCAGGTGCTTGTTTGCTTAGTCCCCAAGGTATTGTTTATTTAAACACCAAAAGGTAAACATTAATGGAAAAAAATTAATACCCTAATGTTTTTATATCAATTTACAAAATATTGCTTTTGAATTAACGGAATTTATTATAATTTCATTTCTGGGCACAAATATTTAATAAAGAGAATTTTATTGTCTTAATAGAGCTGCTGAATTCTATTATCCTACTTAGCTTTTTATTGAGCATTGATAAAATTTTTTAAAATGGAAGGTTCCCACATTATCCTAGCCATTAACTGAACAAAGCCTCGCTTGCTCTGGAAGCTGATGGTCTGTAACTCTGAATGTGGGAGTGGCACCATTTATAGTTTACAATTTCTTCTGCAAGCATGTGAACTTGGACTGAATTTTGAAATGCAAGTGAATTCAAATCCTCGTTCCTAAGAACCAGCATCTACCACAATTTTTACCCATTTGCCAGGAAAGTTAAATTTCAAGCAAAAGAGTTCTATAATCACAATAAAATATTATTAAAATAATTAGTTATTATGAAAATAAAGAAGCCCTAACGGCCACTTGAGCTGTAAAAAAATCATGGTTTTAAAAGTGAAATATTACAATTTAATCACGGTAAGCAGATGAAGGTGATTAAACACGACGAAATTTTGTGTTCGAATTTGAGAATAACTCGGAGGAATGGGATCGCAATGATAGAGCAGCAATATTCTAAACGTGAATATCTCTTCCAACTATGCAATGATTTAAACACCAAAAACCACAAAACACTTACTTTATTATTTTTTCATTATTAATAATATGGGACAATAAAATTAATACTATTTTGTACATTGAAAAAGCAACTGAATGTTAGAAACGGGGAGACGGTCCAATATGAGTTAAAGGGAAGGAAATCAAGTAGATGAAAAATTAAAGGCAGCCTTCGAATTCGACCTGTGCTCATATCACCACTCAGGCATAGTCCACTGCTCCAGGATTTGTCCTCTCTTTTCTGAAAAAATTCACGTTATCGTCGTCCAGATATTATTGCTCAGTTTATTTATTTAGTAGAAGATGACGACCCAGTTTTTTTATCCAAATACGTGGCTGTAACTCCGTAATAAGATTAAATGATCGTTCTGCCTCATGAAGAAATATGTATGTCAATTTAGGCTGACTCAGGAGTTGAAACATTTGAGAATCTTCAAAAGTGAACGTTATTGAAATATAAATGATGAAATATTCTCAAACAAAATATTAATTAAAATGAACTTAAATTAGCAAATGAAATAAGCATCTTGGTTGATAAAATTTAGTTTCCGATTTTTTTTGAATATGATAGAAAATTGGAAATAAAACAGTTCGTCCACAAACAGAAGAAAGAATTTAGTCTTATGGATGTAACTCATTTTAATTTATAATGAATTTTAAATTGTGATCTCGCTCTTTTGTTAATTTTTCTAAAGAAAAACTAGAAGGAATCATGCGCTACTCGAAAAAGATAATGGCTGTATTTCGTTTGTTTCGTGGACGCACAGACAAATGCCGAAATTCCCTGGATCAGTGCTTTAATCCAGAACGTGAATAACAATGCTACATGTGAATCCTGGACACACAAAAAGTTCATTAAAGAACCAAACGGAGAGTATAAATAGGAGTTTGAAATGAAGTCAACTTGTCAATTGGTTCACTTTGGTTTAACTATTGAATCATTAGACTGTCCATTTTCCGTTAGGAGTATAAAGTTCTTGGCATTATCTATATATTCCAATGTTCAGTGTTCATGATCTGATCCTTAGGTGCTTGACTGAGCTCAAGTCGGCGATATTTGGATCTTACTGACCACATTATTTGATTGAATCATTGGTCACGCTACAATGATTGCTTTTTCTTCTTACAGCCGTGGGCGGGAAAATGAGACTCTCAAGTAAATTTCATCCAAGGAAGGGCTCACTAGAGTTTTGTTTCAAGGAAATTCAACAGACATCTCTTTTACTTGTCTGCCTATTTACCAACGAAATTAAAACTCTCTCACACTCATTTTTCGAATACCAACTTGGAAGACACTGCTACTGCAATGATAAAAGTAATTTAGGTCTAGAAATCATGGGAAAGCTTAATTTAAAGTGTTTGAGAAACTCAAAGATAAAGTTTATTTTGAGGTAATTTCAAATAAAAGGTATTTTTCGGTTTCAAACTTTCACTTGGATATAAAATTAGCCTAAAATTAATCAGAAAATGGATAACTTGAAAATTTCAATCAAACTGAAATTGTGAATATTAATATTTGGTTACTTACTATTTAAAGCAGTTACTTGATACTCCCATTTTTATTTAATAAACATAAATTTTTCATAAACTAGACCTATCATAGTCACACAAACCCTCCGTGTATGCTTCATGTTGAATGTTGTCAGCGTTTATGTTTACGATTCAAGAGAGGAGCTTTGAAATTATCTTGAAAGTAGGATGTTTTAAGTTCACTTAACTCCCCAAATATGAGCTACTCATGTGAATTTTGGTATTTGTGCGCAAATATCCTTCTTCATTTCAGTTACTGTTAGAAGAAATTGTGGGATTCTATTTACTAGGTACAGTAAATTTTCCGCAACCAAGATGCCTTAACACTTTTGTTTGAGCTGTGGGATCTGAAAAAGACAGATAATTTGCGTGATTTCAGTCATTTTTTAATTTAAAAAATCAGAATTTTAAGTGATATTAATTTCCGACTAGACAAGACCAGAAATCACAAAAAAATCTTTTGTGCTCAGGAGTTTTTCCTACCGGTTAAAATTTCAAAATGAGAAATTTAGGAATTTGGAATCTTTGGATGTCAAAGATAAGATGTGTACAGAGAGGACATTATCCATTCACTGAGGAGAAAGTTTAAGAAGAGACTTCAGCCTTGAAACAAAGATTTATGCATGCATTCAGTCGTCGATAGGACCTCTTTGTTGTCAATGATTTAATTTTTTGCGGGCCTTTACACAATCTACACTTTCAAGAAATGTGAGACGAACATTTTAATGAATTCGACCCTCATAAGAGAAGGTTTAATTTAGTCTTTTATATTCACGGAAGTATTTCCTTTTCATCTGTTGAGCAGTCTTGAATTTAGAATAATTATATGAGAGTACGGTCTGGTAGTTCAGTAAAAAAGTAGAATGATTAAGTAGCCACTTTCTTCTATAAACGCTTGCTAATTGGATAACACATACATACTATAAAATTATTTGATTTTATCTAATCCCAAATTTCAGAGTTCAGTTCAAATTCAGCTGACCCCAGAAGAAAGTGTACATCCAAATCTTAAAATCTGGTTGGCGGCTATGATTCGATCTCTGGAATTCTGTCTTTGCATTTCTTACTAAAGATTGCTTGATATGATTGAATTATAACTACCTTGCAAACTGAATTTTAAAAATGTAAAATATTTTACAATATTAAGCTATCTAGACACTTTAATATTGAGATAATGAAAGATACTTAATATCACTTGAGGTGAGGTGAGGTGAATTGAAGTACCAAAACAGATTATTGTACGTAAACAACTAGAATTTGTTCTGTAATCTAGAGGAGGAGTCATGAAATTTGAATTTTAGAACATTGAGAGCCAATCCTGTGCTACTCGAATTCAAAAATCAAATGCAGTACGACTCTTTGATACCTTGAATTTACCCTCAAAACCCTTTGGTGAGAAGATTACTCATGCTTTCAGCCAGTAAATTCCTAATACCATATAAATTCGAGCCTGTTCTAGCCAAATATGCCATGTTAATGGCTATTTTATTACCTCATTGGCCCTCCACAACGGTCTACATAATCTAAAGCTCAGTAAAAACAGGTGTTAAACGGTTGCAAGCTTTTAGACATAATAAAACTAAGCAACGACCCACAATGTAGTGGATTTGAAAATTTACGTCAAATTTGTAAATAATTAATAATAACATAAATAAAACGCATAAAATTTAATTTCTTTTGGATGAAAATCGCTTAGTTTTTCCAAACAGCATCCGGTGAATATTTTCGTCACAGCGATTGGATGGATTTGCACGCTATTTCAAATATTAATGATGGCATTTATGGGCAGGTTCAAAAGGCCGATTTGACCGAGCCATTCGAGATCAAGCACATAAAGCTGAGAGTGAACTCCATAAGCTGTTGTTCAAATACTAATGTCATGGGAGGTCTCGTTACGCCTTATTCCATCCTCCGTCAGTTTGACAGATTCACCGCAGGCATTGACTGCAGATCGGGAGAGTGGTTCTAATTAAGGACGACCTTCCGAATTTTAAAGCTTTCTTGAGACCTGAGTTATATATATGAATCGGTGTATAGTTGTAGACAAGTCTGATTACCGTTGATTGATAGATTCAAATATTTTCATTTTGCTTGGTGTTGATATGGAAGGTAGCCAAATGATCATTCCATTTTGAAGTATTTTAGTTTAGGTTTATAGCTGAAATTAATTTTACAAAAATGCGGCTGATTTTGTCCTTGATTAGTCTTAGTCACATTGTTGGTGGACGATTCTGGAGTTCTGGAGAAATGTCCTGGCATTGTTTACACCAATTCTGTTTGAAGGGACTACACAATAAAACCTAAACCCGAACTGACCATTTTGAAAAGATCAAATGGTGGTGCTACTTTCCTATTTAGAGTTTTCACGGACGTTAATTTTTCTTAACCTAGTTAGATTTTCTCATTTAACTGATATGATTGTGTTGAATAAGATATCGTGTACATTATATTATTTACTCACCATATCGTGATATTTATTACTATTGACAGCATTCATCAGTATATTAGCTTTAATATTGTGATTGTACTTTTGCGATCTGTCTGTGCTTTTCCCGCAGTTTGATTCCATTGCATGTCAAGAGTAAGATTAATCGTAAAAGCCACAAAGATTCTGAAGTCAGTGTTAGGATACCGACAAGCAAAGCTCAAAGCTTTGGGGTGAACAATTCCCATTGGTGCTCCCTAAGTTGGCCACAATCTTCATCAATATGGAAGCGCTCTTGATGACCTGACAGTTATCTGGAACAAATTTTTATCAATCCGGCGGCGTTTTGATCTAAAAAATCAGTAGAAAGATGACAGTTTGAAGTAACTGCACTTCTCCTATGGATCTCTCTCTCCCTCTCTCTGGGTCTGAATAAATAATAGTCTAGCGAAATCTGGCGGGCACATAGACCACAACGGCATAAGTTAGACTTCCAAGCGTAAGAGTACAGAATAGTCTTAGTTTAAAAACAAACAAAATCGATTTATTAGAAAAATTTTCCCTTTTCGATGAGTTCGAAAATTTGATTCTTTTAGAGATTTTTCTTTCTATGAAATAAAAATGTCCATTCTGAATGTCAATACTTGAATGATAATACGTCTGCTGAGATATTATATAAAAATTACAGTGAGTTTTTAATGTGAATTGAGCTATTAATATAGTTTAACAATAATGCTCCAATTGTATAGTACAGGCACCAAATCCCAAGTGTAAACATGTTAGAACTTTAAAGTTAATGCTCCGCAAGTAATGTGCATTCAAAAGTTATAAACTTGGTTGCGAATTTAAAGATTAAAAATTCATATAATGATATGGCTTTCAATTTTCAAGTAATTCCTCCTCATGTGAATCGGAAATAGCTAATATAAATAATTACTTCAATCATTCTATATGTATCAATAGAATTTTGAATCTATTTTAGGTTGAATACGACGATTACAGGTGAATGTATAGATATCCTTTTATTTGAGGCTGAAGAACGTACAACAATGAAAGAATATAGATGAGTATCGAGAGATAAAGGAACTGATGTAGCAGTTTTGATGAATGATAACAGGTGGCTTAAGCAGGACCCCTCGGGTCCATTTGCAAAATCTACAGTTTAGATGATGGACAAAAAGTGACTTATGATTAAATTTTCTCAATTATTATTCTGTGGAGAGTAAAAGATAAGTTCCGCTTGGCTAGTTTCTTGCATTTTCTAATCTCCAGCTATTAAAACTACAGTGCCGAATTTGAATATTTGAGGGTGGATCAAAATGATATTTTGAATGACAGGAAAAAATCGAGAGAGAGAGAGAGAGAGAGAGAGAAAAGGGAACGAACGGCTAGAGAACGATACAATCAGACGTTTGGATCAGGCATATGAAACAGGCATGTGAATAACGCAGGCGAGTTAGCTGAGTCATCACGGGACAGAGGCTGGCGAAGATCGGTAATGAATGTGCTCCAGGTTAACTTTGGTCAGAAGAGTGCTTTTTTCACTTTTTGAGCAAGCATTTGAACAAAAATAATCCCAGTAAAGATATTTAGCTTTGTCCGTTACTTGTAAAGCATTCAAGGTGCAATTTTCTAATCTAAAAAGACGTCTGTACGTCAGGTTCTGCTTTATTGATTCATTCAGTTAAAAATCTTGTCATAGAAGTTCAAAGCCTCTTATTTCTATTGGCAACTTCTTTCGTTTGTGATAAATAATTTAAGTTAAAATAAACGTCCAAAAGGAGCAACTGCCCCAATTCTGACCAATTTTTAAAAGTATTCGGCGTTATTAAATAAGCTTGTATCTTTTGAATTGTCTTGTTCTCTATGTAATTAAAATCAAAAGTTGTAAATTAACGAAAAATATTTTATTTAGATAAAATAGACTGAGTCTGTTCTTTAATGTATGGAAAGTAATTAAAGGGAGGGGGAAAATAGCTAATGGCAAAAGTAGTCTGCTCGATTAATTGTCTAACTAGGAAATGACAGCGGAAGCGGTTTTAATAATAGGGGAAAGGGAGGACCTGGGAGAGAAATAAAATAGCTATTAAGTGCGTGAGAAGGTGAGATTTTTGGGGATGTCGGCCACCATTAAACCTTTCTTTCCTCTGTTATTGGAAGATCAGGAGCAACAGTGGGGTATTTAAGTGAGCTTGACACTTCTCGATCAGATGTTATTTGATTCAAATTTCTGGGTTAAAATGTCCAGCATGTAAGTTCTTTTTCTTTTCCCTGTCATTCACGAAATTATATCTCTGGAAATTTTAACATTATTTTAATATTTTACTAAGACAAGTTCAAGGTAATTACTATTTTTATCCACTTGTACAAACTTCGATCGTGATTTAACATGTGAATATGCGAAGTCCGACATAGAATGAAAGGAAGAGGGGTGGGTATGCGTATATAATGAAATCAGAATATCAGGAGTCTAACTTTATTTGAATTTTGAATGTATTTAGTTGAGAGCTTTATAAGAGGTATTGCTTACTGGTACTGGCTTTAATTCATTTATGCTTTCTTATGATCCTAGGCAATTTAACAAGATCAGCAAGGCATTTCAAATGCAGAAGTTCTTGCTAGAATTTAGTCATTTGAAGCCTCATAATTTAGACATTACGTCATGAGGATCGATAAATAACTTTTATTTCAAATATGTGCTACTCAAAAATAACAATTTTTTAAATTTTTATTTCTTTAAGATATTTTTAGTTTTTAGGGTTATAGATGTTCACTTATTTGCATTTTAAATATTATTTTGGACTTTTGGTGAACTGCTTAATAAAAATTATCCAAAATTTAAGTTCATATTGTTCTTCCTGTCTATTATAGCCATTATCTAGTGCTATTTGGCTGTGTATTTCTTCTCTGTGTTCTTGCTGAACCCATCCAGAATGTCGAAGATGATGGATTTCAACAAGTCGATGAACTTGAACCTGGAGAGCTCTATCAGTACATTCCAGTGAAGAAGCACTATTCGTATGGAAAAATCAGACGATCACCTGATTTCCCTTCTGCTTACGCCAAGCGAGCCCAGTTTTTGAGAATTGGTTAAATCCTCCCTGTTACTGAAGTTGCTAATTAATTTTTCGTGAGATAATATGAACTGTATATGAAAATTATTAGTGACTGAATATAGAAAACAAAAAATCAAAATGATTACTTTTGATGTAATATAAGTATCACTTCATTAAAAAGGTATCAGTTTTTTACTAAATCTCATTATTAAAACCCACTGGAAGGCAATTTTTCACTGTGAGAAGACCATTGAAATCGGTTGAAAGAAAATTCAGTAAATGATAAAAGTAGGAAATCGAAGTTTCGGGCGAAAGAGTAAGGTATGAATGAGGACTATTCGATATTTCCGCCACTGCTTTATTTTTTATTCTTCGTTTTCATCTAATTAATTTGGAATCTTATATCCAGAAAAGTGCCTGAAATTGTTTATAAATTTTAACACTATTCTTTTCACAAATATTCGACAACTTTTGTTCTCTAACTGAGTGCCAACTTGACAAATCATGGAGGGAGAAGGGAGAACCGTTTTACATTGACCTACTTCTTAATCTGTTGAAATTTAATGTCGAGCATGCCTTAGATTCTCTTCATGTAATATGAACAAAAAGGCAGCTTCTGAACTTCTGTAATTCCAACCAATAGCCAAATTTGTCGCTTAAATTGAAGCGTGTTATAAAATATGACTCAAATATGAAATAAATAATTATAAATATAATATTTGCAGAGGATAAAAGAGACACTAGTAGGCGAATTTCAATGTTGGAAACAAGATGTTTACATAATCTTATTTCCGATTAGAGCCTTATAACTTCAGACCTGGAGAATTATGAGTTTTCAAGGTATGTGAATAACAAATTCGGTAGAGGATGGCTATCAAAAGCAGAAGTTTTGATCTTAATATTTCTTTATTATTGGATTTCACTACCTCGTTCAAATGTGACTGACATCCGAAGAGATCGATTAAGTTTCAAAGAACAAGTGATGGCGCCTTCTCAAAAATAAAACCTATAGAGCAGTTATTTGGCAGAGGATAGCGAAAGTATCTCACATGATGACCGAAATTGAATGAATATAAAGCTTTAAATTACTGCTATTGTTATTACTATCTCTATTAGTACATTTCAAAGTACAGAAAAATTACAATTTTCATTCTGAGAAAGTAACTCAAATCGGGAATAAAGAAATCCAATGGGCAATTTGCGGAACACTAATCTACTGCCTCATGTAATTGAATAACAGAAGTGACAGTAGTTTGAATTCCTATAAATTTTAAGGATAAAAGGCAGTATGAAGGATACATTTTGAACAGGAAAGGGATAAATTTTTATATTACATGTGAGAGTCGAGGATTTTGGACCCGGAAATAGTGATTTCTGCGTGACCACATTTGCGATCGACATCGCTTATTCTGAAGGACTTTAGTAATTTGAGCATTTGGAAGAATTTTGTTCAGCTAAAGCTCACCTACAAAGTCGTCTGTATGGCAATTGCAGATATTGGTTCTCAAGAGCAACGGTTTCTATTTGATTGCAGTTTTGCAATCCTGTGCTCCACAAACAAATTTACATAGTCCGATAGAAGTAAGTATACATCCAAATTTATCAATTTCAAAAGAGTGAATGGTTGTGCCACTTCTGTCTGTGAATTTAAAAAGATATTAGTTGGTATAAGGTGAAATTTGAAACAAGGACGTTTCAGCAGACAGGAAACAAGTAGGATGATTCCATCTTAAATAACTGTAGCTTGATGGAGCTCGTCGGAGCTCAGTCGTGATGTATTCTAATCGAGTAATTTTAGATTATATTTTGTTATAAATAGAAACATTTACAATGCCTCTTGTGTTATTAACAATTTTTATAAGCTTGAATCGTGGCATAGCATCCGAATAAAAGGTAGGGAAAATATGTCCAGTAATGTGTTAAAACGAGAATGGGTGAAGAAAAGTCAGAGCATTCTTTAGTTATCCGCATTCTCATGAGGGATACAATTCTGAGTGATATCTTATAGTTCAAACTTAAAGTCTGGACTCCAAGATTTATGGATAAGACTGTGTACGCTACATTCAGGGCTCGTTGACCTGTTGACCTAATTTCTTGATTAGTCATGTCACTGTGATTCATCAATATCTCTCTTACAACAAAGGTGGGCAGCTGAGATTAGTAGCAACGCTTTAAACACGGCTGATGCCACAAGAGTTCGATCAAATTAAACTCTAATGAAAGTGAATAAATTTTCGGGAAATATTTTCAGTACTTTTAATATATTATTTGCACTATCTATCACAATGAACCTATTATAATCCGTTTGATCAATAACATAGAACTACATTTTGCAGCTCAGGAAAAACAAAAAAAAAATTGAAATGAATATTTAGTAAATGAAAGGAGCTTCGCTTCGCCTACAAGTATGAATGTATTGTTTTTATTACAAATTGAATAAGATGAGAGATTAATGTCAATTAAATTTGAATGGAACGATACAATTTTATCAGACTTTTTTTAAAAAAACGTTTGGAAAATAAACTTCTTTTGAGTTATGAAATTATTACTAAATTTATTAATATAATGATAGTTAATTAATTTATGCACAAATATTTTTATTTTTATTATTACACGCAGTATGCAAATATTAAAATTTTTAATTCTGGAGAACCTGTAAAATTTGCTAAAATGACTGTTAAAGGTAAGAATATTAAGAGTCGATGAAAGTCAAAATATCAAGGAGTCTTGATTTTTCGATCAGGGTTGTACAATCAAACTGAGTTGGTCAGTTGTCAAGCTTTTAATTTCATGATAGTTAATTAGTACTTCAGTTAATACATTCTTCCAATAATTCAGAAAGCTGAATGATCTTGCTTGATATTCGGTAGCAAAAAGTCTCAATATGGTGGGAGTGAGAAAGCTTAACATTAAGTTAACAGAGCTCCGTAAGCTGAGCACACTGAATGTGAATACATCACGCTCAACAAAAAATAAAAATTTGAGCATATACGAATTAAAGTTCCAGTAAAAATACGTTCTAGAACTGTCATAAAAGTTGACGCTGAAGTAATTATATTGTCTTGTATTAACGGACACAAATTTGTAGGACAATTAATTTGTCATTGCTCCTCGACTTTTAAGTATGTTATTGAAGTTATTAACAATTAATAATTTGTTTAAAATATTATAAAATTAATTTTCCTCATAGTGTGTTTAGTAATGTGAAACGCTGCATTGCTATTAATTTTAAAATGTCAACTTAAAGAAAGGTGAAATTAATTTTCTTTCAAATTTTAGATGGCATATTTTATTATCATTTTTTTGAAGACAATATTTACAATAATGGATTTGAGTATTTCAAAGAAACTCCAAAACATCAATTTCCTGAAGAATTTCTAGTTGAGCATATAATGGTCGTACCGTTAAATGATTGGTTGGGATAATTTTTCCTCCAATCGGATTGATTTGTGATAACGTATATAAGGCCGCTTGAGCATTAAGCATCAGTTTTAAACTTTCCAACATCAACACAACAGGAAACATGAACTCGTAGGTCTCGATTACACTTTTTACTAATTTTCTCCCAATTTGATTTATGCTTAATCGCATTTTATACTAAATAATGTACCCTCATAAACGTATTTAAGGTGTGTTTGCTGTGACAACAAATTTGCGTTTAAATATTTAACCTTTCAAGTGTCATGAAACAAAATTTCATTTCTAGTTGAAATTATTCACACATATTTTTTTTTAAAAAGAACTCTATTTGTTTGCCTAAATTCCACACCTTCTAAATATGCATTAATATTACTTCAAATTAGAATTTTGAAGAGTTTTTGCTCACGAAAAAAGCTAAATTTGTTGAAAATGCAAATAATTTTCACATAAAAAATTATTATTTCAATAGGACAATTTAACTTAATACAGAATTATAAAACCATTTTAGAGAATTTTCAGTATCGTTTAATGTTTTTAAAACTAGCCCATTATTCACTTCGTCACTGATCGCTTGTCGTTGAAATGTTAAATTATTTATTATAACCTTGATCGTTTTAAAAATTTTCAATTAATCAAATAACAAAACCGATGGTACCTACTCACGAGAATAAATCAAGCTATTTCGTATAGATATAGGTGTTCACTTTATTTTGTATTCATTAAGAAGGATCATTTGAAACCGGGTATTTTAACTATTTTCTCGGATGTTAGCTTCTTTTTTGTAATTATTATTAATTTCTGGAACTAAATGCAACAAACCATCCCTAATATTTAATATCGAATGTTCGTTGTTTAAATTTTCGACGTTACTAGAACTGTTCTGATTTTTTCAAGCCACATAATTGCAGAGCATAAAGAATAACTGGGATTTAAAATTACGTAGTAAATATTTTATATTATTAGTCTCCCATGGACAACGATTGATTTGTTTCCACTTACTATATGAGCCCTATATAAATTTAGGTTTATATGTTCCACCTTATTCGGAGCGATGCTGGTCTGCTTCTTCAGTATTTCAGTAGGCCAAGCCAGCGTGATCACTCGTTCTGATTCCTCCAATTACGAAACCGCGGGGAGTGGAACAGCTCTCGAAATCGAAGCTCTGCTTCAAGAATATTTGGAAGAGGCGAGGGAACTGAAGGACCTCATTCATCGTTATGTCGCTAATTCACCTCCCAACTTCCACAAACGAGCTCAATTCTTGCGACTTGGTCGTTAAATTCTTCGCTTGTTTTTCTGTGGAAGTTTAGCAGGAACGATTTGGTGTAGCGGTGATGGGTTGCCATTTTGAATATTCATTAAATTCCTTATCCCATTTACAATTACTCCCTTCCTTTAATACAATGCTTACAATCGACAATTTTGGCTTATCACTCCTTAATTCATTAAGGCCAAAAATTAATTCTAAACTTTCGAAAGCATTGCTAAGCAAGTTTTGCTTGAGAACATAATACCTAACAAGCAAAGTTTCGAATACCTAGGAGAATCAGTCATGTTCACCCAGAAGAAGAATTAGCCTAGGAGAAAACTATGCGTGAGCCCATCCCAACTACACGAATTCACCTTTCACAAAACAGGAATACATTAGGATCCATGAGGAAGTATATTTAATAAGAGAAGAACATAGAGAATGTATTAGCGTTGCGATGAGCAAGCTGAAATTGTGATTTTCTGGAGGACTGGAGCTCACAACACAGGTGTTAGGGAAGGGAAGAAATTGATAAACAGCTTAATTACTGGGGTGAATTATATGTACAACTATGTAAGGAGATAGCATAAGGATTGATAGACGAATCACGACAAGGGATTTTTGCATGTAGGGAACAGGGTCCCTGCAGATATATCATCGAATAAAAGAATTCTCCAACATGCCCAAATTACTATTAGGGGAACAGTTTCTTACAGGATCAAGATCAGCAAATTTAACGTGATTGGTCTTAGAGCAAAGAAATTAACCTTGATGTACGAGTTCTTCTGCTATCAGACGAATTTTATCCTCAGGAAATGCAAGACCATACAACCCTCTGCTCTAAAATGTTAACATCTACCGCAAATGTACTCACTTGTCTTGAAATCTGAAACCCAGATTTTAACATTTCAAGGAATGGTTTTTTAGCACAAAGAGGCCCTGACCACAACTGGAGCTATGAATTCTCAATTTACTTAAATATACTTATCAAATAAGTAATTGATTAAAAACAGTGGATCCCTTGTCCAAATCGTTGTTGATACCATATTTTGGTTAAATGAATATATGTAAAATACGAATTTAAATTAATCTTTCCGCATTTTATTTGAGTAGGTTTCAATACTCTCAAATCTAGCCTTTGCAATTTCATTCAATTGTATGTGTAAGTGCGTGTACTCGTGCTTTGTTATAAAACCATTGCTAGTCTCATCTACCTGCTGTGAGAAGATACAAATAAATCGAGATGTCAGGTTCAATCACAGAAAAAAGCTCTGCATATTGTGAATCTGGGAGTTGATTTCTGAAATCTGAAAATAAGGCCATTACAAAGAGGATTATATTTCATAATTCTTTCTCGATGCAAACAAGGTGGGACTCTTGGCATCTTGACCTCATTACTTGCTTATACGATTCATAACTTATTGAGTTCGTATACAGTTCCTCATTTTCAGTTGGCGTGCCAATATTGAAGCATTAAACATTTTTATTTTGCACTTCTATGGAACCCAAGTAATAAGAAATACGATTATTTGTGTGAAAATGTATGAATTTGAATATAACCCTGTTGATTGTCATTACAACTGGAGTATGTTAGTGGCCGCTTATGCCAGATAATAGCTCTGTGCATCCTGAGACGAGAATAACACCATCACTCAACCTTCTAAATTAGCCAAGCTGGTGTTCGACTTCTTCCCTTATCAAATGAATAGAAGCTCCTTTATAAAATGTGAAACAAAAATGCAAACAAATGCAGTCGTCTTAATAGATGAAATCCTTGGCCTTGGAACGAAAATATTCTAATTTCCCAATCTCTTATGCTTTTTCTGATAGAAGTCATACCGAAAACTATTCACTCCATGTCCACATCAGATATGTGACTAGACCCTAGATTTTTCTAGGATCTTTCTCAGTCAGGGTTCATCAGAATTAGATGAGTAATCAGAAAACAAATTATGGCATCAGCTTACATATATGTAAATGCTGGCGCATATCCCACCAAAAATTCTCAAATTTTTCGAGTGCAAGAACGGTGAAGAGTCACTAAGGTAGTATTTATTCGGATCAGTGGAAAGATCATCCAGAGATGATTTGCAAAACTCATGGTGACAAGCTTCATACTCGTGCAACCGTTTAAGAAACGACACTGACCGAATTGGAAAATTTCCAGTCAAATAGTCAAATAATTTGATTTTTAAAATTGGTTACAGAGAATTTGAGTACGTCTAAGAGTCAATAACAGGCAACCACAGTTCTCCAATTAGAATGATAAGAAATCGGGGCGAAGCGAATTTTTTTGTACAGCTGTGATGGGAACTCGAGATAAGGATAGAGAACGAAGATCGAAAGAGAGAAAAAATGAATAAAGAAGAACGGGGGAAAACGCGGAGGAACCGAGCATCGGAACTGAATGTCTTTTAACTGGCAGTTTTTAGAAGGGAGGAATAGAAATTAAGTTATTTCATTTTCCCCTATCTATTCTTCAGCCTATATTTTCTATCTTCTGCGACAACAGGAGAGATAAGACAGTGGTGGGAGGAGCAGGAATTACAAGAGGGAGAGAGTGGAGAGCAGCATATGCAGCGGATTGTAGACGGGGGCGTGTGTACAAAGTTGTTTATATAGGGTGCTAACTCGCTTTTGAGTAGAAGGGCCCAGTCTGACAACGTAAAGGAATAACGTCGGTGTGGGGGGAAGGAAGGGAGGGATGCGTCAGCCCAGTCATACAGACATCAGCACGCCTGCGCGGAAAGAAATGTGCTCTTGATAATTTCGGGATACGCATGATCTTCGACGTCAGCAAAATAGTATGACGTTGGAAAAACGGAAACCGCTACAATTTAACACATTCAAATTAGTAGCGTAACTTTTGAGGCAGAGGCAGGTAAAAATTAACAGTCGATTCAGTCACACGGAGTGGGTAATGCAGTAATTGCACTCGGCTTACACCAGCATAGAATCAATTTGGCATACAAATTGTTTAACCTAACATGTGGCTCACGAAATACTGTTGATAACAAATGGTGAGTAATCCTTCAAGAGTCACTTCTAAATCACCTTGTATTGTAAAACCAGAGTGGGTTTATTATTCATCACACAGTTGTGAAGTTTGTACATAAAAGGATACATGAGTTATAAACGAATTTAAAGTAGAATAGATTGAGGACAATGAAATTACAAATGAACCTAGTTTCCAGGGTGGGATTAACAGAATGTCCCAAGTTGGACATTCATAGAGGAGACTGAATGTACAACAATAGACATCATTGTTATCCGAGATTTATAGAGTTAAGGACTGAAAAAGCACTGTCATTAATAGGCAAATATGCCTCTATGTTCTTTGTATAAGTTGAATTGTACATTTCAACCTTCCGGTAGATTGACTTTCGTTCCCAAATTAATCAAACTTTTCGGGAAATCCGAAAGGCTTGATTATACGATTAAGTCATTTTAAGTTTCCAATTTGAGTATCATGACTTCCTCTGTCATTTATTGTATCTCGAACAATTATAATAGGCTAAATATACTATAAATGATAGAATCAAGACATTATTTCCGAAAGCGCCGAGACAAAATCTCTTAACTAGGGTACTTCTACCTAGATAAACACATGGAATATATTTGACTATCCCGGGTGGGGAGCGGGAGCGGTGTCAATCTTACTCAGGTTACCTCATCTTAAAGGGGTCCGACACTAATGACCCGGATACTATAGTATACTATCCTTACAAACTGGCTATTACGATTCTGACTTTTCACATTGTTTAATTGATTATTCATTATCATTAAAAAATACTTTGAATAAGACTATAAATTATTTACAACACTGGTAATGCGCCAATAAGAAAAAATGAAATCAAACTTAATTAGTATTATTTGTGACGATATATACTATATAGTAGTTCTAATATTTTATATAAAGAGAACTTATAAATCTGATTTCATCAGCCTATAATTGTTTACGACTACTGAATTTGAAAACGATTTCATTATATGATGACATCATTCGAATTATCCTTATACAAATACCCCTTTAAAATTCATTCGTAATTATTTAATAGTTAAGTGAGCAGTAAATTCAGTAATAGATGACATCCGCTTTATAGTTCGACTCACATTTCCCTCTAGATTTATGCAGAAATGATAAAGTACAACGACGGAGGTATATTAATACTTTTTATATTCAGTTATTAAATCCTCGCAGTCAAATCAATTACATATTGTAAATTCGTGATGTTTAAAATGTTTTACGTGGTTATGGATGAAAGAAGATGCATAATTCAAAGTGGCATAGCCCTAAATTTAGCAAAATCAACTTGCCAGCAAGCTCTGAATATCGCGAAAATGGACTTTTCTAGAAATTCAAGGAGCAGATCAGGAATATTGACCTTTTCTCAATCACACTCATCATGGGAAGTTGGGCAATCGGTGCTTCTAGGATCCAAATATGCTAAGAATTCTGACATCCCAACCTTAATATGACCCACTATTCCCTCCTTTCTTAAATGCCTATCATTTTTGCGTATTCAGACACCATCTCATATTTTAAACTTGTCAGATGTTTTTATTCTTCATCAGTATAGGCAATAATAGCGACTACTCTTTCACTAATAAAATGTATTTGCCAAATTTATTACCTCAAAAACTCCCTTAGACAAAGTCTATTAACTTCTTTAGTATAGAAGTAGAGGGTGCTCTTTGAAGAAAATAGTGCGAATCCTCCCAAATTGTGAAAGCTAATTTCTAACACCATTCCTCCAGTAAAAATCTAAACTTTAATTATGGATCGTACGGCAAGGTCAATTACTAGCATTTGTCAAACATCAACCAGACATATGATTTTGAGCTCGAAGAGAAATGACATATGTGCCCCCTAGTTGTCACTAATCACTAAATAGAGATTGGAAGACGCTGATAAATCGAATATTAGAAACCAAAAGCGGTCTAAGAATTGATAAATTCCTTTGCTTGTTGGTCTCCACAAATTATGTGATAAAAGACCCTTGAGAAATTATGTCATCCGGAATTACCAGGTGAATAAGAAGATGACCATAAAATGAGATTTACCTCATCAAACAGTAAACTGTAATAGTTGGCCTTGAAGTTAAGTTGAAATTATGTTATTTTTGTCTCCCGCTCTCACTCCTTCTAACTCCACTTTCCCTCAGAAATGAATCACCTTTCCCTTTCTAATTTATTTCAATATTTTCTCAAGGGCAAATTTATAAAACTTTATTCTTTTGCTGTTGATACAACTTCGTCGATGTATCGACTCCATTATGCAGTTAACACGTTTACGCATGAATTGCCTTCTATTATTATAAAATTGGTTTCCAATCGGGCAATTATGATTGACAGTTCTTTAAATTAGATGCTCATGAGAGATTTAACAGTTTGACTTCAAAGTACTCCTCCACAAAACAGTGAATTTTAATTGAAGTATTTTGATTAAAATGCCATTCAAATGGCGCAAGAGCTTTTTAAGAAGAATACATCAGTTTGAATTTTTAAGCTTGCTAAAATACAAAGAATGTTTTTATATTGAAAATGTATAGGCATATTTTTTATAACTCGACTTTCTGGCTTTAATATTCATGACAAAGAACAGGATATATACCTCCGATTAAAGGTAAAATTAATGATCAAAGGGAAAGTTTGCACAGATTTCGATTACAGAATGTACCTGTAAAATTATCTGCTATGAATTAATAAGAAGGAGAGCTAACAACTGACCTATCTAGACATTTGGTCATTGTAGACTCATGACCTGATACACATACGTATCCCCGCAATTGTTACCTATTGTATTATATTAAAGTGCTCTCCGACTAAGATGTCTTCGTTCTGAACCTGATGTGCGTAGTGTTACAGTGGAGATTCGAACTCATGTGATAAAACCACAACGAATTAGTAATTTATTGCTTTAACCACTCGATCAGTGCCACTTTAATTTCATATAACTTTATATCTATAAAATGGGAGAGACCAATAAGCTTGCGCAGTTTATGATATTTGCTTTCTACTGTTATCAGACGTATTAAAAAGGGATTGTGGAGTATGTGATTACAAAAGGATTTATAAGCATTCTACGGAAGACATTCACTCTTTGTTCAGTCCCATATATTTATTGTGATTTTCAGTGGTTACTCATTGGTTATACAAAATAGGCAAAACAGCCTACTCAATTCTAGGTTTAATGATCAGAGAAAGGCTACTGGATCCTTCAAACTTAAGATCGATCATTAATTTTGTTAGAGCTATCTCTGTAAGTCTAAATTGTTTAAAAGCTACGTCGCTCGCTATAAATCAAACTATAGGGGTTTTAGATGGAAAGATAGGAAGAATAATCTCTCATTACCTTTACCTTAGCCACGAGTTTTCCGAATAGAAGTTTAATTCTTTGCTTGACCAATTACGAGTAAAAAGAATGCAATTTCAACAATATGTTTTCCAAGGAAAATTACTTTCAAGGCATTTACTGCTCATCTTATATTACCTTAGATGATCTCGAGCCTAGATCTATTAGCCTCCCCTAAATTATATGTACAGCTGAAACTGAAATTCAATGCAATCTTCAGGAAGAAGGCTGAAGTGCTCAGTTTCCGAGTTAATCAGTAGCTGAAAGTCAATTCACCGGTGGATTTGTCCTACTATATGTCAACAACGATATACTTCCACACATTGATAAACGCGATCTAAAAATTGTGGACTGCTCACATGATTGAAATTATGATTGACCTGAGTAGAATAGGAGTTAAACAGAGAGGAGGTATAAAATGTAAAGAAACGTGGATATTGGAAGAAAAGGGAGAGTGAGTCTTTAAGAAGTCCCACACAGCTCAAGTGTCTTCGGTCCCTCATTTGGTCTTTTGATAGTATTCTCAGATCCTTGGACATGGACGTGGTACTCAAAAAGGGTAGGCCATGATTAGGTAGTTAAATACTACAACTATTCTAATTGTCAAGTGAGAAAATACGATTATTCCTCTCTGGATCGTCATAGCAGCCCCCATAAATGCCACTTAAAGAGAACTCACCTTTGAACAAAGGATGGATATTGCTGCCACAACCTATGTTTACCGTTCTTCCATCGGTATCATCATAATGTACTCTAACGATAGTTAATCTGTTTGAATTTTCTATAGTCAAACGAGGTTTAATTGACTAATAATGCCTTCTGTATTTCAGTAGTGTCATGCCAATCGACGTTAAAATACTTTTGTGAAATTAATGACTCAAATTCACTTCACTCAATGTTTACTCGATAAATTGTACGATGGTTGTTCTGAGATTGATTTATATTTGATGTTGACATTTGAGTATAGACTGAGGATTCAGGAACTAGATAACGTTATCTGATGCCCGATGAATGCAGTAGCCAAATGATAACATGAAAAAAGAAAATACATCTCTTTTTAAATGTGTGAATTATGTCATCTTATGAGACTGCCATTTTCCCAAGGAATCAATAATTTGAGAACTTTGGCACCTTTTATCTAAAATACTAGCAGAAACTTCAATCTATGTAAACGCTATTATTAAATTATCTCTGTGGTAAACGTGTTCGTCTGTGCAGTCAAAGGTCTCAGATTTGATGCACTCCCTCCCTCCCTGGCAGAATGTCCAACTGCACCGTTCATGTTGGGAAGCGGTAGAATTCGAATTTCACTCCAGACAGACTTCATGATGATGTCTCTCCATTTAAAATGGACATTGGAAAAGTTTTTCCAAATGGGCTTGGAAGTTAGCATACACCCTGGATTCAAGATATTAAAATTGAAGTTCAGCACCTTTCTATTTTTTATTTTGAGTTATACTTTCATACAATGTGGAAGCAGAGTAGAAAATATTTTTTTGTTTCAGTCATGATAGACGAGAGCCCCTTTGATTGAAGGATCTGCTTGTGTTTATTTCGATATCTTTTTTAAACAATGCACACTGTTTCTCGTAATATAATAAATAAAAATGAAAATAAAAAACACAAATGAAAGATAAAAAAGCTAAAATTGCTTGCATTTTTTCTTCTTACCGCTTTCTGCGGGATTTATTCCAAATCAATTTCATTGTTTTGCGTTCTTTTGGTGTCCGATTTTTCAAATGTTCCCAACATACACGGCGCACCGTTAAGAAGTGAGTATAAAACGCAGTTGAAGTGTAACGGAATTAGATGGGTTAATTACTCGAAGTGTTTCAGACCTCCCGTTTCAATATTTTTTTGCAAATTTTATCTCTGGAAAGCATTTCAATACGGTAATGGAAAACTTGTCCAATCGGAGGGAAATCAAGTAGAAGCCGAGACTAGTCGGAGATTTAAAAAAAGCAGGGAGGCACGCTATTTTTACTAAAAGGGTGTGATTTAATGCCTCACATCTTAATTTCAAATATCTACCTGGTCTGCTGGATCTCTCAATGAATTTATATCCCTGATGTTCAGATCTAATTAGTCAGTTGTTAAATTAACATGGTTGATCTTATAGTTTAATTGCATTCATTTTCTCATAATGACCATGTAAGCAGGATAATATTTGATAATGTAATTTTATTGATAAGTTCGGTTAATAATAGTATCTCATCTCTTATTTTTTTCTAACTACATACAAGTTTCCGCGAATTCCTCAATTTTGGTAGATGTAACCAGGGTTATAATTGACTGGAGCATTCTTCCATGTGTTGTTCTAATTGTCAGATAATGACGTTGCCTATCAACAAACAAAGAACACAAAATCAGTCATATACCGGAATTAATCCTTCCCTCTCCCCAGCGCTGGCGCCTGTTCACCTCCCTTGTCCAATTTATATTTCCTCTTCCAACTTCCCTCCTTTCCTTCTTCTTTCACTTCTTCGCCCATTCTTCTGTACTAGTCCAATAACCCGTGACTAGACTCAAAACTCAGTCGTCTAATTTTGGGAATGGTTGTTGTATCCTGTTGGACTTTATTAAGGTCATTATTGTGTAAGAGGACAACTCTAAACTTAACTCATAAAAGTTTTAAAATAATTTTGCCCTCGGTATTAGGGCTTCTTTATATCTGTTGTGTAAAAAAAGCGTCATTTCCTCAAAATTTTATTCATCTATTTAATATCTTTTATTTCAACCACTCTGATTCCCCTGACTTTAAAATCTTTTTAATTGAACAAAATTCATTTTATGGTACATTTATAATTGGAGTAAAATATGAAATACCTAATATTGGGAATGTGATTATTTTTTTGAATTTTTTGGGTTTGTATTATTCATATTCGTTGGTTAGTGTAAGACGTCTACATAAGAAACGTGGATGATATCAAAAGTGGCGACGCAGGTGAGATACTATATCCGACTGCAGAGTACTTTGCAAATATTACTCAAGTGTAATCCACGTGATTTCGCACCAAGAAACTGTAGTAGTTGTGTGATTTGCTCCTGATTCCTGATTGGTTAGGCACAAGTTAGTTAACATCAATGCGTGTTTTTTGCTTAAAACACAACGTGATGAAGTGATGAACTTCATTACAAACAAGAGAGCACAATGCTCAAACGTGTGACCTTTGGATCCTTTAAGTCTAACAATATAAAAACGCTGCCTCCCATACCTCCTAGCCGGACTAAAGTCGGCAAGTACTCTTTTCAATTTAAAATTTATTTATATAATTTATTAAAATTTTTTTAATGGGCATTAAATTGTTTTATCCGTCATAAGAGAGAGTCTGTTTTTTGTTTTTAAGTGATTTTGTGTAAATTGAAAAGCATGTTAAATTTTTGTTCCAATGTTATTGATGAAAAACTCTGTAAGGTCATTGTGGAAGCAGTCACAACACTTATCTTGGGTAGAGGGAGATAATCCGGAATTTCACTGAGGAGAAATTTTCATTCTGTCATGGCCCTTGTTGGACAGAAATAATCAATAAACCTGGTCAACTATACCAATGGAACTCAGAGAACGCTTCTATTTGGAGGCCATTCCTAAAAAGGTATAACCACGTTTGTAGAGTACAGACTTAGGCCTATACCTACTTTAAGGCCCCGATCAAATTAGAATTAAAACAATTGCTTTAAAAGTCGAGTGATTTTCTTAAGGGCTAAATGATTACAACATCCCTTTCCAAAATCAGAAGACCAAGAGTTGAGTTGGTATATTATTAAGAGCCAAGTAATGGGAGAAAAGTGGGATGTTGAAAGAAGAGTTGCAAAATGGAAAAGAGAAAAATATGAGTTCAACAGAAGCAGAAATGGGGTTGTAACGACGAGGTCAAATTACGGTATACTGTTTTGTGTCTTCCATTCGTCTGATGAGCGATGAATAAATAATAATCGTCCGATAATCAGGACAGCGCAGACATATGAGTCAATATATATTTATAAAGTTCGAGATTTAGAATCTGCATTTGATCCCGCAACACTTTACAAAGTCGCTGTGATCGATTCAGACGTATCAAATTCTAAATTATGCAGTTAACAAAGGTTCAACTTTATGTACAAATATCCATTAAATGGTAATTAAATGCTGACGTAAAATCCGATCATTGGAATCTTGTTAATATTTAAATATCTTATGTACCAATTTATGCGAATTTATATGACATTATAAAATAAAATCGTGATTTTTAAGTTTAACAAATTAAAACTGTCATATCCAAGACATATTTTGACAAGAGTGCATTACTTTCAATAGTACATTCATTGAGGGTTTTGTATTTGGAGATCATGGTCCTGAAACCAATAATTCCTGCATAACCGTGTTGTGGTTGGCGCTGCTTTGTCCAAAATACATTCATTGTCTCGTCCCGCTTAGTTTGTCGGGGTTAGAGTAATAACCAACGCCTGGCAGCTAGCAACAGAAACAACAGTTCACAATAAGGGTTAAGCGGGTAAGATATAAGGATCAAGGGACAAGGACAACGAGAGGGGAGCGTGAGAGCAGGTGCATGACAAGCGTGTGTCTGTGCGTGTGTGGAACTCCGAAAGCAGTTTATATGAATCACTTGGGCATGGATGCGTGTGAAGGCATGAGTGTAGTGTGCTTTTTGTGAAAGGAGACGGTTGTAGAAGGGGGAGAATCGATGAATGCGTTTAGATATGACAGTAAGGGACGTTGCGTCATGGGGACATAAGGATGTCACTACGGCTTCGTGGACAAAAACCGAACTATTCTCATAGAAGAAGAGAATAAAGAGTAGTTTTGAAAATGCATAGAGGGATATCTTCAAGCGTCTTTATCGGAGTAGCAGATATTGAATCACAATTCAGAAGATTTGTATTTGTCTGCAACTTTGTTATCTCACGTCCCATGTGTCAGGTTACATTTGTGGAAGAAAGCATATAACCGAGTAGGAGGTGGTGTCATTCCCATCTTTGAATTTTCAGAGCTATCGGTTGACGTAAGCTGTGTTTTACAACCAGCACATCATTTCCGTTTATTTACTTAAAAACCAAACCGTCAGCAAAATTCTTTACTTAAAGCATTTCAATTAGCAGTCTGTCTTCCACCAATGACCAGTTTTCTTCTACATTTCCCTTTTACTTTTTAAGAAGACTTTCTGAGTTCTTCGCAATACCGAAGTAACCAATTTCACATAAATTAACTTAGATATACGCAAAACGCATCGCATTTTAATACTTTTATGAATCCTTTATGTGACAATATATGGAGTAATCACTCATTTTATCCCATATACGTCGTACGCCCTTTTTATATAGTGTATCATGCAACAGTATTAAGCATGTAGTTAGAATCTGTCTCATTTGTATTACCTATTTTTTGAATCTCTTGAACGGTGCTCTTAGAAACTAGTTATTTTATTATTATTTTGAATATCGGCAGCAAAAAAGTATGCTTTTCTTAATTTTGGAACGGGTTTAGTGTAAGCTAATGAGAAAATGAGATTGGTTTTCGCTTTTACATTAAGTTAACCAATATCTTCAGACCGCATAATTTTCTCAAAGGAACCAATAGAAATCCAAAGGGCTTTCTTCTTAACGTCTGCCATCCTTACCTTCAATATGAATCTGTTCTTAACCTTTCGATAGTTTGTCTAGATAAGGTAAATAAAAAGGCCAAAATCTATCATCAACTGTCCAGTTATACATCAATTTCTCCGCTAATAAATCGTTAATTTTGAAATGAGGAAGCAGTTTCATTGTAGTACCTCAGTACCACTCTCTTCATAATTACTCAAATGAGTCTCAGTAAACTGTAGTGGAGGCGCAAATTTGAGCATTTTTACTATTTGACAATGGTGTTTCCAAATATACCGGCTGGAAAATATTTACACTCAAAACGTCCCCATTTATAGTCCGCCAGTCTTCTTTAACCAACTAACTGTTAGAAGCTTTGATAGTAAAGGACAATTCTGAAGTGATGATTATGACAGACGCGCTTGAATGAATAGTATGGCATTACCGAAGCTAGGTTTTTCTTTAATATGAGTCAAGCTTCACTCCGCCTCCAAACTATTCTGACATTCCCAGGAAATACATTCTAGTACAGTAACATTATATTAGTTTTTAAGAAGAGAATAAGAGGCTAGTTGTCTCATTTCGGCTTCAGATATTCTGCAGGCTATACTCTTTTACCTTCTTCACATTAACAAGAGAAATGAGAAGGAAAACAGTTGCGACCAACAGATTTACAAGTGGAAATATTGGTAAAGAGAAGGAGAGAAGGGGACTGAGTAGTCGGTAGCTGCTGGAGAATGATTATCGGTATTTTAGTGGATGAATGCAGCATAAACGGAGAATAAGTGCGGATTATAAGAGCTAAAATTTCTTCTCTTGGGGGATTGTTGTGGAGGATGAGGCATCGCTGTCCGGCTCTGTAAAGTCTCTCTATTATGGCTACAGTCCTTCAGGGTCTGCATTCAGTAGCCTGTTTCGAAGCTGGGCCAAAGGTCATTTATTGTGTTTCAATTCTGGCCCCTCGATACACCTTCAGTTCGTCGCAAGGTGTCGTGGTAGATTTTTCGAGAACGTCATATACGAGCTCGGCGACTTCTGGTATTAAACCACTTTCCGGTTATTTATTTGGTAAGCGTGAAACTATGCCTTGAGGGAAGTGAAATTCTCTACAATATACTGTTTACTGAAGGTGAGAAAACTAAAGTCGTTTACCATTACAGATCAGAAAGTCGTGAGTACTTGCATTGCCACTAATTTATTGCAGCTATAACTAGCAGCAGACAACCAGAAGTGGTCCCAAAGATTGAGCTGAAGATAAAGCAATTTTATTAAACAAGAATGATTAAAAATTTAAAATGAGCGTGAGGGAGAAAAGGAAGAGAGAAGACTAGAACAAGTAACAAGAAAAACATGAGAATTGGGGGTCTGCACCGTTAATCTTGTAATCTTGAGTTATCAAGAAAGAGTGGAGTGAAAGCAGTTCAAACGAATGCAAAAACATAAAAGTGATTTGCTATCAGAGTGAATCAAATTAATATTACGCAAAAAAACTTTGAGGAAATTTGGGGAATCCTCTAGTCTCCTTCCAGTCTTTAGGTACATAAAGGCTGTAAACTGATCCAAGTGTGCTTGTCCCGTTCAAGCCAAATGTCTCACTACTTGGAAATTTACACTAATTGATTGTAAGAAAAGGAATGCTTCGTTCTAAGGTTGAATAGCGGATGGGAGGAAAGAGCAGAGCACAAAAATTGGAGGAAACATAATAGCTATAAAGGAAATAGAAAATGGAAAACGCACAAATTAAACTGAATTAATATTACTTAAATTAATTTACCAAGTTTTTGGAGAACCCTCCAGCATGATGTTAATATATCAACAGTTCGAAGCAAGGAAAGGGATAAGAAAAGGTCAGCTGAAAATATTGACCCTCCTGCCCGTGTTTTCTTGCTTAGTGTGCCGGTTCTGACTTAGTTCATCCACATTTATACTAACATTTTAATAAAAAAATTAAGTCCTATTGTTAATTTATGCTATTAATGACGTTACAGTTCACATCAAAAGGTGCTACGGTATGTTATAGCCTAATTAGGCCCCAAAATAGCCACGGATCCCGGAATTCAATGACACCATGTAATTGTCATAATGATAGGCTTAACTCCAGAATTCCGCTAAGCAGCAATCATTTAATTTAGTATATTTTAACAACTACGCAAATTGTATGCATAATTAACAATAAACGTCAGTTTCATTTTTATTTTATCCAAAACCGTAGATGCATTTTCAATAATGGAATAAAAACCAGAAGAATCAAACTCTTAACCACATATGTTCATTCCATCACTCTATTTTAATTACCTCAGATGCGTCCTCACTGAAACATATAGAAGGTAAATTTATTTTCAACTAAAAGAAACGTATTTACATGAAATTTATAGAACCCGTTTGAATTCATCTCCTAAATAGGATGAAACAAGCGCCCCAAAAGCACAAAAAATACCTTTTTACGCCCTGAAATAGCAAATAGCTTATTTTAGATTCGACGCATTTTACTTCCATATATATTTTTATAGGTGAATTCCCACCTGGAGCTCTAATTCCAGAAGAAATTTTGGAGAAACGAATGGAGGAACTTGAGAGGGAACAGTCCTTTGAGGCCCTTCGATCGAAGGTTAAGAAGGCTGACGAGGAACGCAAAAGAAAGGAGGAGTTGGAAAGGGAAATTGCCTTAAAGATGGGTCATCTTCAAGATCATGGAATTGATCACCAGTTGGGTTATCTTAGCTTCAAAATTTTGTAAGTATCGTGTTTTTAAAGGTTGTTTACGACTCTATAACTCAGACTCTTGAGAAAGTTAATGATGATTAAATGCCCTAAATTCCTATCATAAACATAACAAAATATTTTAATTTTTTCTTGAAAAGTTTGAGCCGTCGAAAAGATATTGAAAGTAAAGTGAAGGTGTTAAGGAGTCCTACTTCATTTGATTTTTGGGCTCTGGTTTTACAATGTTTACTTAATAGGTACTTCACGTTCCAAGAATCAAATTACATATTTCATCGGCTGGGTCATTTAACTTTTTTTTCGACACTGCGGGTAATAATAATAATAATACCATCCAAGACGTGGCAAAAACTCTTGAAAGCTTCGGTTATTGGCAACTTTAAACTGTGCAATAGGAGATGAAACTAGAAGAAGGCAGGGTAGAAGTAGATAATGTAGCTAGAATATCCTGAGTACGAACTTATTTGAATTCTAACTCCACTGAACCATCCGTTTTTGATTACTGCTTACTGTTCAGAAATTAAATTATCTAAATCAACCAAAATCAATTAAGTTGACTTATTCAAGATGTTTAACGTGAAGGAATTACGAAGGTCGATCGTCTTTAAGAGATCTTGCTTGATTAAATAAAAATAGCAAATTAGTTTTTAAAATTGCTGCTTACTGAATTTGCGAGCTGAAAACCGTTTTGAAAAGTGTTTACTGAACTTGGGAAAAATAATACGAAAGAAAAAGGCAATTTTCGATCCGTTTTTGTTCTTTATCTGTTATTATATTTAATATTTTTGAAATTAACTGTGGTTACAAACGCTGAGATTATCGGTTCTTCAATTCATGTTTTTTAAGTGAAAATTGTGATAACCGATAAACGAGCAGAAAAAAGAGAGAGATATATTCCAATAAAGTTTCAATTTTGGAATTTCTAAAATCTAAAAGGCAGATTTAAAAAATATATTATTACCGAATTATTATTTTTAAAAATAAGATAGGATTGCTCATATAGTTCGAAAATTTTAATCTCTTAGAGATCAGGTTGCGTTTTAATGTTAATAGTTGACTCAACAGTTTTGATATTTATATTCATTCGTACCATACTATGGTGCATATTTATAAAACATATTTACTTTCTTACTAATAATGATTTATTTTGTTTATTAAATTAAATTTAATGAGTTGTTTAATGTCAGTTTGTCTTTTTCCTTAATATTTAGGTGGTAATCTTATGATTTAACTTGCGTATTTACAAACTGACGGCTCCATTTTCGAAAATGGCACCGATTATGCCAAGTAATTTCATTAACTCAGATAGAATTCAGGAAGATAAATTTTCTGAAGTATATCTTCTATTTGTTTTGTTAGTTTTATCAAATAAAAAAGTCGTGACCTCATTGACCTTAACTTGTTATTATAACAAACAAACAAGCAGAAGTTTACAGTAGTATTTATAAACTACGCCGTGGAAATGACCTAAATGATAGTCTGTGTGGATCGGGAAGGCTCACTTCTCCAAATATAGATTATCGCCTGATTAATTCAGTGGGTTCTTTTTCCTACTTTGACTCGTCATTGAATGAAAAAGGTCTAGTTCACAATGCTGTAAAAAGGAATATCACTGAGACAGCTAGTAACCAATTGAAATCCTTCTCCGATAGGTTCTTCTACATGGATTGTCAATGATTTTCAATCTTAGAATGAATGATAACAGACTAAAGTCTGATCAGAATACCTCCCGAGGGATGATGCAAGGTCTATGAGGCAAGTTCAGTAACCAGTGCACAATTATAGTATAACATTATTCAAATGAAGCATGTCCCCTCCCTTATTCTGACATTTTTTTCCATTTTTCCTTTATCATTCCTTATTTACTGCTATCCAAGTTCAGATGCATTTACATTTTAACTCTCCTTTTGAGCCCTTGTATTATTTATTGAAGGCTGGCTTACACTACTTATTTGGAGTTATTTCAAGTCCCATGAAATTCAATAAGCTTGCCTGACAGATGCGTGGTAATAGTTCAAATATATCAAAGTCTCTCAGGAGGGTTTCGGAGGTTTTTTTCAATACTTGTCGACCTCACTCCAGGTCCTTCTAATCTAAAAATATTAGAAAGATGAACTAAAGATTCTAACTGGGTAGAATAACATGTATATTTTTAGTATTATTTTTAAATAAATTGTAATAAAATTTTCATTAAATGGTGATCTGATAAAACTTTGAAAACGACCTCGCAAATATTAGAAAATTAGCCAGATTACAATGCGGTTGACGTTAATGTATATATTTAAATAAAGTGAAGACGTCAGCGGTTTTTCTCATTACTTTAATTATGGAGGCATTGACTTGTCATCTTCTTATGGGAGATATAACTTTCTTTGTATTACCACTTATGAGTCGGGTGCTCATAAATCAAATCGATTCTCTCAGTTCAGAGAGAATTAAAATCATTGCGAATGAGTGAGTTTAACTCGCTTTTCACTACTACTTATTTTTTAATGAGGTATCAACTAGGTGTGAATTAAAGTTACTATCTGATCCTGTCATTTTGTCTTATTCATATGTATAGAGTTACACACTTTATGTTAAGAATAATTAAAATAAATTAATCGAACCGTCGAAATTAAGTACTCTACCACATTTTCTTCTAAAATGAATAAATATTTGTAACGGAAATAAAGCAAAATAATTTTAAGGTCTAAATTTATTAAATTCAGTTGTTCATATACGGAGTGCAAAAGAGATCTGAGAACACATTAAGCACTTTTAGAAAAGCAGTAAATAGAACTGTTGATGGTTGGAATTTACAATTTCTTATAACAAAACAAATAAACATAATATTGATCTAGGTTCTATTCGGCTTCTATCACTGACTTAATTCAAGTCTGAAAGCGACTGCAATCTTTGATGAGGTGATCTCTACTGATGTCCTCCACTTCTCGCACCATTGCTTTCATCAAAGAGGAGGATTTAGTGCTTTGGAGATGCCTATAAACTTCCCTTTCAACGACGCACCACCCACACGTAATAATCGAAGGGATAAAGGTTCGGTGATTAGTTGAGAGGCGACCATTGCCTTGGTGCCGTGTGACATGATGATGAAAATTCCCGTCCATCCATATAATCGTGGGTTTCGAGAGCGTAAAGAAATGGAGCCGAATTTTGTTGGAAGACATAGAGTTTTCTTCCATTGATTATGCCGTCTATCCAAGGCGGCTTAACAACAGCGGTTTGAAGAGATATATTATTTTGAGTAATTGAACAAGATCCATGTACAACCCTTATCCTGTTTTGTTCTATATACGTCTTAAGAGTATGCAATTCTAGATTGTCGAAGTTACCCTGTATCTTTTAGTCTCAATGCAATGATACAATTGCTAGATAGAATATTTGTTGATTCAGACATGTTTAAACCCATAAAACTTTTCTGACCTTCAAACGAATGTTTACTCCTTCTTGTTCAAATATGCAACCCAAATATTCATTCGCTGCTCAGTTTGATTCAGAATAATACAAATGTTATATGCGGTTGCTCCAAATCGTGTATTTATTTTTCAATCTCTATTCATTTAAGATTATTCAGGAATCGAGGGAAGCGGTATTTGGCTTTATGACTTCTATTATCATTTATCCATTCCTAATTCCGAGAGTGTCCTCATCGCATTTTAGTAGGTTAGTTTAGCCTGGTTTAATTTAAACCTGATAAACCAAATCATTCTCAACGGTGAAAAAAAAAATCCATTTTGTAAAATTAAAAATAATTAAAATTCGTTCTCAGATTAATTTCTTAACGAAACCGTTTGCTACTAAGCGCTCATCATATTTTTTTATCAAAATGTATTTCTCAATGTGAAAGGGCAGTTCTATTTAAAATTATTCCTCAAATAACTATGTTTATTGAAATGGCATTCGGTAGATGCCGTGCATTGAATTTTTACGTATTTTTTCCCAAATACTAGGTATGATGTTAATCGAGAGGCACTGAAAGTGACCTTGATTGAAGCCAATCACCTGCGCCCGCGAGATCCACTTGGAGTCTTAGTCAACGTGCGAGTTCAAGTGGTCTTGGAGAACACTCGAAAATCCAACAAGATAATCTCACCAAGAGGGGAGCTGAGCATGCTGAAGAAATTGGCAAATAATCGCAATGTGGAATACGCGCAGAACTCGGCACAAAAAATGAGGGGAAAGACTATGACTGTCGATCCTGCATCCTCTTCAATTTTTTGGAGAACGCACAGACCAGTGTGGAATGAGGATTTTTTCTTTGAGGTATATGAAAATGGATTTACTGTTTAGAAGGGCTCACGAAATGCTATGATTTCGTGCGATGGCAAACAGATCCACTGACCATAGTTATTTGCAAATATTTTTTGGCATGGAGGGAATTACATTATTATATGTGGGAAACCAATTCAAGTAATATTGAATTTCTCAACTCTTAATATTCCATGAAAACACAAGCGGAAGTTAACGCTAGGACATCCACAGTTCTAGTAGTCATCCTTTTCCTTAAATTAAGTACAGGAAGGCGTGAAAAGTCGTTCTATGAGAGGAGTGACAAAATAAATATTCATTTGATGTTTCAAGATTCTTGAATGGCATGAAAATACTTTTAAATTTTCCATTATCTGAACGGTAAAATAAGTTGTGATTGGAGACTGAAATACAGGACCAGACGCTTTACCAGTAACAATGGAAAAATCTTTGTATAGCTTGCTAATTGGTCCAAAATGTATATAGGCGGTAATTTAATTACTTTATTATTATTAAAAGATTTGGAACTTAATTATTTAGTTCTTTTCTCGCTGAATCAAACTTTGGGATAGTTCATTTTTATTCATTGTATCCTTAAAGACATCTTTTGATTTAATCAATCTAAAAATGAGAAGAATTTTCTAGAAGTAATGCAAACAATGTATTGAGAATCTGATAAAACTGCGAGTATTTTAAGGAGAAATATGATTTGTTGAATATTAACGATGTTTAATATATTTCATCTCTGTAATGGTAATACTCTGAGCCGTTGAATATTACGCAGGATTATGAGGCTGCATATGAAACCAACCCCCCCCCTTCTAATCGCGAAATTAAGAATATTATTACAAATAATTATTAATACTTTATTTTATGTAAATATCATTTATTCCTCAAATTGTATATGTAACCTGTTATGAACTACGTTATACTGTATGTACTTCGTGTTGAACTGTAATGAGGTGCGTTTTCCTTCTTTCCGGTTGGGAATTCAGCTTGTAGGTCACAAAATTAAGGAAATGCTACGGGTTAATAAGCATTGAATATAGTAAACAAGCATTTGCTGAAATCCCGGAGACGATTTGGGAAGATTAATTTCGGAACGTAAATTGCACATTTATAAATATTTTACAGCTCAGTTGGAAAAACAAATAAAGAAAGACTCCTGGATACTCTGATCTTGTTCTCAGTATCCTTTTGATCCCCTCTCTTTATCATTTATGATAGGTACTGTTATTCAATGTCAGCTGCTTTCCTCAATCTAAAACATGATTTTTTTGCATTAATGTGAATATTAATAGTGATTTAAAATATTAAAAACCTGCCCAATTAATAAAAATTCAAATTTTTACATGAGTGCCCCAGCAATGTTATTTCCAATGTGGGTTTTCAATTAATTTTCTCCAATAAAATGTCAGCAAAAACTTGGTTTATCACAATAAAATCTGTCAAATCAGTATGAAATCAACTTAGTTGCTTGTAATCATTTTACATTAATGCAAAAATCACAGAATTACTCTTTGAAAATAAATCTCCTACATTTTCTTTCCAATAATACAGAATCGTGTATTTGTAAATCTCCCAACTGAGTTCTTTTTCCAGTCGTTTTATCATACATTCTAGAAGAAGAAGTTGGGAAAAATTGACACAATGAGGCAGTCATATTTAATTTGATCTGGATATGCTAAGGGCGATGCATATTGCGGTAATCTCATTTACTGATCTGATTCTAGTCACTACCATTTGAATGCAGTGATGCGTCAATAAAGTTATTGAAATTTCATATCTGTAAATCTATTCTAACATGAATATTTTGCATAAAATAAACCATTATGGTTTCCCTATGAATGATTATGCATATTTTCAATAAATAAAAAATTTAAACAGCGCATCAGAATATTTTGTAAACACTTTATCCGCCAGTCATGGTAAAATAAGACAATCTGTAAACTAGGTACTAGATGGAGCTGATCAACACGTAACCTAGGCATTTTGATATTAATATTAAGTCGAAAATAGTGGAATGACCTCTGATTTGTAAAGGCTATTCATGTATAGTAACTAAAAGGTGACGGAGAATTTAAGCCTAATTGGTTTAAACATTATTTTCTGTTAATACCATTGGGTCAGACAGAAATCAGTTACATCGCCTAAGAAATCTCATTTTAAAAAATTAGTCCTTACGCAGATATACCTTTTCATTTCTCTCCTAAAACTGAAGCAATATCAATTTCGCAAATGCGCTTTACTTCTACATTTAGAAGATTAAAGATGTATTTTGTGATATTTTGGTAAATACTGGCCTCTATCACTTCAGTGACCTCTGTGGTTCTTGGAATACATCTAGACCCGGAAGGAAGAAGGCAGAAGGCTTGTAACACCACGAGGATTTTCTCTTTTCATTAAAATAGTTTATGTGAGGCGTTGATTAGTGGGATTTACTGGGTGTGTGGATATTTAACAATTACAGTCACGGTGAAATTACATATCCAGACAAGGATTTGGAAATGTAGTATTCGTTAATCCATATGGGAAGGGTATACTGGAAGTGCTCGTTTCGGCCTCGCATCAAACTGCCATATCCCTGGTTGAGATTTTTCACTGATCGTCTTTCTTCTTTTAATAAATACTTTTTAATGCTTCTGTATTTTGTATGAATCAGTTTCATTCATTTATTCTGCTTTAGGACATACAAAATCGACTGTTGAAGGGTCTAGTTCTTGTCTTCACCCTTTTTGAGCGAGCACAGACTCAACAATCCCAACCGATAAGAGATGATTTCCTCGGAGAAGTGAGAATTCCTTTGAGTAAAATTCACAAGAAGTTAGCCAGCAAGAGTGATAACACTAATGAAGGTAAGTTGTTTAATTAAACGAGTTTCCTAGACCCAATATTTGTATATCATATTGAACTATTTGTTCAGCTTGAAACACATCCTTAGCCAACCAGCTTTCATAATTCTGAAGGAGTTCATTCCACTTAAATCAAATATTTAGACTCGAACAGGGCGATAAGCTTGAAATAATTTCAAACTAAATATGCTTAAATTTAAAAGACCTCCAACTTTAACATTTTGAAATCGTAATTCAAAACATGTTTTTGGCATCATGCGCATAATTCCTTATTTTCCTTTGATTTTTTCAAACATTATTAAATTCCCATTGCTCTATTCATTTATACATAATACTACTTTTTCAATTAAAGCAAACGGTCGCATCCAAAATGCGATACGGACAAGGATGCATAGCAATAAGTACAATAATTCCCTAGGGGATGAGAAAGGCGAATTGTGGGTTTCAGTCTAAAACCAAGGAACTCTTTATTGTTAAAAAAACTTTATTCCTTGAGATTTGATTGCGTCTGACTATAGTTTAGCCTGAGGGTTCAATCTTAACGGATTTTTTATACACTCTTAATTGCATTCTTGGCCTTTTCTTAATTCCATGCTTTTCAAATTCCTTTGAGTGCAGGAGCAAGCATACACCTGGAGTTGGTCATGTTTGAAGATCGAGTGGTAGTGTCATTCCCAACCTTAAAGTTTTAGAGTTATTTATACCTTCTGTCAAGTTAGAGATTGAATAAAGGTCACAAAATGATCTGCTGGAATCTATCAAATAAATTCATCGCATTTTTCCAATAAAAAAACAAATTTAGAATACAAAAAGAATAACTTTACTTACAAAGAATTATTCTTCTTAAATCCGGCTTCAACATCGTCAGCAAATAGATTATAATATTTTGTGATCTTTATCCATCATTTTGCTGATCACATGGAAAGTGAGCTCTTTATTGGTTATATGAACGAAGATATTTTATTATGTCATGGCTCAACAATATTCCCCTAGCATCTGGAAATACATGCGGTCGTATGAATATGCTTGGTTCCTCCTCTCCTCATCAAGTGTATTTTGAAGGTCATTTGGCCGTCTGTCGATCTGGTCTAGGCTAGGTATGCTTTTTACTATCTATGGTTCTAACAGTTTGCACAATAGGAGACCACATCTTGTCTTCTTACAATCTCATTTGGTTTAACAATTCAATACTGACAGAGCTGTACACTGAAAAAAAGTGACGTTAATCGTTTATTAAGAGTCTGATGGAGCTACGTGAAATAGCTTGGACTTTGAGTGCGCAACCTCTGGTACGACAATAATAGGATGGTAATATTCCGGTAACTATTTTGAATTTGCCATAATTTTCATTACTTATAAAAAAATTTCAAAAATGAAGGCTACTCCGTCCAGTTCGTTACATATTTTTACTTGTTAATATTGTTAGGCTGCTTAATTCTATTCCAATATTCTCGCTCAATCGTAACGCAGAGCTGAAAATCGTTGCCACAATTTCAAAACTTGGGAGAGATTTTAAGTACTCAGAGACAGTAATATTTCAATCCGATTTTAAATATTATTTCATGGATGAATTTGCTTCTCAAATCTGCAAGTGGCTATTTTACAGATTATGACAATGGAACACATTTATTCATATAATGCCGTCAAATCGATGGGTAAAAAGGCATGTTTCAATCCCTAATTTGATGTGTTTAAGGGAGTACATAAACACTAATGGTTTTCCTAACGATTAGTGCTAACAACTCATCAAAGAAAGATAATGAGGTGTAGTTAATAGCACCGTGATTTACTACTTCTATTAAGTTAGGGCATTGTTTGCTTCTCCAAAGATTAATGAATCCTTGTAAACCAAAAAGTAGAGAACAGAAGGGATAGAATGACCTTACCAAATGTATTTGACTAATTGTATTTAGGTGGTTCCTTATAGATCTCCTTTCGATTTGGTTAAATAGCAATCGAGATCAATACTTGTAATGAGAAAAACTCTTAAAATTAGCAAATGATAGGCAAATAGTGATCACCGAGGCAACTCTTAGTACATATTCAAAATTAGAACAAATTTGATAGGGAATTAAATATTTGGCTATTCGTATTTGAAGACAAAAGTTGTTTACTGTTGTTATGATCCATGCATCCTGCGAACGATTCAAGATACTTCGAGTAAATTTTCCACCTTTGAGGCTGCCTGACCTTAATACGTCTCTGTTCATCCCTTTACAGGGAAGTTCAATTTGAATAGGCAGTTGATTTTGTGTTTATTATGTACGGATCACTTACAAAAAGCATACATTTTTAGCTGATAGCAAAATTAAGATTTATTAAAAGCAAAAAAAAATTTAATTTAATTTCTATACTTAACATACGGATGACAGCTAAATATTAAACATCACATCATTTAAAACTAGAAAATATGAGTTCAGTTATTTATAGATTATACCAAATATACAAACTGGACAAAAGAGCAGAATTTTTAAGCTCTAGTGCAGTTATTTAAACAAAACAATCCAGCAAATTCTCATCAATTTATTTAATAAACCGTGAAAAAATTAGTTACTCCCTTTTGTTAGTAAAAGTTTGTTTTTATTCTGGAAGTGTCTGAGAGCAGAGTAACTAAATGTCTGTTCTTTTAAGCTATTCATCTATAAAATACCTACTAATCGGTGAAATGGTTCAATTTATTTCATTGTTAAAACAAATCTTGTAACTATCTGTCCATTCTTGTAAATTCTAGATTTGAAATGATTTTAAAATATTAGAAAAGAAATTATGAAAGATGTTTTCAGAATTTTAAATGATTTACAGAACTCTTTGCAAACAATATTTATATTTTCTTCACAAGGCTGTGCAAAAATTACTTTCGAAGACCTAGTTACCATGGCAATCTTCCACTAAAGTCAATCAAGGTCATGCCTCCATTTCTACAGGAATTTTTTCTTTGTTTAATTAAATTAATTGGTGCTGATTTAATCAAAACGTGAATAAGTAAAACCGTAAAGAGTTACGACACTCAGTAATATCCAATTAGGCCAATTTGTGCCTCATAATTTATAAATTAACTGCATATAGAGAGCTGTTTTAGTACTTATTTCTCTAATAAAAATGATTAACAATATAGTTTTTGCATAAAATAGTCATTAGAGTCAGCTCTAACGGCACCAGCTATTAGTAATTTGGCGCCGAAAAATGAATACATTTCAGGATAGTAATCTGCACTCAATTCGACTACTTTTCTCTCATATTTTCTCGTGAAATACGCATTTGTAGAATGATTCACAGCATAATAGAATACTCAAATCTTAAGTTACAATTAATAAGAGGGTAAATTTTAGAATATTCAGGAAAACGTTTCTGAATTTAATACTTTATTGAGTGTTCATTTCCCTCACGGAATCTTCTTCTCTATTTCTTTATTAAGTCAGTCATCATCTACATATCTTCATTCTTCAAGTGTTGTCAATGATGCCTCAACCTTAGTCGTGATTATGGAGCCTCCCTAATGGCTTGCAGTCCCATTTATTATAAAAATTTTACTTACCAAATTTGGTAATAAGATTTTGATAATTAACACCCTTACAGTACGTCCATTCATTCTTGAATCTTGTTTAGCCCATTTGATCAATGCAAATTGATCAGTGGGCTTTGAATTACAAGAAGAGCTTTAATTATTGCAATTTCCAAATAGAAGGAAATGTAAAATAAAATGGATTCTTTCCTGAAAAGAAGGCTTCTATCTGGAGCTTAAGTTGTAATTTGCACCTCTTTGTCCCCAATATCTTCAAGGTACTTATGGAATTTACTTCCGGTGACGATAGATATTAAAGACACTTGAAAGGGGACATTGCACTGATATTTATGAACCAAAATTTGAATTCTCCCTAGTTTCATTACCGCTCATTTCACTAGAGAGATAACTTCTGAAATGGCGCAATATTGCTGGATTGAACTGCCGGCTAAAAATATTTAACTTGGAAGAGCTCAGTGAGCAGTGTTTACTCAAGGCGATCACCTGAAAATTACTGCTGTGCTGATTTCAATGCATTTTTGTGGTTATTTGATTTGTTCTAATGCTGATGTATGGTGCATTTCTAAATGCTGCATTCAGCTCGACTATTTGGAATGCCATTCATACTCTAGAACAGTCCACTTCTTAATGTATTTTTCGACTAAACTCTACTTTGAATTAATAATTGTAAGTAAAATATATTAAAATAAGTTGAGGGAAGCCCATATTTACGCGGATTAATATTGACAATTGTAAGAACAAAAAATTTGAGGAAAAAAATTTTAAATTAACTAATATTAACTTTTCTTCTGAAGTTCACAATTTTAACAACTTGAATCTCCCGCTAAAATTAGGATTTTCAGCTTCTTGTTATTATGATTATCAACAAGCTCGTAAACCAGTCAAAATACCATTCTTAACAATAATTAAGTGTTATTATAGCGCTAATTAAAGGATTTTAAACATTTTATAGTTATAAATCCATACTTTAATATTAGAAGTGAATTATTCACTTGGGAACTTTCTCATGGTTTGTATTCTTTCCTATGTTTCTGATTCGGCAACGTTCAACAAGGAATATTGTGGGTAAAATGCACACTAATTGGAAACGACTTTTATTATTACCATGATAAAGAATAAAGAAAATTAATTATGCTGAGAAAGCTCTGAGGTGTTCAGTAAGGGTTAAGAAACGGAGTTGGAGTAGAAGCAGATACTTGCTGTGCCACAAAAAATCTTACAGAACTTGATCCGTAGATTCAGAATATAGGCATTATACTCCCTTCCTTCAATCCGGAACTGACTGACTATTTGATCAAACTAGACGGCTGGTCGGTCACTGAAATCGTTTCTTCAAAGTCGAAATAACATTTGCAGGTGATATGAGTTGACATAAGTTTAACAGAGCGGAGTTCATTAGAGCTCACTCATAATGATCTTAATAATATTTGCCCTTATAATATCCTGCTTTAATCGTGCAAAAATCTGTATCCAACGCAATTTTATTTTCGTTTATGACTCTTACTGAATTTTATAGGGCACAGGTCATGTATTAACCTTTTCATCTACTCGCCGAAATTTTGAAGGGAATTAAGACACATACTTCAAAACTCAGAGGCATGATTTCGCAATACTTTCTGTTGGCGATGTGTTTTAATCCACTTCTTCCGTTCTAATAAGTCTGTAGCATTATATTTATTATTAAACTATTAGATTACATAGGTTCCTAGAAATGAAAGAGTGAATTAAATTCCGCTGCTTTGTTCAAAACGGGAATTTTCACTCACATTTAAAAATTAAATTTAAAACCCAAATGATTAAAGAGAAAAGACATTTTTTAAAATTTCAATTAGCAAAAATTTAGAGCAAATTTAAAAAATTAAAATGAAACCGTCTTGTTTAAATTAATTAGTTTCATCATTTAAATCTCAACACATGACTTTGTTTCAATTGTACATCTGTCGGCTTTTATTCTGATTTATAGTACCAAAATTTTTCATATTATCAAATGACTAAAAAGATAAAATAATTAATCACTACTTGTCAAAATTTAAATAACAATAGTCCCTATAAATTACTGGATTCGTTTTCTATCCAACATTAAGAATTGATAAGTTATTTATAAATCTTGGGCCCCTTTAGGGAAATGCTTTTCAGGACACTGACTTTCGTAAAGAGTTAGCATTATGAAACATCCATATGGAGAAAATCGATCTGACCTGACCTGTAATTCACTGTATTAAATTTGAGAGCATTCTCAAAGGTATTTTTACTGCCTCGAATATTCTGGCTTCCTACTTTAATTTATACTTGTTTTAAAATATATTTCCCAGCACTTTTTTACCAAATTTCTCCCTTTATTGTTAATAAAAGTTGTTGTAACCTAAATTTCTTGTTGTATAAGACCAAATTTATAGTAAGAGATATTATTAATACTTTAATACGTCAGTGGGAAAAAACCTGTGCAAATTTTATCACGGAAAATCATCTGAGACAGATCGTGGTAGCATTAATTTATGCATGTTTTTATTTGAAGTTCATTGTGCAACGTAATTTTATTCTAAAACCATAAAATTGCCTCCCAATTCTCGTATAAGGTTACGTTCACAACAACCAATAAGACGTATTGTATTTCGGTTGCAAATTTCAAGTTTTTCTACCTTCGTTTACTAATAAGGAGATTTGGGGGTTGGTGGACCGGATCAGCATCCAATCAATGGGTCCTCGAGAGAATCGTTGGTGGAAAATGCGAGTAAGGATGTACAATCACCAACGGAAACAAAAGAGGCAAAATCTCAAATTGAACTTCCCAAAGAGAAACCATTGGGAGAAAAAGAGATCATTGCACGGTGGCTTGCCAGTTCAGTTTCGCCAACTCCTGGACGAGACGAGGAATTTGAAGAGTTAGTAAGTCCTAATTTTATCTCTCAATGACCCTTTTCCCCAGTATCTGAGTATATTTTAAATAGCTATTTAAATTTAAAATTAATTCACTTAATTGATCTATGTAACTGTAAATGATTTTACCCCTATTTCGAAATTAGCGTATGAGGTCTCAGAATAAGAGGCATATTTGCTTGGTTGGTGAAAAATTATATCTGAGTGTACCTGATGTCAACGTTAACGTCAAGGAGGACAAGGTGAAACAGAAATTAGAGAATCGCAGTATTGAAATCTGGATTTCGACGCAGCTCAGGTCAAATTTAAGTCGTTTGTTCTTTAAAACTTGAGGTTTTCTTGAAATTTTCTAAAGTTTTTACTTGGAGCACAGCTTTAAAGATATGTGGGTAAAATTTTTAGTTTGTCTTGTTTTTCATTTTTAGTCAATCTCCCTTTCCCAGTATCTCATTTCACAGTCAAGTTCAAATTCGCCTGATCGCTAAAGAAAGTGTTTAAGCTAACATACCTCACTGCCATCTTTAGGGATAAAGAACCTTCAGCTGACGAGGTTTATGTCATGGAATGTCTAAGACAGCAGAAAAATGATACCTTACATAATTATAATGTAAATTTATTCACAGGAATTTATCTAAAATTTAATACAAAATAAAATTCCTCTTTGAAGATGGATTCAGATCCAGAGAAAAGTCCTTTCAGCAGACTAATAACTTTAAAAGTAGTACCGAAGTATATTTAAAATAAAAATATTATTTCTAATAATTTTTGTTTAAGCCAATATCAGTAAATTCAATAATAAAAGGAGAAAGTAGGAGAAAGTGGGATGGATAAAAAATAAAGCATTTATTGAGTAACCTACTTTTCCATTTTCCTTCAATTACATAAGATTACATTTTAATTTTAATGAGTTCATTATTAAATTCTAAGAATTGTTAAAAGTAGCATTAAATCCCATCGGTAGAACTAATTAGTGATCACGACATCCCTTTACAAAACTAATCACCTTCCTGAGGGTTAGAATGAAATACCACCCCCTTGCACATCAGAAGACCCAAGTGGAGAGGGCAGGTAAATCAGTAAGAATGAGTAAAAAAGGAGGAAATTAAAGAGAAGACTTAGAAATTGAAATGACTAACAATAAGCCTAAGAGCGGTTTTGGTGAAAGCGGAGTTGTGATATGAACTTGTTGAGCTGGTTTGAACTCTGGGTCATGTTTTTTGACGGTTGTCTGTTTCACTAATTAAATGTTTGATTTATTCACAAATAGAAACTGATACTTAACTAACTTTATGGGCGCGTATATAAAGCTTAGTTTTTACAGTGTGTATTCTTACTTTTCAAGAAGAAAATAAATACTCCTCATTTTGTGATATTTGAGGGATAAAACCATATTTTAAAATATTTATTACGTCCGAGATTTACGTAGAAAAATATGAAGGCTGATTTCTGACATTCTAATGCTAAACAGCTCGGTGTTTTGATAGATAAGCCATTAGAAGAAACAACTTAGTCAGTTTTCTACACAAAGAACAAAACCGTAAAATATCAATACTTTGCATTTAATGACCACATGGTCATTTGAATAATTGTTATCTTCAAAATTCATCCTTTCCTTGAACAAGATTTCAATCTTTTCAGCAATCTCTGTGCAACAGTGAAGCAGTACATGAGCTGTTGAAAGATCCAGATCTGATGGACAGTGTATCCGTTCGTGAGCTACATATTGTCAATTCTGAAGTCAAAAACCACTTGGACGCAATCAAAGAACTAACTGTTCCTGTCGACTCAGAACCCGAAGTCGTAAGTTCTCCATCACTTTTGACTCACTATATATTTTCTTATTTAATATATGCAAAATAAATAAATATCCGCAGGCTTGTGGGAAGTTATAAAAGATTACTGCACAATATCAGATCGATAATCACTGCAAAATTTACTTTATCTTTGAGTAGCTTACATTTGAATTTTTTGAAATGCTGATGTCTCACATTAAGCTTAGCTGGCTACTGGATATAGAAGGAACTAAAGTTGTTATAATCCCATCAACAAAGCTACTTCAGGTGGTTATCAAGTTTTTAAGATGTTTCCTCATGTAATACAAATGATATTCCTAAAAATTAAGCGGAAACAATGCCCTTTCCCAAATTAGAAGATCAAGAGCCAATTAGAGACAACCTTTTTATTTGGAAAACGTAAAGAAATGAAAGAAGAATTAGAAACTGGAAGGGAAAAGTGAAATGTGTCAGCGTTGAATGAGTAGCAACAGAGTTGTGATAAAGTGGTAAAGTTTAAGAAAGCTAAGGGTAGTCAACTGTCAGTCAGCGCAGAATTTTGAGTCCATATGTGCCCTCGATAGAGTGCTCCAGAACTATCTACTCCTTTTTCTTGTGGTATAGTGCTTAATTTGCATGCTTTTCGAGCCAGAGGACAAGGAATTTTGACGTGCACATTTACTGATTGCAATATTCACCAGTCAAAGAGGAGAATTCCTCAGTCAGGAGCTGCTGAAATCCATCTCTCTACTCAGGATGAGCTAAAATATTTTCTTTAAATGGATTTGGGAATTATGCAATTATAGCACTCATTTTAGGATGTCTTTTGCTTGATCTAAGTCTAGCTTCGAAGACCAATACGGAGACCAGTGTATTTGCTATTAGTATTGCTCATGGCAGTGTTAAAAATATTGTATAAACTTTAATTATTTAATTGAATCTGAGTACACAAAATAACGAAATCTTCTTGTAAGGACTGAAATAGGGGGATCAGATAGGAGCATATAAGAATAATAAGAGTCTTACTATTTACTATCCACATTGTAATGTCAAAATGTTCCAAAGCTCCCTGACCCATTTATCTGGATGATTTCAAATCCAAGATACTCATAGTTTATTGACTAGTTGAGTTAATTGAATGATCAATCACCTCTTTGAGCTTGCTGCAGGTAGATAAGACTGAACATAGCGAAGCTCACAATTTTCGTCAATAAGCTTTGATCACGAATAAATATAAGAAAATTAAATTAAAATGGAGTAAAGTATTTTTTTTCCTTGTTATTTATGTCTAAATTAGCAACGAGTATAAATTATATGTACTCTATTCTATTAACTAGCACGCATCGGAGGAACAAACGGCAAATATTGGAAATTATAGAGATGATTCGGAGGAAGAATTACCGGCAGATGAAAGGCCCTTCATAATTCGTAAACTGGAGGGATGGCATTATATTAACCGAATACCTGGAGTCCGACCCTGTTATGGAAGTCTTGAGATCGGTTTGATTCACGAACCAAATTTGGGAAAGATCACTGTTTCAGTAAGTCAAATTGGGCAAAAAAGTGCAGAAATCCTTTGCAATTTTATGAAGGGAAATAAATATAAGGACAGAATGACAGAAGAATAGATGATAATGAGGCGGTTTTAATTTTTTCCATATTGAATTCTAGTGATTTGATCAAGGGACTTAGCATTCAACTTCCATGCACTAGTCTCGGTCAACTTATAGTGTTTCAGCAAAACCGTTTACGTAAAGTGTTGCAATGAAGAAGCAGATGTTACTATGAATTAAAATGTATCAAATGAACTCATTATAAAATATCGTTACTTTGCAAAAATTTACTGATATTGTGCTCGTTTCAAGATCAATCAAACGATTTATTCATATGGCTCACACTATTACTGTCTGGGCTTCTTTTGCTATTGAATGTCTCCTTATAGCCCAGTATTATATTTTCAGAAGATGAAAGTGTTAATCCAGGCTGATAATAGCAGCTAAATTATTCTTTTTGTCCTCCAGCCAGTGGTGGTTTATTTTCTGTTCGTTACATTAAAGGATATGATTTGAATTTTAGAAATGATAAAACACATTTTTCAATCTATTAGAGAAGTAAATACCTTGTTAATATTAACTAATTGCAGATAGTTTAAGAAAAACAAACCTTTTGAACCAGCATGACCATCCACCCAACGTATTCAACCGTGGATATGAAGACACTTGAAAATCATGGAGTCACATTCTAAAAAGTGGACGCAGGAGCATTTGAAGATAAAGCCATTAATTATATCAATTAAGCCAAATAGGGAGGGCTGGAAAGATTGTTGAAAAGATACTGGTTTTCCATTTCTCTGTTGAGATTCCTCGTAAGTGTGGTAATTAATCATTCTCTGTGATAAAACGAATAGGTTTAACAATGTTTAATTAAAGAGAATCATTAGGTAACGCGAAGGGGGAAATACAGTTAAGTTTCAAAAGGAATCATGGGAATCAAGACTGAGAGTCAAGGAATCAGGAGGACCCTACTTTCTCTTGCTCCAGGATGATCAGGCTATCTGTTTTCTCAATTTAAAATTTGCTCAGGCCTGGCCCATTTTATCACTTCTTCTACATCATATAATACTATCTCAAACAATTTCATAGCCATCCTTTTTCACGTCGTGTGGCATTCGCACCATCCATCTAGTCAACAGAGGAGTTTACCAGTTGGAAGATCATCTTTGTCCTTGATTTGACGGTGTCTTTTTATCTCAGTGCTTTTGCAAAGATTCGATGACATCGAGAGGCCCAAGATATGATTTTTCCCGCCTTGACCAACTCAATGAGACTGCCGATTAAGAGTTACTCGTTTTTGATAGATAGAAAACGTGGTATTTTGATAAAATTTTTCCTACTCTATGTTCAAAAAATGAGTCCTATTATTGCAAAATTTTATTTTTTGCTTACTAATCATTACTTCAATTAACTTTTTTCCCAGTTTTATTGCAGTCAGCCCGTAATACGAAATAAGAGTTACTGTTCGTCAAAGAATTTCAGAGCCCAGCCTACTGATTGCAAACTAATGGTAAACTTTTCTTTGAATTAGGAAAATTTAGGCTGTTAAAACTGAAAAATGTGTTGTCCATTGCATTCATTTTTGTAAAAGTGATTTGTGTCGAAAATTTAATTCTGACCAATTAAGAGATGAATTTTTTTCTTTGAACTGTTACATTTTAATTAATTCATTCATTAAATAATACCTCTCTACAAAATTTCATTTCGAACTTTTTAATTAAATAATTGTAACGAAACAAAATTTTGCTAATTTTGATTAACATTTTATTCAATTAATCAATTGTCTCAATTCGAAGAGGTTTCAACGATGAATAAATTAAATTAAATAACTCTAATTTCGGGTGATTATATTCATTGCATTTTAATATGACTTATATTTTCTTAATTTAAAATTTGAAATTAATTAGGGCAGGAAAATAATTATTTTGTGATGATTTGTTTTTGGTGATTCATTAATATCTTCTTCATAAGCGAATACTCACCTCCATACGAAATGGAATAAGTTGATTAAATACCTAATAGAAATAAGGTTTCACTATGTATTTAAAGTAATACTGAAATCTTTTCTACTTGTGTTCGAAGAATTTGGTTCCCCTGAATACTGTAAAACTCATTCTCCTTCATTTTTAATCATAGTGATAAAAAAAAATAATAGATTGCAGAGCCCGTTATGGGAAACGTTCACATTACTTCACTTATGTAAAGAGAAGGTATTTTAGAGCCTCTCTAAAGTGAAAATTGCATTCTACCTATTGCTGGATGTGCACCAATGGACACAGATCTCGTGATTTGTGACTTAGCCGACGTGCATGTTGATCACTCCGTCACCGGTGCAATCATATAAGATTCATACTTTAAATACCAGTATGTCAAAGTCATATTTGACTTACACTAGTGTGTGGAGTATACGGAAGTTAATGTAGAATTAGATGTTTTTGACCTTTTTAATAGTTTCTATTTCGCTTTATACAACGGAACCTTCACATTAAAGGTGTTGAGTGGAAAAAAACAGTACTAGTTGTCACCATTTTAACAACTAAACTTAAATCGTAATCCTACAGCATAAGATTTGGCGACTATATCTATCATATTTTCACAGTTTCAGAGTTGTTAGCAGTATTAATTTGTTGGTTGTTAATCAGCTTCATTCTATACAAGGTTATCAACCTACAGCTATTAAGATGAGAGTTTTGTCACCATCCAGTCTTTAAAATCGTGCCTTTTTGAGAGGTACGGTTACTTCTGATATCAAAAATAGAATTGTTCCTCGAAGTATCAAAACTGACAACCAGTGTTAATGGACCTCATCATTATGGAGTAAAGCACTAAGAAACAACAGTTACAATTCTCCCCCTTTGGTAGATGCAATCTTGAAAGGTCTACATCTGCATATCCAAATAGCATTTTATTGAAATCGACAAATGATCGTTATTTTTAATTAATTAGATTAAATAAACAACGCAAATTTATCTTATTTACAGATAGTCAAAGGTAAGAAAATGCTAGCCACTAACAACAGCTTCATGGAAATCACTGTGAGTGTTCAGAAGAAAATACGAATCTGCAAGAAGTCGTCTCCTCTCCAAGCCATTCCTTCCATTCGCAGCGGCAGTTCAAAATCTCGTAGCGGTACAAGCTCAAACTACAATAATAAAAGCGAACCTGTTGCAATAACTGAAAAGCCGGGCAAAATATACCGAACGTCAGTGAGAAGTGAAACGTCAGAACCTGTATGGGACGACCGTTTTACATTTAATGTACCAAAGGAACAACTTCTGAATGTGACGTTTGATATTCTGGTCTACCATAAAGACGAAATTATTGGTGGCTTGAGAATGGGACATGCAGTTAGCTACCGGGCATCACAACACTGGGCGAAGATGATCAACCATCCTGGTGTCTGGGCGTATTGCTCTTATATTTTGCAGTAATTTTTAACAGAAAAATGAACAATATATGCACTTCCTTCATATATCAAGTCTCAAATTTTGTATAAAATAAATAACTACCGGTGTTTATTTCTTTAATTTGACAAAATGATGTTTTTATTTGCGGAAAATGCGTCTGAATTAAGCGGAGACCGACTTTACTTTGAAAAAACCACGTTCGCGATAACTGCATAAGAGGTCTTAGTCATATTTATAGGAATTCTCATTAAGAAAGTATATTCATGTAAAGTTATTACGTATTTTCCTCGACAAAATTAATATTTATTTTATATTTTCTTCCATTATGCATTAAATTGTTTATGTGAACTTATATGCATTACGTTGTATTGTATAAAACGAAGTTGATCTGTGATAAGTTGTCACTATTACAGCGAGAATTTGGGTTTTTTCTCCTTCTCTGGCTGTGATTTCAGATTGTAGATTGTAAAAGGAGTGGAGGAGTACATGAGCATGCGGAAATAGAGAGCGCGAGGTGAAAACACTTATGAACTGGCCCATATCAGAGTTGTGTACGAATGCACCACAAACTCTATGAAGTTTGACTGCAGAAATTGATTACCAAGAATCGAGAATCTCCTGTTACTCACGGTTGGCAGGTATTTATCGACGACGTGATACGCGTTTATAACATCAAGGAAATCGGAGCTGGCAAGCGCGATTTGAAATATGCACATTATTCAGAAATCAAACTGATTGTAATTTGTTTGCGAAAAGTGGCGACGCAAATGAATGCACCTCTACATTATTAAAATACTAAGGTGATAAACATACAAACAACGAGTATATAAGTATACGTGTTAAAATAAGTATGAAGTTTATTTTATGCTTTGCCTCAATATCATTCTTTGAAAAATAAACCCTAACAAGCTGAAATTGATTGCTTTTCTCACTTATCCATATTAAATCAATCAAAATATAACTTGAATTTTGATCAATTGAATATTGCATACCCGGAAGCATATCTGAATAGTGACTTCAGTGGTGTTTGAAATGGCGCTGCCATCGAAAATGCTTCTCAAACACTTTTGCTTTATTTCAGGCTCGTAGGATTTAGTAAAAGAAATCCTTCAATTTCGTAATTTTCTATGTCAAAGAGTATATCCATTGTCATTGCTATATCAGTAGCAATTTCGTCGTCTATTTCGTTGAATATGGCTAATCACAAATTTTCGATAGTCATCATTTGCTGGCCTGTCTTCCTCACGTCTTTGTGCTTTACAAAATTCTGCAATGTTAGGAGCAGTTCTTTCATTGCTAGAATGTTGTTTATTTGGAGTAATGCTTATTTGAGAAGACACTAAAGAGGTATTCTTGTTGAAAACACCCTTGTGTTTGTCGGCACCCCTTTTACCATCATGGGGACTTGACACTCAGCATCCCAAAAAATTACTGCTATTCGGGTCTGTTCTGCAACATGGGTTTTATGGATGGTATTTCATCTATTGCTTGATCATTTTCAACTGAAACGACGACTTGGTGACCCCCTTTAACTTGGTGAAATTTTTGTGATGCACGGAGTAGAAGTTCTTCTGGTTGTATACTGCATATTTCATGGAATGCTGACTTCTGAGGTGTTAGAAATAGAAGAATCGTCACAAGTGCTTTCTAATATTTAATCCTTTTGCTTTGGTGTAGCATAGGGTTCATATTTCTCTTGAGGCTCGAATTTCTTGCTTCCACAAAAATCGTTGCTATTCTCGACTTTATTCGTAACATTGCTTGCAAAAGTTTGTATTCCGTCTGAAGCATTGCTACTTCCATTTGGAATGCCCGTTTAGACAGTTTTCTCCATACGATTTTATCCTCATTTTTGGAAAACATTTGATAATTACGATGCGCGATTACTCATCTTCACTATGAACGTATGAAACTATTAACGGTCGATGTATGGGTTGGATCAATCTCCTTTTATGTGTCAGACACCAAGAGGACATCTACGAATAAATTACCAATACATTTTTACTATTATATAATAAATTATCATGGCTATATATAGTTTTAAACAATTATTTGTAATTTCAAGTTAAGCATGCTGAATAATTTTAATCTTGTGAAAAATACAAACGTTTTAATTAATTACTTTTTGAATAAAAAATGATTTCCAAAAAGATCTGTCGCGGTATTCAATTAGCGCTACATAGTTAGAAGATGGAGGAGAGATGGAACATGTAGATGAAAATGAGGATTGTATTTTTGAGAGGTTTTTTCGCTTATTCTAACAGAGAACTTACCTATTTCATAGACTGCCGAAAATTCTCTGCGTGACACCTCAGATCCACTAGAAATCATTTTTAAATTATTTGAGAATCCATGTTCTTGTCAGCCTGCTATTAAAGGATAAAAATTCAATTGACAGAATTCTGTGATGTCATTTGTTTAGAACTCAGCTGAAATTCATGAAAAATCCCCGCCTTTCAAGAAAGAAACGGTCTTACCTGAATTTTCTTCCTCTTACCTACCGTTTGAAGCGCTACATCTCTTTGTTCAAACTGTATTTCTCCAGAAGCAATAATTGATGATTGTGACACTCAATTAAAAGATAATTTAATTTAATTATTGGAGGTCGAAATTTTAAAAATTTGAAGAACAAAAGCATTGAATGCGGATATTTTACTGAAGTCGTCATATTTTATCTCGATTTTCACAAGAATTCTTCAAAACCTTCTTAATTCCTATTACAGTAGTTAGGCTATATTCATACGTTTATTGCATAATATAAGGTGGCTGACGGTCGCCATGGCAAAACCCTCGATTAAATGGAAGGTATAACTGTTTTATTCAACCTCTGCTCTAGAACAAACAGAGATCACCTTTCGTATACGTCTGCGTATCAAGTTTATAATTAATAATGTCAAGCGTTCCACTTTTCCTAGGAAAATTAGGATGTTAGTTATCAATTTGATTCCAAAATCTTGGATGCAATTCGTTGGTATGCATTCTTTCCCCGAGTTATAGTATTAATGCGGAAGTACCTCTCGAATTTTTTAATCATTTCAGAAAAGCATCATGTCTTGAGTCTTTGTTTCATTTAGCATCGTAATGCTAACTTCACTTTTAATTCTGCTTGATTAATTATTTATTTTTAAGTTTAAAATAGGGTAAGTTTACACATCACTAGAGCGAATAATCAGAAATTTTATCCGAGACTTCTCTATAAATTTGCGAAACAGCACTAAAATTCGCTGAAACGTCAAACATTGAAGCAGAAATACATCTTGGTTATGTAATTACTTTCCTCTATTTTGCTCAATATTCATGAGTCCATTTAACGGTGATATACACCTTACGTTTACTTCAGTTAAATGCAATCATCCAGATTGAAAATGGTACAATTAGAAGCGTTACTTGAACAGAGCACGACAATACTTCGCAATTTGGCCCTATTTCAGTGAATTTTAGCCCTTCCGGATATTGAAAGATATCGTTAGATTAGAATGTGAGGCTTTTATGCCTCAACTGGCCAAATAGTAACAATAAGAATGAGGTTAATAAAGTTCCGAGGCTCGTTCATCTGGGCGAACTAATCCGCTGAAAAACGTTATTCATCAGCAAATGTATCCAAGAGTTGGTGAATTCAGCAGGCTAACAGTAAATTAATTAAGCTATTTTGGAGAATTTACCTACAGAAATTCCTCACAAATATATGAATTAATTCAACTAAGGCAGAAGTCTTCGGTTCCAAAACCACGATGCTGATTTCTCGTCACTTATTTAACTTACTCATCACCTTTGTCTGCATATTTGTAACCTTGTATATAAGAGAGGCATTTAAGTTGATCGAGAGAAGTAATAAGGCATGGAGGTGGGTGAGTTGGTAGATAGACACGTGCGTGCGTGCGTGTAAAATCCATATCAAAACTGCAGTAATGCTCAGATGGATGAGGGATTTCAGTGAAATTCGAGACCTGATTGAGCAGAGTGAAATGTTTACGCGTCCGATTCACTTCAGTTTATTTATTTGCTAGCTGAAAAAAGCGTAAAGACGACGACTGAGAGACGACCAGGAATGCTATTCAAGATGTTTCCATCAAATTGATAGTTAAGTCAGCCTGAGAAATAAGCCTAGTCCTTTTTAGGTTCACTGCAAATCCTTATGTTCTTGTATGTGTCAAACAACTGTAACGATGATATGATCTAGTCATCACGGTAAAATACTCTCTGTATTTGGCCACGAAATTTTGCAAAATCAAGTGGGAAGATAATATTCTGAGATGGCAATTATGGAATGCCTCTGGAAGATTATCAAGTGAAATCCTCCACAAACCTAAGAAATATTACAACCAATGTTGAGTTCTTCAGTTCCAATAGTATAATTTCTGGTCCTTGTCAACTTCCATTTGATGCTGCGATGTACTTAATTTGGAGAAGTGGTGTAGTACATATAGAACTGATACTCAGTGCATGATGGTCCATCCAAAAATTATTCCAGTAGATATGAAGAATTTTTCGGTACTTCCAGTTTCCTGAACATCATTAGATTGTAAAATAATGCATCTAACTGCTTTTATTGTCACGTTGGCCCCAATTACGATATTGATAGAAACTCAAATTGTCATATACTCCCCTGCAATGTAGGACTCTTGAAATAGAGCAAGTAAATTACTCTACTAATATTCATACAAAAAAGGAATGCATAATACGCAGCACTATTCGAGTTCTCAGTCGGAGATACTGAAAGTATTACCAATTTCAGGCTGTTAATAGTTAGATACAGCCAATTTTGGAAAACTTATGTTGCTCGTTTTTTGAGAAATATTTATAGTATTGATCTTTCCATCCTATTTGAATTTGATGGGGAGATTTAACAATTTGATGACCAATTGTTCTTCACTTATTTTTTTTTTCAGCAGCAGATTTACAAAAACCCACGTAGAGACAACGCGTGAGCCGGTCATCGGAAATACAGAATGTAATAGTACACTGGTTTGAAGAAACTTGATCAGCTTTTCAGGTTTTCGAAATATTGGGGTACTGAACAACGTTCATTCTTTGAGAAGATGAGCTATAATATCCGTGACATCAATCAAATTATGATCTGAGGGCTTTTTCATGAGACTGAGTTCAATCGGGTGTATTCAGCATCTACATGATATTTGAACCAAGTAAATTCTTTCTTATTAAGCACATAATTCATGCCACCTGAACTCCTAACGATAGAATAAAACAATAGAATTATAATTCCATAGAGGTTCATGCATTTACAATACTGCCCCATTTCAGTTCTCTTATTTGACGAGCGAACATTTCATTCACACTCGGATGAAAGAATTCGTCGATGTGGCAAATGTTTCTATCAAAGAAAACTGGTGAGTTTAATCCCACTAATATATCACTGTTATTGAAATTTCTCTGAAAGTAATGTCTTTGACGTCGGCTGTTTTGTTGAGCTTGATTAACAAAATTTTAATGTCTTGATTCTTGAAGTCGGCAATTTTTGATATCCTGCAAGAGAAAGCGCATTATTTAATGGATTCATTATTTGAAAGTACCTAGAAATATTATTATTATTAAAAATATTTTCAAACTTTGTAACTTTTGTTCGTTTTCACATGGAAAAATTTTTTAACTTCGTGTGAACTTGATATTTTACATTTAGGACAGTCACTCACACTCGCTTCTGTATCTGAGAAATAGCTTTCAATAGATGGTATTCCATCCAACGTGTCGTCGCTTTCAAATAGCATTACAGATTCGCTGCTTGAATCCTTCAAATCCCATGGTATGCTAACTTCTGAAGTATTAGAAATGAAGCTGTTGTCAGTATCACTTTCTGATTTTGTGCCCTTCAACTCAGAGGCAGGTGAATGTCGATTTTCCACTTCACTGATCGCCAGTTTCCCCCATTCACAAACTTCTCCATCGCATTTACCAGCCTCTGCACTACAACACATGCTAGATATTATCACTTCTAAAGAATCGCGATTTTCGTTTTGAATGTCCGTTTGAATTTCAATTTCAGTCATTTTTACTCTACCACTACCTTTTTTGTCGACGGAAGGCAATAGACAACCATGATCTACAGTTAGCCATATTAACAATTAACTTATGACAATATCGACGGCTGATTTACACGTGGGTCGGATCAATCTGCAGTCATGTGTCAGACATTACGAGAGATTCTAAAGCTAACTGCAAATATCTACACGATTATCTATATAATACGTATGAAGGAAAAGGTTCAATTATTAAATGAAGAGATCAGATGAAAACACAGTAGTAATCACCTACTTTGTGCACTTTTATTTGAAATTTTGTTTACTTTTTTTAAGGGTAACAGTTAATACCTGAGATTATTAGCTAAGTCAAAAGACTTAACTAATGATTGTACTTTAACGGAGGTGAAATCTAAAGTAGGCAGCTTTAAATCAGTCTTTTAAAGACCTCCCTCTCTTTGAAAGACCATCATAATGGGCAGACATCTTCCCCAAGTCAGAACGTCGCGATTTGAGAAAATATTACACGTGTGTTGATTGCATTCTAAATGGCTTTACTCATTTCTTTGAAAACCTCTGATAGGTTTCTACTTTACCTCAGCATAGGCGAAATACTGGTGGGTTCGTACCTACCTCGTCTTATGACTAATTAAAAAATGCCGTATGCCGTATCTCTAACTTTCGCAGCTGAGAATTTTTTCCGTCAGGCATTCAACAAAATATTAAATTAAATTAAACGTTTGTGGCAATAGACTTAAGTGATCAGATAAGAAGGATGCTTTCTTTTTTATTATGAGAGAATATTGCAAAATAATATCTTTATAATAGGATTAATGTCGCTGCTATCCTCACCACTGTTTCGTTTAATTCGAGCGGAAATTTATCGATGAATAACTGTTAAGCAATAATCAATTAAGGTACTGAATTTTTAAATTCGCGTTGTTTTAATAATAATTATTTTTCTTATCTATAGGAGTACAAAAATTCTTACTAGTTTCAATTATTAGATAATGTTTGAACACGCGACTAAGTCCAGTAAGTTACGAAAGGGGAGTGGAATTAAGGTATATAATGATGTCAGGAAGTCAAGAATCCTTTCTTATTCTAATTCTGGAAGCCTTGAGTTGTTTACTTTCTCATAAAGTGTGTAACTCACTATGATATGTCAAAATGCTGCAAAGCTCAGTTTTCATGATCTGATCTCGGAGTTTCCGAATGAGTTCATATCCCCGTTATTTGGAGCTTTGTTGACTATTTTGTATAACTGAAATGTTGATCATGTACCGTTTGTGTTTACTTACAGCCACGAGCAAGTTTATGAGACAAGCAAGGACAATTTGTATCTTGAGCCAACCTGTTCAAACCTGAAATACTCGGCTGAGTTACAATTTATCCTCTGATTCTCTAGAGCTCTGTATCCCTTTAATGTACCCTTATGTGTCTATATATGTGTTCAATGACCCCAATAGATGCGACTATGTAAACTCTTCTTCCTATACTGCTAATTTAATTTATATTTTATAATTAAAACTAGTTCACTACTGAACAGACGTCCCCCTCTCGACTTCCTGCTCTTTACTAGTACCAGTCCTAGAGGACTCAAAAGACAGATGTTTACCTTTCAAAAATCTATTTGCACAACATCCTTTGTAACATAACCTATTTAGATCGAATACAATGACATAATCACTCCGTATATCAAACTGATTGTTAATTTGAGTATTAAACCATGTTGAATTCACAGAAAACACTCGTGAGATATTGTTTAAAAAGGAACTAAAATCCATATTTATTTTGAATGGCATTTGCCAGCTTTTGTATTATAGAAGCAAATAATTCGCGACGTGACTAATGCTAATATTCCATTAGCGGCTTTTCGTGCATTAAAATAAGTCATTCAGTATTGAAAGCTTTTTTTCCGAAAAACAGTAATGTATTCAGCTAAAGTAAATGATTTTGTGACAATAATAGGAGTAATTATTCTAAAGGGAGATATTTCGGGCAAGTGCATGCATTGTTGGAATGAATTTAGGTTACCTTCCTTGATTGACACTTAGATTCATGTTTGACAATCTTCTTATTCCATTTTAACTAATCGTGTTTGAGTTTATTTGATCTCATTTTCAAGAAGTAAAATTCACTCCGCTTTTCCAAATTCAGAATGCCATTCTGAAATCAATCGTAAATATAATGGGTTCATATTCTGTTGCCGTACATCCACTGAGCACTCTCAGCCCTGGGACTGATTAACAGTAAGTTATGAGGCAATGATTATATAATGACCATTACAATGATAAACTGTGAATTATTCATCTTCTTTCTTTTACTGCTGTAATGTGATGCGGATCGGGACCATGATAAAGGAATGAGTTGGGTCCCAAATTTATTTGAGGAAATATTAATTTAATATACAGATGTATATTCTTTAGATGTCTGATTGTCGATGCCTCTGAGCGACGATTGACAGCTGTGCATATTTCTATGCCACACCTGGACCGCCTGTGCTGGAATACCTTTAATTATGTTTTATCGTTCCGAATCTACAGTCTTCGATTGAAATCTGCCGTCTATGGCTGATAATTTATAATACTTTACTTTTGCAAAGATCAGAACTTACCCATTTAATGTACAATTCATGACTTACTAAATGAGCCTTTGATAAATAGTGTGAGGAGTAATATATAGGTGAAACGATTATACTAAAAAATACGGCGGTGGCATGGTGGACAACGAACACATTAATTAAGTTAGAGGAGTGAGTTAGAGCATTGGTTAAGTCTGACTAATAAATGGACAACAGAATTCGAACTTATCATCAGGAAGGTGGCATGATGTCACCCCTCTGCCAATGCCAGGTATTGTAAAATGTTTTCCAAATAGCTTGAAAGTTGTGCCGAAAAAAACGTGTGTTCGTTTCAGGATATCGTAAAATTGTTCCACTGCAAACTCGTCGATAGTATCCAGATGGTTTGGTAGTACATATGGACGGCAACATTCAATTACAAATTGGCAAAAAATGAGAAACCCCAATCATTTGATCAGAAAAACTAAGTGCATTGATTTCCTTCGACAAATCAAACCTGCTTCATTCACAAAGGCGAGTTGGTACTTTAAACCCCCGGATTCCGTTGTTGCATTTTACAAGAATGACGAGACTTTTTCTTCGTGAGCCTAGGATTCTCCCTTTTAGTGATATTTGTACTATTTTTGATTTTTTAATGTGAAATGCAATAACGAAATATTAAAAAAGCATGATTTGGAGAAGGGAATTAGCAATCACACAGACAGTCTGTCTGACTTCAACAGTCTTATAATCAGAAGTTTGTAAAGTTTTCACGTGATTTTTGTCTAAACTGAAATTAAATTTAGTGTCTCTTGCTCTCTTTTTTATTAAAAGCCATCTTAAGTCAATATTAAACCGGAATTATTGGCTAATGCTATGATCTAAAATACAAACCCGATTTTATACTTTTTAGCCTTCATTTCGATAATAAATAAGTTTCAACCGATTATCGACCATTGAATGAAACCTCTAACGCATGTGCTGAAAAGTCGCAAGCCTAACAAAGAAAACAGTTTTTTTGGTTCAAAATTTCTTACCGACGAGCATTTTTTCAGGTCTGAGAACAGCCAGTAGTCGCTGGGAGCCAAATCTGGCGAATACGGTGGATGTGGGAGCAATTCGAAGTTCAATTCATGTAATTTTGCCATTGTTTTGATTCACTTGTGACACGGTGCGTTGTCTTGATGAAACAACACTTTTTCTTTGCCATATGCGGTCGTTTCTTTGCAATTTCGGCCTTCAAACGCTCCAATAATGCTACATAACATTCACTATTGATGGTATTTCCTTTCTCAAGATAGTCGATGAATATTACACCACGCACATCCCAAAATACCGAGGCCATAACCTTTCCAGCCAATTGTTGTGCTTTCGGGCGCTTTGCACGAGGTTCACCAGTTGCTGTCCACTCAGATGACAATCGTTTTGATTCTTGAGTGAAGTGATGGATCCATGTTTCATCCATTGTCACAT
>CAADRB010000088.1:296370-361017 GCA_900708905.1 Hymenolepis diminuta
TGTCAGCTAACTCACGCAACTTCACTTTTCCATCATTCAAAACGATTTTGTGGAATTTTTGTATGTTTTCTGGTGTTACCGCCTCATTTGGACGTCCACTGCGTTCTGCATCATCGGTGTCTCTACGACCACGTTTGAAGTCAGCAAACCAACCTTTTATTGTTGTTTCTGATGGGGCGGAGTCTCCATAGCACTTTTCAAGCCATTGCTTCGCTTGAACGGCAATTTTTCCCATCAAGAAGCAATGTAAAATTAAAATACGAAATTGTTTTTGATGCATTGTTTTGAAAATAACAAAAGTGGCGTCACTCTTAGCACAATAACTCACAAGGTAATGAATAGAATATCATGAAATTTTAAGAGCTGTCTTTTGAAGGTTAGTATTAACCGAAAAAAGGTGACTGCAATAAAACTAGCTCCATCTATGTGTTAGGCCCGGAACTTTTCAGCCCATGTGTTATAGTGTGTTTCATTCAGTTGGGCCCTTAAATTGCAGCCTCCAGCGCCTTCCATCTCAGCGTCGAAAATTCTTTAGAACATTGGGAGTAAAACAATAAAATCTGTTCTATTGTAATGCCAAAAATATCAGAATAAAAAGGAATTACTTGACGTATTTTGGGCTGCTGATTTGAATTAATCTACTAAATTCTTCATTTAGCTAACGAAGCACGTATTAATAAATAAAAAGCCTATTCGTCTATTAGTTCTGATAAAAAGTTAAGATATTGTATTGTATTCGATATCAATAATTACAAATCCTGGTGCCCTATTTGATTCCATTCGACAATAATGAGGATCATTTAAGTAGGCATAAGTAACTGACAAATTAAAGCGTTATTGTTAAGTGAAGATGAAACAGTAATGTTGCATTATAAGAAAAAGTAATTAGAAAAAATGAGGCCACCCATCACGGTTAAACAACTGAGCAGTGGTTCTTGGGAGGAATCCTTAGGAAAATTGAAAAATACGAACATTGAAACATAAGAACTCGAAGTGGCGGAGAAGTCCCATAGGAAAAAGTATATACAACCTGGAATTAAAAATTAGGTGAGGCTAGACTATTTGCAATGACCTCTCAGCTCCATTCCCTTCCTCTCTATCCTCATCCTACTGTGTCCGTTCACAGTTACGTTTGAAACAATTTAGAGTAAGAATTCTATGGAGTATTATAGCGCAACTTCACAATGCCCTTAATTAAAATAATTTCTGTGAACTACGCATATCTTAACTGATCTCAAAATAGTGTCAGAATGAAGAGCCTCATAAGCGCCACCGATGTTTGATGACATGGGAATAAAAGCTTACACATATAAAGTTATCCATCTCTTATGAATGGTGCAGAACTATTGTAAGGATCTGACTCATGGGATTCCAATTTTTAAAAACTGAAGAAAATTGGAATGACTGCAACAGTCAATAAACTTTGGTCAACTAAATTTCCGTTTTGTTTGACACTTTATTCAATTGTTCATAACCGTGTCGAACTCTTTTAAGCCAATAATACAATTACGTGGTAAAAAGTGCTTCCTTTTTCAATTCCCCATCATAGATCAGCCTTGTGTGATGTGTTGAACTAGATAAAATACTGAATGTCCTTAATTAACTTAAAACAAACATAGCGGGCAAAATAATCATGTTTATATTATCTCATTTTGGTTTTCATTTGTCTATAATTTTAATAAATCTACATATAATTAGAAAGTTAAATTAAGATTCTGGTATAGGACTATGTTAACATGAAATATATGAACTGTAACTTGATTATATTTGCCTATCTTTGACTTTACTATTAATACGAATCCCTTACAGTTATGGATTACATCGCAATAGCTCCAGCAAAAACTTTACCCAGGTTCGATCGCCGTCGGGTGCTCTGGGAATCATTTCTTACGTCTGTATGAGTTGCAGCTCTAACACTAATGTTTAAAGAATACATAATCTCTCTGGAAGTGGAAATTGCCATAAATTGGCACTCCAGTTTAAAATTTGGGATATTGGAAAATGTCGGCTGTATCTGAGGGTTTCTTGATTAGACATGTTCGAGTTTCATGGATTTCAATCAGGTTTGAGTCGGCGATGGGGTTCCGGAAATTGTTATATGCGTCCATCAGGTTAAGCAGCAAAGCACTGAGGTTTTTATTTAAAATAAACAAAAATTTCAGATGATTTCCAGCATAACATGCTGGACGATGACTGAATGAATACAAGGCACCTGAATTGATCCTCCTTCAGCGACCCGCATGAGAATGCACTACGCATTCGATTCACAATACTAGTATACTTGTGGATATCTTTTGCTTCTCGACCGACCACACTTAGGTACATATAATACTCAGTGAAAAGGGACTTATTGTCCCTTCTCACTTTTTTGAATCGTTACCTCAAGCATCAGATTCTTTGACGAAAATGGTAGGAGATAGATCAGGTAGAGATCATGATCACTTTCATTGAACTTTCAGAATGACATGTGACTCTTGTTTCGTTCGATGACATTGTCACTCGATTTTCAAAGACATCCAGTTCGGAGTATACCGCGTTGCGAACGTTCGCGCTCACCTACGTTGTTCAAGCAGTCTTCAGAAATCCTGTTATGCTTCGACAAACTCTTTTTCCTCATAATGCTTCGAAAAATGGCACCAATATTCGCAGCTTCGATTGAGCCCGTCATAATGCCACTCGAAATTTGTTCTAACTTCACAGTAATAATCGCACATATCAATGTAACATTGAAAACTCAGCAGTATGGCAACTTAACACGGAAGCCAATTGCTTAAATCAGGACATAAGATAATCTATAGAAAGTGGAATTCAGTAGGAATAGGCTTAAACCAATAGACATACGTACCGGTGGAGATTATAATTTTATTTATAAAAGACGCGATGGCAGCTGGGAAAACAATTATTACTTCCTTTAGCGGGTTGCATAGCAGTAACTCCAACAAAGGACTTTACTCAGCTCATAAGAGCATAACGGCACGTTAGCAAAATAATTGCCAAAGAATAATATTAACTCGCTCTAAACGTCGATTAACGATTTGTAAAGGTAAACTCTAACCAGCCAGACTACTAATTAAGTATGTGTGAACCACCTACGTATAGTTATGATTCGGCAAACTTCCTTACTGAATGTCCTAGATGTGGACTATTGATGAACTCAGGTTATTTCAATTATTGAATGTATTTAATCAAAATGTTCAGTTACAATTCGTACAAAAGATACGAGATTTAGAGCTATTAAAGTTGCATTTACAGGAGGCGAAGGAGTGAAATTTGAAATTTTCGGTTGTGTAAAGGTATTTTTCAAAATTGATTAGCAATCGGCACCCATCGTCCTCAATACCATTGTAGATGGAGATATCTGAGAGCTTTACGTTTGACTTTGTGGGTTACATAATATAGCAATTTGTTTGGTGGCATTAGAAAGCATTCTTAGCATTTACGAAGGACGCACATATTTATTCTGTCCTATCACATGGCGACTATTTTCTGCTCATCAGACTAACGAAGGACGCAACTCAATAATGCGTACCAAATTTCGGCATTTTATTGCAACTCCCTCTTCACTCTGCTTTGGGGTTAATTTTCTGTCCTTCTAATATCTAACTCCTAGTTCACTCTCTCTGCCTTTTATTCCCTGCGATGGTTCAATATACCGTTTGTTCTCCAGTGAACCTGTAGTCTTCAGGTTAGGTAAAGGCTGAGGTCCCTCGATAGTTTTAAGGAGATATCTTTAAGCTAAATCTGGTCGTACTCCCAAATCTACTTAATATATACAATTCTACTTTATAAACATCTCAAACATCAGGCAGTGGCACCCCTGCCATCTTTATAGCAAAACACCGATTAGTAAGAATAAGGCAAGATTTTCTATTAGTACAAATCGACTCGACTTAATTGTACTCAAGTTTACTATTTAATAACCCCAATTATGACCTAGCTACCCATCCTCAGTTTCGATATCCACGAATTTCTTTAAAAACTAAAATACTCTAAAAGAGTCCCATCTCTTTTGTCACAAAATACAACCGCTCTGATTTCTCATTGAAATATTTAAGCCTCGTGGCTTGGCTGTTCTGGGGTGATATTAACTCCTCCATGTTTTTGGCCATCAACTAATGACTTTCGACATTCCAGTCGGCAGTCAGAAGTCACAAGTTACTTAGCAATCACCCATCGTTTCCAGTAGTCCAATATTCTCTTATATCTCTTTTCAACCATCATTATGCACATGAAACTCATTCACTTTCATTTGGATCTGGAGTACTACTAACTCCAACTTAAGCAGCAAAAAGGGAAGTCTGAATCGAAAATTGTATTTTCTTGCAAAATAATGATTCATCATATATACTCTCCCTGACCAATTAGAGACAGACAGTGGAACAGAGGACAGTTGATATCAACGAAATGTCCAAATTATTAAATCAACATTAAATAAATGAGTACATCACAGGAATTATTAAACCAATTAGCTTTCCAACGACCTACAATCAATTATCGGTTCCCGAAGTCACTTGATTTAGAGGATCCAAATCACCAAACGGGTTCTTATCGGATGCCAAACCGTCTCGCGATTTTTTGTACTCCGGGTCGGTGAAGTCTCTCGCAAGATAATGGCGACGATTACTAGGGGACCCGTTCGTGCTTTCATCCGTCAATGATAGATCTACTAAATGAGATGGTAAATCCCTAAACACGCCGTTGCTCTCAGTCTCTAGCTTGTTCTCTTGAACTTCTTGTATCTTCTCCATATTTTCCTGTGATTTATCCTCGAGCTAAAAAGTAGAAAAGATAACAAGATGATCTAGATAAGTAGCCAAATATAAAAATCAAGCAAACGGCAGCAATGGCAAATTAGCACATGCTAAGCATAACAAATGAAAAAGCGATTGTAAAGTATATACACATGTAGTCCTAGGTCGGATATCTTGACGTAAACCTACGAACCTTGGCTGGCGCAAATCCTAGAGCAGACATCATATCCGGCAGCTGAAGATGTTGAGCAGAGAACAGCGAGGAGGTGAAATCTTGTGGTTTAGAAGGCTCATCTTTCTTTACAGTCTTGCTTACTTCAGATGGGGTATCATCAGTGGTACTGGTATTTCTTGACTTATTCGACGAAGGTCCAACAATAATATCTCTACGAGCAAGTGATTGTTTAGCAGCTAGACCAACTATCGAGTATGTAGCCCCTAGTTGATTAGGCTGATTTATGGCAGCTCTACGCTGTTGGCATAGAAAGCCAGCGAGTTCGCAAATATCTGCAATACGTCCAAGAACTTCCGCATAGAGAATAGCAGCAGAAGAGGCCACAAATACCCCTCCTAAACCACCGCCGTCTTCAGAAACCACTGCTATAGGATGCGTCAGATTTCTCTGTTGTTTGTAGAAGCTCACTGCTGTCTGGACAAATGCTGTAAACGAAGAAATTGAACAGGGATCACTTGAGTTGGGAATAGGGCCTGAGTAGCAGAGATGTACAACTGTCCGTGTCTGTTGACTTCCACAGTTACGAAGAGTCAGGATCCGTTCAATACAAGTTGACCTTGAGATTGAGTCCACAGTGGGAGATTGAAGAGAAACACTATCTGGACGAGTGAGCTTTATCGCTTGCAGACGGATTTCAAGAGTTGAATTCCCAGTCCCAACCTGAATTCGAGACCCAACCTTCATAGGTGGTAAATGGGGAGGAACTCTTCGACTATCGGCTGGGTCACCATAAGCCCCTTCAGCGTAGCTTTCTGGGGGGTCAAGGCTGGATGGAAGAACGGAATTCCTACGGCGAGGTGGAAGTGTCATAATAATCAGTTCACAGGCTTGATCAAAGATAATACTCCAAAAGTCAGCTACAGTATTGGGAAGTGGAGCCTGAGTTAAAAGGTATCGTGGACACCATTCACCAAGAGATGATACAAAATCGAGGTTGCTGGCATTTATATAGTCATCTTTTTTAGATGACAGATCGCGTTTCAGTTGAACACGATTGAAATCATAAGCTATGCATTCATGGCACCGATTCTTAGAAGCACTACAGCGTGCAGCTGCTTGAGTTGGTCGTTTTCCCGGTATTTGTGATGCGATCTCATTCAAACGGGACCAAGATTGTTCAAGACGGGTAGTTTGGCGGGAGTCAGTACTAGTCTGAATAGGGTCGTTCATTGTCTCTATCCAGGTCAATAAACGTTCAGTAGAGTCAATAAATCGATTCAGTGCCAGTTGATCAGACAGCGAGTCCAGATTCGATGATAGATTTGATGTTGAGACAGATTTGACAGCCTCGCCATACGTTGAAACAAAGCCTGATTCCGCAGTATCATAGATGGCTCTTAAGTGCTTTTCGCGCCGTTGAACTTCTAAATCCGCCTAAAATGAACATCCAGATAGCACAAGCAATAGGAATTCCTGCCCCAATCATTATGAAACATAAGGTGTCATCAAGTAATAAAATTTACAGTCAATCCGAGTATGATTGGTAAGAAAATAAACATTAAGTTTAGAGAAGGCCCGATTTTGAGCAGGTGCGAGTTAGGGTTAGCAATAAAACAATTTATAAATGAGCATTCTCAATCAATGAATTAGAGGTGACAAACATTCTACTGAAGCAAATTATCTTCTTCGACTTCGAATTTGTGATGCGAGTAAAATTTTAGACACTACTGAAGCAAACATTTCTATACAAAATATCATACTAAACCAGTTTCAAACCACAAGCAATATGTCTTGCCAATGAAATGTACATCTAACTTGATTAAAGATGCCTTGTGGCATATTCATCTTTAACAAGTTTCTTAAGTTGATTTCTGATTTAGCATCTCTCTCTCTTCCATTGCACGATTCACCCTTCTATCCACATAAATTTAGGTTACTACCTATGGGAACGGACGCCTCCTTGTTTTCTTATAACACAAGTATTAATTTCCCCTTTCTATCTTATTTGTGAAGTAAGTTGTTATTCCTTGCTTGGACGTACCTCATATATAAATAACAAAAAATAACAAACACCGTTTCACACCAAAAGAGTTATTCGCTCGGATTATTCTTTGCGCAGCTTGTCTTTCTTAAAAACTTTACCTGAGTCAGAACAGTTGGTGTAATGGGTTCTTTTTCTTGATCTTCCGGTGTGTTAATAGCATCCAGAGAAGCGACTGATTCAGGAACGAATTCCACTGCAGTTGGTTGTGGTGGTTCCGTTGGCTGTAGTGTCGTATCTTCAGGCAAGATTTCCTCAAACGGACTGGAGATTTTGACTTCGGCAGTTGGAATAGGCGCTTCTTTCTTAACCTCCTGTGGATTGGGGGTACTAACTACCGCTTTTTCTGCCACCTTTGGTCCTTGCTTCGAAACTGCTGAAGTACCATTTTGTTGTTGAGATGACTGTGAAGTAGCGATGACAGAAGGATTATAAGCAGATGGTATTCCTGGTTGTTGAAATGCGTAAGGATATTGCTGCCCCGCATGGTATAGTTGACCATAATTGGGGGTCCCAAAACCAGCGTATTGTGCATAAACTTGAGGCGGTTGCTGCGGATTCTGTTTGTTGCCATTCGGTTGTGATATTACAGGAGTCACTTGTCCAAAAAATTGGGGAGTTGGAGTGGGCGTGATAGACCCATAGCCTTTACTCATCATCTCCGAGAATTTCATTTTCTGTGTGTTCGTACCAGTAGTTTCAGTTGTAGTTGTGTCAGGTGTGGCTGGTTTCAGTTGAGTAACGGCGGCAGGAGGAGGTTGAACAGTTGCTTGTGGAGTAGGCTGAAACAAAGAAGGAGATGGTATTCCGTATTGAGTTCGACTCATCATTTCAGAGAATTTTAATGGAGCTCCGGATGTGGACTGAGTAGGCTGAGGTGATGGATTCGACGATTTGAACGGGGACTGAATAGGCTGAGGCATTGGTGTTGTGGTTCTAATCGATTGTGACATTGTTGGTTGCACTACTGGAACTACTGGTCTATATTGCTGCTGGTTTTGGTCGGGCATTGGTAGGATCGGTCGAACAGATATTGAATGTCGAATTTTTTGGGGATAAGCTGGCTGAACCGGTACTCCAAATTGCTGTTGAACAGGAGGAGTGTTTGACCCGTATTGTTGTTGTGGCAGATTCGAAATTCCAGGGAGAGAAGTTTGACTTTCGGATTGAGGGAGGGGAGATGAGCTTTGTTGAACAGGCGGAATTGTAGGTTGACACTGTTGTTGTGATTGATTCATAACTCCAGAAAGAGAACCTTGATTCTGAAGATGTGGAATATGCGACGAACTTTGTTGAATAACCGGTGCTGGAGGTCGATATTGTTGGTTTATCATTCCGGCAAGAGATGACTGACTTCCAGACAGAGGAAGGGGAGATGGGTTTTGTTGAACAGGTGGGACGGTAGGTCGGTATTGCTGATGCGGGTATCCAGTAACAGAAGGATACTGCTGAGGTCGTTGGCCGAATGCCTGATTTTGTTGAGGCACTGGTGAACGTGACGGGTATTGGATACAAGCAAAATAAGGACTCTGATAGTAAGATCCTGGATATCCGACCATTTGCGATGTTTGCATGAACTGTCCTTGTTGCTGTGCAGTAGCATTAGGAGTAGGCGACGGCTGAGCCTAAAAGGATCAAAAAAATCAATTGACTAGGACATATAGTAAAAGTTTCATCGAAATAAGACTTTTCAATCATAAATTGGAAGTTTATTTGCGTCTTTTATCGAAAAATTAGACGCATAGGGATTTAATGCGCTAATCTATAAATCTAATCCATACAAATCCATTATTGTGTCAAAGTTGGATAGATTTTAACTCTAATGAAACCCATCAAGGCCAGATTTCACTTACCACATTTAGTGCTTGAAGACGGTATGTATAACGTAAGCATTTATGGAAATAGTGATAGAGGAGAAAATTGAACATTTACAAGGATGGAAACGAGGTATTTATTCCACTTGATTTAAGGATAGTAAAGAGCTGTGACGCCAACACCAATAGATAAATTTAAAAAAACCTTTAAATCCTGTTCAGATTAGGTGTGCTCCTTCTTCACCTTTACAATGATGATATTTCACATTGTTCGTGTTTTCTTATCAACATCATTCTGAGACAAAAACGATCCAGGATCAGCATTTTGAAAGATTCTAAAAGTTAATGAAAGCTGATATATAATGTCATACAAAAGACCGAAGAGACACTAATATGTGAATGAGTTTATTTTAAAGATTGTACATAGAGTGATCAGAGTAAAAGACTGATAACCGAGTTTCGAGACTTCACTGGTCGGAATAACTGACATTGAAATGAATCATGTTCTCTAAAGCCATGAATATGTGCCTTTGTCCTAGACGTCTAAAGTTAACATGACATTACATTCACGAGCAGGGTGGTTAGAAAGAGATTCAAGCAGAATTAAATCCGACGCACAGAAAGTGAGTCAAAATACACCGGGAGTAGGGTAAAAATGTTTCGATGGTTGGTCGACATTAACCTACTTGATTGGTAATTACAACCATAGATAATCAGTACGCATATAACCATAAAAGTGTAAAAGAAAGAAACCCCTTACTTACGGGTTCAACTGCGGCAGGAGTGGAAGTATTTGAAGTTGTGACGTTGGGTTGCCAAACTTGAGTTGGTGGAGATGGCTGCCAGTAGGCTTGAGCACCAGGAGCTATAGCGGGTGGCACCTGAATAGGGTTGGTTAGTGGTATGCCTGGTTGCCCCTTGGCATCATTCTCTGCTGCAGCTGCTCTGGCTCGCATCACGTCACGTAGTCTTGGTGGACCCTTCGAGACCGTATCAGCTGGTGGTATCAAGGCTAAAGAAAATGGTATAGAGTATTATCAGACACTTCATGGTCTTGAAATCAATGTCAAAGGTAATAGGTTTTTAACTGCTAATGAAAGCTGTTTAAACAATGTCCACAAAATTTTGACCGATCAGCAATCAAATATGAGACTAGCTTTCCACCTTGATCTAAATAGCGTTATGTTCTAGGCCCCTTGTTATGAGTAAATACCTAAACGATGCAACTCAGATTCTAAGTAATGTCATATGGGAATAGGGGGAGTTTGGACAATAGCAAGTAATCATAAGCGCAATTTAGAAGAGATGGCAGAGTATACATAAAGGGGATACAACGAGTAGACAACGTCCTTGCCAAAACATCCGGGAGTGCACATTAATAAACTACAAAATGATGGATATTTTTTAATTCTTTAAATTCATCATTTTCATCTTAAGTAGAGATAATGTCCAGAAAACATAGTGCTTAGCTTCCGTAACAAAAGTTTGACCTAGCAGGTTCAAGTGAGCCAGACAAAGACGTCCTAAGACACAAGAAATTACGTGTAAAATAAGCAGCAGATCAACAGAAAGTGATCTCTTTCGTAAGACGAACTATATTTATATAAGATTTATATAAGATAGAAAAGTACTATTCCTTTCATTAACAAGAGCGAAGGTACAGAATGGTAAGGAGATTCTTATACGTACATCTATACGATGTCGATCTGATAATTTCTTCACGCCGGTCCTATAAACTAATGCCCTATTGTCCTCATACTGGTATAATAAAGGCAGAGATATGCAAATGGCATTGTTTCTATAATGGTACTTTAGGGTAAGAACGAACGAAAGCCAGCAGATAACAACTGTGAGATAGAGGACTTCCGTTAAAAGACAATTAGTTTAAAATGTAGAAGATAGAAACGAAAAAGCAGTTAAATAAAGACTTTCGGTTACTCTTTACTTCACAACATACCGTTTACAAACAGTTCGTACATCACTCAAATGGCAAAATATACATTAGACTGACTAAAACGCTTACTACCACCTCTCTTCATCATATATTCGGCTATCTGCATAAGTTAATGCAGCAAACAGCAATACCATACAAAAAACTGACCTCCTAACTGTCTTATAATTCAAAACAAGCATAATGTATTTCAAATTAACTTTCAATTGCGTTCAATGGACCAAACTGATGGACATTTAATAAGGGAGGAAGAAATTGGAATTTGGAAATCATGGAATTATACAGCCTTCCCCAAATGAAATGCACCAACAAAAACTGTTAATTGAAAAAGTGTACTTTGTAGAAATTTAGCACTGACAGTAATATCACAGAAAAAAAGGAAAGAAATTTTGAAGCCGGAAAATAAATTATAACCAGCAAAAGGTGTGTTCTCATTCATTAAGACAATGCACTTCCATTCAATGTTCCTTTTTGTGGTGTTTGCATATTACTTACTTAACGATTGGTGATCTTAATAAAAAAAGCAAAGATTATATAGATAATTACAACAGGCAGCCACTGTACATTTGTCTTTCCATTTGGTCCATTATACAGACTAATTTCTGGTCACTTCGATATAAACCAAATATGGGAGAATAAGTAATGAACTAATTACTTCAAGAACATACCAGGAAGAGGTACAGAGAAAGCAGACGCCGGTTGATGAGCTGAAATTGACGGTGGGAAGGTATTTTTCATCTCCAGATCATCGATGGCGATGTTGATCCGATCCAGATCGGTGTGCAGTGCCGTAAGACGTTCGCTGATGTCATGATAGAAAGCCTGTCCTTCACCACACTTAAGTATCAAATCATCGTAGGCTTCACCAGAACGAACTAAATCGTCGATTTCTTCCGCACGCCTATAAAAGAAAAGTTAATATGAGAAGATAGGTATTTTTAAAAAGAGATCTGTAATTAGTTAAACCCGACTCCAGTAAGATGTCTACAAGCATGACTCAATTAGCTCTCATCCACCCATACACTTTCTTCAAATATCCCTATCTAGTAAATTGGAAAAGTATCGATAATCACTTTCGAGATCTCGCTCATCGATCTACGTCAAATATTTCCAATAAACACAATCCTCCTCTAGGTGCGTATTTCCCTGTTCTACATCAAATTACTTCGGGTCATAGCCTTCACTCCTTTAGATGTCCGTGTTACGCTACTAACACGCAACAAAGCCTCATCTGATTACCCACATCTGTTCTCACTTGATTTACCATTGATTAAACAAGAACGAATTTGCTTTGGATTCCTCCCTTACCTTCTGCACGAGTAAACAAACCAAACACTCATTATCTTTTACTAACTCACTGTCGTCTACACTTAAGAATGTCATGTTTTTTCACTCCCACTTTAGCGTGAGCGTCAATAAGAGCCCTGGAGATATTCTCTTGAGCTGTCAAATTGAGGTTCAATAAATCCACAGCCTTTTGGTGAACATCCAAGTGGCGTTGAAAGAGAGCATTACGCTCCTCCGTGGTGCTTGTGGTTAGAAGTTCTTGTGTAATATCATCGGCTTGTAGACCTGCTCGCAGATCTTCCAACATTCGAGTTCGTTGAGCTCGCATCTCCTCAACCTTGGATAGAATTCGAGCAGCTTCATCAAGTCCTTCCAAGAGTTCTGAATCTAGAAAAAAAAGGCAAGAAGAATTAACATGACAAATTTAAATAGATGAAGAGAAGCAGTTATTGAGGCATACAATTAGAGCTGACTAATTTTAACTGAAAGGGTTACAATACTGAGCGGCTGACCGAAGCTCTGGGATGACTAAAGATTCATTTCAGAACCGCTTAACTGCCAATTTTAATATACACAAAGTTAAAAATCGGTAGAGCAACTGAGGACGTTTATTTCGATAGTTATTTTGGCTGATTTGAGAGTCAATTTATCAAGTTTCACCTTAAGTCAACTTTCCTAATTTGTGCTGCGTTAAATATATTGTAATGTCATCTGTCTGTTTTTGGCTGCAAAAAATACGTAAAATTAAGGCGAAATGACCAAACCACAGAATTAAATTTGCCGGTAGGAAGGCTCTGAATTTCTAGGTGATAATCTCACTCAGAAATATTATAGAAATCAATTAGTGATATATAGATATAAGAATATCACACAGTGAACTATACTCCTTACGAGAATATAACTCCAATGCTTCCTCTATTCAAATAAAGCAAGAGGTATTACCTACTTATTATTGACTCATCCCCCGTTTCATACCATTTATTCAGATACTTCGACACAAATAAACCTTATAAAGCTTAGTTGTGTTATGGGCAATATCAATAACCAAATAATAATTGCTTCGAGTGTACGGAATTGTAATGAAAATGGACACAGACTAGAAAAAATATTAAATAGTTAAGTGATACCACACCCACAAAATAATAAATATTACGACAATAAACTGTTAATTCACCAGTAATAAGGTGATTTGCATTCGGCAGGGTGGCTTCTATCTCCTCTGGTGTGCGAGTGAGGATGTGAAGAGTTTTCAAGTGTTCTGTGAGAGCTTCATGAAGTCTTGTGTTGGATTCCTTCGCTTGAGCCTTAGCAGCAGTGAATTTGCCATATCGATCAAATACCTTGTTTAACTGCTCTTTAATCGGACCGACCTTAGATGCTGGCGCCGTCGGCTGAAAGCAAAATTAACTTGCTACTAAACTTTTATAAGTAGAATAGAACGCTTAAGTCAGCATGAATCATTTGTCCATGAGGCCAAGAGTGAAAATAATTATAACTTACCGAAATGGCATTGAGACGCTCTTGTGTTCTTTGAATGGCATCAGAAAGCTCTTCTAGATCTGCCTCTACATCAACACTTATATCGACCAGAGCTGCATTTCAAAAAAGGAAAAGAAATTATGGCACACTATGAATAAGGCTAAAATGTGCATATAATTATAGTGATGCTATCCAACTTTGAAGGTAGGAGGGTAAATATAATAAATTGCTAGCACATATTTTTTAACTTCAACTGAGTAGTGAAAAAGTTGAAATTCCAAGTCCCATGGACCAAACCTCCCTACCCTCTCCCTTAAAATTAAAATACTAAAGCTACGTATTCGTTTGTCCAAACAGTACAGAGCAATATCAATAAAGGACCCGATTATTACTACTATCTAGTATTAGATCTATGGAAAACTATGAGAAATCCCAGTCTCATCTTCATCAACTCCAAAAGAATTAACATCGATGAGATAAGAAAAAAACGAAAACGAACCATTTCTAAAACAAATGATAGCATTTAGTTTCACGGCCTTACATAATAATAGGAAAAGAGGACGACTATTCCTAATCTATCATTAAGATGGTCGAGTAATATGAAATACTGATCACGAAAATTCAAGCGAAATACCCCAAATACAACTTTGCCTTATGAATAGAAAAGTACCTTATTTGCTAATGGACTCGTTCTTCAAATTGCGTTTTCTTATAAGAGAAACTAAATATTATTATTCTGAAGAAGTAGTGGTAATATTAATGCTCTATTGATTATGCACAATGACACTGATCCTAAGCCTATTACTAATATTCAAAATAATATCGAAAGGATGACTATTGACTTCAACTGATAGAGAAACTTATAATCTGGAAATCTTCCTTCAAAAATAAGTTAAAACTCTCCTCTCTTAACTACATAATATCATATTAAATATCATGACAGACTAATAAGTACCAATAGGTAGAAATTCATTCAATCACTACCCACTCCATTTGCATACCTATTACTAATTATACCCAAGGTGATAGGATAGGATAATAAGTAGAATAATATAAAACAGACAGATAAATACTTTCACAAATAAAAACATTACTTATATAAATTACCTGACATCTGAGCAGTGAGCTGTGATTCAGGTGAGCATTCCATAGCGTTGAATTTAGCGCATTGATCCAGCAGTGCTTGTGGCAGTCCCGAATCAGGTTTGAGAAGCTCCTTAGGGTCGAGATTGAGACTTGAGAGAAATGAGCTAAAGAGAAAGTAAATCATGAGGATACAAAGTCACTATCCTAATATGTTGATATCTATTAGTGTAAAAACTATATCTTACCTTAGATTTGTGTCCTTTTCCTCAACATCAGCCAAAACCTTTCGTAGAAAATCGGCCTTCTTTTCGCTAGCATCAATACAAAACCGTCAGAAAAACAAAGTATGGAGAGAAGTGGGGATTTATAAATGGAAAATACCTATAAACTGAACTGGCCTTCAGTGTTTTGAGAGGAAGAAGATCCTTGAAAATATCTTCTCCAATAACTTCACGGTCCGTATAGTCGAAGGGAGTTGGCTTGGCCAGACAGGCACCTGTAAGAAAGGTAACTCAAGATGTTACGGTAACAAACCTGGCTTTTGTAATCTTGCTATTTTCTGAGGTCTAAATAACTAGAGCAATAATGCATACGACTTGAGTTTGTATGGTTGCTTAGAATGAATTTAGATCTAGCCCAGTTAATATCTACCAAACATTTCAGTTAGCATAGGAATGAGTGGACGAAAGTTCCATAATTAAGAGATTCTAGAATATCTTCCTTCAACAGTATACTTAGGAAGCACAACGATTAAAAGACATTTATACAGTTTTCGATCAAAACCAAACTATCAATCCCTCCAAGATTAGATATAAACTTCGAAGACATTTTCTTGGTTATCTTGGCTATTCATACATTCACGGAAAGAGTGGATGCACCTACCGCTCTTTATCGCTTTAAAAGGGACTAGTTAGCACAAAACATGCTACTCATGTGGTAATTATATTTGAATATACTTTATACTACTCATTTAAGTATCGTTCCGAGAACCCCCACAATTAAACGTCGATAAATGGAAATCCAATATCATGTCAGGTTTAGATCAGACCAAATTAGAAAATATGAGAGAAAATGAACTGACGAGATAATACTCGTACCACAGTTAGTAGCGCATTAACTAGCGAAAGTGGTCAAAACTGTTTTGTAAATACTTCGATAATTCCACAAGTGTCGATCATTATATTTGCCTTGGTCTCTGGGATCTTTACGAACAAAATTTCCAGGCAATGCATAAACGACAAGGAGAAATTCTGAATAGAATGCATACACAACCGAAATATCAGAGAGGCACGAAAAATCAGTAACAACTCACCTTCAATTTTGGCTAGATCCTGTGGCTGGGGCACAAGTTCATGATAAATTTGGCTGTTATCCTTGATGGCATCAGCACATCTAAAAGGAAACAAAATAATAAATGTGTAACGGCAATGTAATTGAGGCAAGTCAGCGCAGTTCTAGAAGCGAGCTTCTTCTTATGCAAAACAAATTATATCTGAGTGGCGAAATAGAAGCCACAGATTTGAAACTGAACCCTTTCATCATTCACGGCTATTATAGGCCTAACAATCTTTAGAACCAAATTCCAACCGAACTGAGAATGCTCCAAATTAGGCAAATGGCATATAGTATGCATGCACTACACCAACCAAGCCAATGATACTACAAAAACTCGAGTGAACAGACATTTAAAATAAATGCAATTATTTACAATGGAACAAAATCAACATTAAAATTTTAATAGTAATATTTAGCGATTTACTTAAACAAAAGCCACCTCGCTAATAATATGGATATGAAGGTGATAGTCATAAGAATGTCGAACTTAAATAACCAAAAAAATCTTTTAATTTAAGCAGAATTTTTTGTAGACCCCATCATACACAATATTGTTGAAGATAAACAACTTGAAGACAATTTGTTCCAATTTAATGTTCATCAAAATAGACCTCTTGCACACTATGCGTAAGACTTCTTAAACATTTACGAATTCCTTTAACGAGAAACATAAAGTGATCTTTATCCAATTTAATTCTAAAATAACTACAAAGGTTCAAACTACTCTAGGAAAGCAGATAATTAGACCTTTTTTGCCCTTCTTCATATATATCACTTTATTCGTGTGGTCATGACCGCTCAGCAATTCTCTTCGTCATCTAAAAATGCTTTAACAATCGTAGTGATAGGTACTCTCATGCACTTATCCACCAGCGCACTGATGTAATAATCTATTATGCAATAAAATTTTGTGCCAGTCGAATTTGGTGTTTTATTTTTTGGAAATAAAATTAACTGAGAAAATCCTAGATACTATATTCGAGATTGCATCACTCAGCTGCCTCGCCAAGTGAAAAGGACACAAACTTATATCTATAATAGTTTAAGCTCGACTTGGATTAAGCAATGTAAAGTCTCAAACCTCCGGGATTCTATCCTGCTTTTATGATCATAACGTACCCGATGCACAACACGACTTATCCAATAAGAACTTCTTGCGATGCTCAATAATGAATAAAAGCACAAACATACCCTTTTACGATAATTTCCCGAGCGAATTGGATAGTAGCGATCATACTCTGTCCGAGCTGAGGTTCAATGGAATCGGTGAAGGTTTTGGCCACACGCCAGGCCTCTTCAATGTCCGTCTGAGCCAACTTATAATGCGCAACTGTGATGCCGAATTTCATCTCGTTGGCGTTGTCAAGAGCCAGGAAATAGTTTACCAAACTCGAATAGTAAGACTTCTTAATGAGGATCACTCTTGACCAGTCCTGTAATAAACGAAATCGAGAGGAGAATGAGCATTAGCATATAATATTATCATTTATTTTACAATTAAATAAAATCGTAGTTAATTTCAAAGAAATGTGGTTGAAAATGTCCATTCGGCTATAAAATATCTACCTATTTGGTTTAGCAATACGAAATAACAGAACCATGACAAAGCCAAATTCGGAGAAGAAATTAGGTTACTAAACGGACTTCACTTTCTTGAGCGAGAGACTTTACAACATTCACAAAAGAATATTGAAATGTATGCGAATGCTCATTAAAAACATGGAAACGTCCCAAAATATCTATAGAAGAGATCACAGTACTCCGACAGCGATTCCAAAGTCCATTAGGGAAGTGTTGTCAATAACTGACTTGAGTTGAGGGAGGAGAAACTTATGAGAAACTTGCATCCTAGCCTCCCTATTTGTGACTGCAGTTAACGAGTGAAGTTGCCAATTTAAATTGTTGACATTGCGACCGCTAACCGTTGACCGCTGCGACACAACACAAAACAATTTAAAAGAGTATAAAATCAATTTTTCTGAGCTTCTCAAATCTTATTAAATACATTTAAACTAAAGACGCCGCCCATCAGATTTTAATTTCAGACCTCGAAGGGTTAAAACCAAACCTAAGTAGTGTCTAGATACTGTAAGAAAGAACACATTCAGTGATATGGAGTAATTTTATTGCATGTCTGGATTATTTGCTACCGCATTCCGCTTATCTATTTTTATGTAGTTTATTGCCCTTTTCATATTGTTATTTGCACTATTCGTCCCCTCCCCAGGGCTTTGGGTGGTTTTTTCGATTTTCCTCCTCCTACAAAACTACTTTTCAGCTTACTGGTTATAAGGTTAGTTGCCCTCTCCTGTTCTTCCTTAACGAAATATTCTGTTGTTGACTCTGCCTCATTCCTATTTTGTCATAGTTGAGCTCTTGCAGTTAGAAAGTTTAGTTAGCTTTCTCCATCGTACATCAACGTCTTCTAGAGTAGAGCTTCTTCTATTATAACTGCAGAAAGCTTGAATGATTTATCACAGCAGGTAGTACATTAGAAAGCAGTACATTTGATTTACTTATTTGCATGATCACACCAACCAATTCAAGTTAAAATATGTTGTTGTGGATGATGACAAGTGAACAATTTAAACGCCTGAACTCTCATGATTCAGGGTCAGGGGATAGTTAAAAAGAGAATGTCTTTTGAGTCTAATATCATTTTCTTTAAACTTACTAGAGAGACTATTCTAATCACCACCAATCAGACTGAAATGCAATCTTAATCGTGATTATGATTATTGGATTATGTCGAATGGAAATGTAACAAAGAACCTAGAACAAGAATGAGGCAACGCATTATTCCCCTTCTCTTTTCTCTTCTTTAAAAACAGGGAAAAAACTTGACAGATATTTTTACCAAGGTAAACGAGTATACTGAATGAATCTTAGATACAGGTCGTTGCATTGAAATTGAATCAGATACACAAATCTAAAGCTATAACAATACATAGGCCAATACTTAACAAATACACCTTACAGCACTCATATTGGGCTCCTTGTCAAACAGTTTTAGGTATTGTGCGCGATTATACTTCAAATGGCTTCTGAAGAACTAAATATTAATTAGAGTGCATTGGTTCAAAAATATGTCATTATGCTCTTAGGAGTTACTAAGTTACTAAGCTAATGCTGTTCTGACTGCCAAAACTTTTCCCAAACAAAATAGGAGAAAGATAATCCATATTAGGGAGGATGAACTCAAGTTTTGACTGTAGCTTGTAAGATGAGAAAGCGTACCTATGGAAAGAGTGGAAGTATCATACATCGTATTTGCGGTAGTCTCTCACACCCCGTTGTTTATTTATCTGTTGAAACTATGTGAAACAGACTCTCAAAACGGTCCAATTGTACCTTACTTGGATATACATATTCAGACACGATTCAACCTTTTGACATTAAGGTACAATGGGACTGGGACAGTTTAGTGATACGGAGTGGTTGGATGCGCAACTATCCTAAATCTTAAATACTGAAACATCTTAGAAGCAGTTCAAAACTCTAATCATCTGCCACGACAGTCAAGTATAAAAGAATAATGGATGAGATGATTTGACAGTGGGAAATGATCGCTAAGCTACTCAAGAGAATAGTTAAAAATTCTTATGCCATAGACAGTCCAACGCTAAGACAGGGTGCAATGGTACCCGCACTGAATAACTCCAACGAAGTTGCGCTAAGATAGTAAACATCGCGTGGTTATATTTAGTGCAAAAAGTCAGTCACGTGAGGATTGAATATGTGGAAAAATTGAGATCTTGAGTGGTACATTGATTAGATGATAATAAAATGAACGCACATACTTGACAACCCCCTCCCCCTCCCCCTCCCCATTGTGATGAAAAGCATAAAAAAGTACGACGAGTCAACCCAGTAGTGAAATACAATTGATGAAACTTTGTTAACCCTAAAACATCAAGTCAGTGTAATGTATCAGCCATGTCTTCAAGTCTCCTTACTTTTTTCTAGAAAGTATCGTAAGATACTTTATGCTATCTCTCGAACGTTGTATACCCGCACCATCATTACTATCTCCACTTTCTTTATTGTAATCGCGAGCACCTACAAATCACTTCATTCCTCCTGATATTCTACTCCATTTCTTCCAAGTTTCCCAATAATAAACATGTCTCTCATAACATTCTTCTCTCTCTCTGCCGTGCTATTGTAGCGAAAATTGATAAAGCCTACAGAAAAGCTGCGGACCAAAATTAGAAACCTACCTACCAACTTCCCCTAAAAAATCTCCAATTGACACTTATTAATTTTGATCAATATCATCGAGCAGCAATTGTTTAATTCGTGTTAAAACACCTTCATTTCATGAGTTTAAAGGAAAACTTAAAGGAGATGAATTCATAAAAGATAAACCTTTGATTAAAATATAACTTACAGTGTAGATCAACCCAACCGTTTTAATAGTGATTTCTATTCAAATAGGGAGTAAGCTGTACAGCAAGTCACAATAAATGGCGGCTAAATAGTCCTATAGCTATTTAAGTAAAACGCGAAATTAACTATCGTCATAGCGACCATATTAGAATAGCGTTGTAAAGGGACAAAAACAATTGCGAAAAGGAAAGCAAGTGCCTAAAATAATTGGATGCTTTGAATATTGAAGAAGAGCAAGGGTGGCTAAAAGTAACCTTCCTAAGTGAAAACTTTATAAAATGTAAAGACCATGTAACCAGGTCTTTCTTTTGTGGAGAATATAAAGAATTTAATCAAAAGATGTCTCGAAGAAATCTTAGGCTTCTTCCTTTAAGGAAAGCTATGAAAAGGCTTTCCATTGCGCTTTTGAGCAACCCGATACTACCAATAACATGCAATAAGATTAAGCAAGACTCAAAGGGTGTATCTGATTGGAGCAATCTATCAGAACTAAAAACCCAACCAAATTTTCGCAAATCAAAAATAGCAATATCAGAGAGGTTTGCCTGCTCTATGCCCATAAAAGGCGAAGAATAGAATAGATTATTAAAACACAAGTACGATTAATTATATTGGCTTCAAATGCACCATTTCTGGCTGCTTAAAACAGAAAGAGGCAAGGATGGCTGGGATACTGCTTATTAGAATGTCATCCACAATTCTTGGCTGACTGAGTAAAAAGACACTTTAACGAAGTAAGTTACCGGCAAATGATCCCTGATTTGAGCTAATGAATAAAGTGAAAGAATAAAAGTGAAAGAGTATGATGGAATTAATGAACAAAACTCCTGTCATCCTCACAACTTTAGCGTATCAACAGTATGCATCCGCAGGACTTAACAGATTTATACTGAATACACCATTCCAACATAAACTAGGTCTAATAAAGAGTATAAATTAGGGACGAACCTTGCGAAATTTTGGAGGCACAGATTCATCAAGAACACTGACCATGGCAGCGCAGCGTTCGTAAGACTCAGCCAAGTTCTTCACCAACTTGGCTGTAATGCTGGGAGAACGTTTATCAGCTATTGCCTTCTCCGCTATGCACTCCTGGGCTTGGCTCTAGAAAATACAACACAAAAATCGTTCATTACAATCAGTGCAAGAAAAGACATAAAGGGAAAAGGACCTTCAAAACAGAAACCTTCAACCAAGAATCAATTGTACATGTTCATTTTAACTTTCATTAAATGGGAGGAAAATTTTAGTGACAAGAGGACTCTGGAAATATGATTAATGCATGACAGGAAAGAGTTTTCTCAAAGTGAATATTCAAACACGGTAGAATTAAACATCCCAACGAAATACTACGAATCTCTGCAGCATGTCCGGAAAAGGAACAATATTTCTTTAATGAAGTGACTCACTTCAACCTAAGCACTAGTAGCCTAAATGACGGGTTCCAATCCAATTACATAAAAAACTCAAAGGCCCGATTGGTTTCCAACACTCATGTTGAGCAGAGAGATGGAATAATAAAGCATCATATGATGGGAAACTCGAATTTCATCACCCTATTTTATATGCCAAACCTAACCAGTGCGAGTGGGCATTCTGTTCACCGGGGCATGGGCATTGAACTCTTAATCTTTGACTTCATAGCCGGGCAAGCTAACTAGGATCAATGAGAAAACAATGAATAAAGATAAAAGACATCATAAATATCAAACTGAATGTCAAATGGGGAGATGATAACTGAATCAAACAAAAGTATAAAAAAGACCTGGTGTAAGGAATCAAAATCGAAATAATGGCTTTTTAAAATCTTACAAGACAAATGAGACTGTAGATGTGAAACAGATCTCCAGTCATATCTTCAGCTCCTGTGAATGATCCGTAGCGTTCACGAAGTGATTGGAATATCCAAGCTGCGCATTGGAAGTAGGTACAAGCAGTTTTCATACTCTAAAAAGAAAAAAATAATGTAATAGAAATAAAAAGAAAAAGGAATCAGGCAGTTTTATTTACTTCACCCTCCATTCGTGACTGTTTGCGGCCAAGATGAGCATAAGCAGCGCCTAATCCATAAAGAATAGCAGCTTCTTCATAAGTAATTTCGGTTCGAACAAATTGCTTTTGATAGAATGCATCTTGCCTGGGTAGAGGAAAACAGTAATGATAAAAGCAAATCAAACGACTTGAAAATATAAAAAAATTAACCTACCATGGCCATTCAACAAGTTTCGGAGTCGTCAAATCAATTCTGTTTTTAAGAAGCATCAAATGTGCATAATATCGCTTAATAATGACCAATGAATTTTCATCACTTGGAAACTTGCAACACTCCTAAAGAATAATAAATAGCAAACAGAAAATTTACCGTTCGAAGAGCAAGAAAATTGCGGAAAATATCCTCATTAATGAACGTCTGTTCTCCATAGCGCTTCCTAATTTTCTGAGAGGCACTAAATAACCTAAAATCGAACAACTCACTTTCTTTATTGGTGATATATCTGGGGCAACGGGACTTATTTTTAAAGGAACAATAAACATAGGAATTCTGGGCACATTATCCATTTCAGAGAAAATGTAATTTTGATTTACCCAAGCGTCAGTTAGTGCAAATAAACGACGTTGTACTCATAGCATTTAAATTTTAACTATGTGTTTAACGCATGTTTAGATTTCAAAATTAAAAATTAAAATAATTTCCACTGTTGTGCGATGCTTATACTTTATTTTTAAAATATTCGTAAAGATTTAATTTGACGATAGTGTCTCAACTCATGAATTATGTTTTTGATAAAAAATAAGGATCTTCTGGAAGAAATGACTTATTTTTCTGTGTTTGCATTTTTATATTAAATCTGGGAATATCCGTACAACCCTGTGTAGTTGTTTTCTATATTTTTTAATTCAATACTTGACTTATGATGTTGCACTGATTCAAATAAAGCTATTTTACTTTTTACAATTAGTAATGGTGGTGTTATTTCCTACGAAAATCCAGTAAAATAAAGAATTTACAAAATCCAATAAACTTTCTTTGGTCAGATGTACGGGGATTGACATGGATTAATGATAAATTGGACAAGAGCAGTGGAAAGAAAAAGGCACCGATAAAGGCAGTCAGCAAAGAATATAGTAGTAGTAGTTGTTGTTGTTGTTGTTTTTGGTTGTAGTGAATTTTACAGATGGGATTTATATAGCGAGGTTTGATTTAACATTAGTCGTATCTTATAAGAACTGGAATTTACTAAAAATCTGAAAGAAATTTTGAATAGTAGTTTTAAATTTGGATGGTTGCTCAACAGGATACCACACATCTTTCGCCTAGGTATTTCCAAATGGATAAGTATGTGATATTCGATGTCAGTCTAATGATAGACACTCTTTATTTTAATAAATAAAATCGGGTGTCTAATTCTAACTTTACTGTTCCCTTCTAATAATATTTCAGTCCGTGGTCCTCTTCTTCTTTTATTATTTCATACTTGACCTAGATATTTTCTTGACAACAAGTTTCGTAGGGGGTCTAACTGTTTGTGCTCACCTGCTTATAAATATCTACCCTGATGCCAATCGTAACGCAGAGACTTCAGTGACGAGGTATGACTGGCGTCAAATCAAGAAATGTTTGTATTCATCAATAAAATGGGATGGTTTCCCGGCCATATTCGCACTGATCTAATTACTTGAATGACTTGTCTTATTTTTCGGTTAGCCCAGTTCAAATAATAGCATAATATCCACAAAAACCCCTAATGTAAAATGTATCTCATCTGAACAAGAGGAGCAGTGAAAAATTATAATAGGTGATCGAGAATGGAAGTTAGAGAATAAAGTTAGTGTCTTAATGTAATAAGGTTAAAGGGTCTATCGGGGCCTCGAAGAGATGGAATAAATTAAGTCGTTCGTGTCGTCAGATCACTTCGGAGGGGGAAGGCAAGCCAGTTTGTTGACTAGTAAATTAGGTTTATATACGAAACATTTCTTCCTTAGACGTTAGTCATGTCCGGCGTGATGATAAATACCTGTTTAGGTGTCTATGTGCAACATACAAACACACAGCAGGACCGCCTGTGGACACTATAATAGAGATCTTATCGTCTGTCAATCATTTTTAATAGCCAGGTGTTGATAGATATCTGCTGGATATACCACTTAATAAAAACTTTGCTTTTTACAAAGTACACTGTTAAGTTTTGATAATCGGAACCTTTGATATTTCATATTTGACTCCCGGATACCTGATTGCGTTTTTGCCAGCGACGCTTAGAGTTAAATCATTAGTTGATACAATTCAATAAATGATCATATTACCTCGGTAAATTTATATTTCATAGACATTAATTGCGAGTAATTAATGCTTGCTAAATGACCTGCTGGAACTCCAAATCTTGAGCAAACGGACAGCAAGCATAGAATAAACAATGCAATGAAACTACTCATAATTATGGTAGAAATTATAAATGCTCTTATAATATAAAAATCAAATAAAAAACTATCATTCGATTACTGATTAAAAAACTTGATCAACATGCATCACCACCGACATATATACAAATTTATTCATGTTTCTTATTGGACTACTCAAAGTCATTTATGATCCAAAATCCACCTCCATTTCTTTGAAGGCAGAATGAATTGAGCAGGAAATGATCCTCAAATAGAGAGTAAAGATTTAAAACAAATTGTTTTTTTATATTATATTAAATGTAGAAAGGAGCCATATTATGTTCTATATTATCTTTATCATACTATTGTCTAGAGATGCACCCTGACAGAAGTACAGAATGAAATTGAATTTGATATAGTAGCTGTAAAATTACATTAGTTAATCATCAGCAATATTGCAGAATTTTTAAAATTAAAATTACGCTTATGAAACGATATTTATGGGTTTTTGTTAAATTTATTTACTTGGTTTAGATTAATAAAAATTCATTGAAAATTATTTCAATAAATATTTCAGTAATTGGGCAACGTCCATTGTCAGTTTACGTTGTATTTTATTATTGTGGTTAAATTTGCATGATACTCGATGCTTTAATACCGAAAAGTACCGTTTTTTATGATAATACCGGCCTTCGGTAATTATTTTTTATCGAGCCTTTAAATCCGGCTATTGTGAAAACTTATAGTGTATGCTGAAAATGGAGAAATATCGCTCGTACTGATGTGAAACAATGTAATGTGTGTATCTGGGCAACATAAAAGTAAAAAGTCAAGTGGCCGAGAGTTCATCACAATACTTTGTCTGACGTCAATCAAATCTAGTCGTCGATGTCTCTGCTTGATGATCGGCATCTGCGAAGGTGTCTATAAGCAGAAATGCATACACACAGTTGGATCATGAATAGTTACCTTAGTCGAGATCTTATCGTTTTCCTATCTCCAGATGTTATTTTACACAAAGTAGCTCTAATCCTATGTAAAAGTACATTTGGGAATTGACCGAATTCGGCCAGATATCCTTCATGAAATCGATAATCTTCATAAGTTTAACTGAAATCAACAGCCTACAGTGAGAAAACCAAGATTTGGGTTAGTCCAAAGGTTTGTAGGACAAGTGAAAGTGAGTGCTATAACGTAACCAACTAGGAGTTCGGATAGTAATCTAGCAGAGCCAACAATCTAGAACACTCGGTAATATAGCAACTTAACACAGAAGCTAATAACCCACGGCAGATAAGAAGGCACATTATAGTCAACATACGTGTATTAGCGAAACTCACACTCAATCGGTATCGGCTTAAACAAATACGAATAATTATCAAGTGTCCTTTATCGGTGGGGAAATAAAGAAAGAAAATACATTTTTGTTCATAGAAGAAGTATTGGGAGCGGGAGAAAATAATTATCATTTCTTCTAACAGTGAGGAAGAGGGATAAGGAGGAAGGACTGGAAGAAGTTGGGAGGAAAAGGGATGCGATGGCACTGGCGGAAGTCAATCCAGATTGGGAAGCACGACCAAACGAGCTACAATAATAATACGCGTTCTTCTTCCTTCGACAGTTAGAGAAGAGATATGAATCGTTAATTGCACACTTCATAGAGAGACAAAGCGGAGCTCTGAATCAGGGTGCGCAGGTACTATAAACGTCTATTATTTCGAGTGAAATTGGGTCCCGGACAGATACTTATTCATATCATAATATGAACCTAGGTATAAATCAAGTCGCTCAGGTAACGGGAGAAATTCAGAGGTGGCTGAGAAAGCCATCCCACTATATCGTTAAAGATATTAGATTTCGTTCAAAGTCATTTTCGATGACTGCTATCTATTTACGTTTATGCGTGCACACTTGAACCGCGCTAGATGGAATTCTGTTGACGGCGTAACATAGTAACGGATAGCCAGATACTTTTTGACATTTTCTATTTAGCAATTTATTAAAATTAGCTGAAAATCATTAATATTTTAATGGATAATACTTGCATAAATTAAAATAAAACTTTTTTCAGTTGGGCAATGGAACGCATAAATATGATTAATAAATTTAAACATGTGAAGGATGACTCTCAATGCTTTAACGTAAATTACGCATTAATCACATAATCAATAAAAATATTTCGGCATGTTGTCTACAAAGCCTCACTGATGTCATCGTGTTCCAATGACTCAAACCCTGTCTGTAATGTCCAATTTCATACCTTCACGTTTCCTTGCCCAAGTAACTTATAAAAATTGTCTTTACATTCCTACACTCATATGTACACACTGACACGTATGTCTTTACGTGCCAGCTATAGTCCTAGCTTCTACGATCCCGATCTAGTTCATTAGTCGCTTCAAACGAAAAAAAATTACTTGTGTTCAATATTTTTCCTTTCATTCGAACAATCTATATTTCTTAAATTTGAATTGAATTCTTTTTTTAACTCAAATAAAAAATATAAAATTTCGCTACTCGTCCGTAATAACTGAAACTGAGTAAGAAATATAAAGGTTAATTTTTAACTCCTAGATATGTAATTAGATGGACAGCATTATCAAAGAGGGAAATGCATAATAAAATTTCATGCTATAGAAAGTAAACTTTTACGTTGACGCATTGGTTCACGTACACGTCTGTCAGGTCAGTGGTCAAGAGTTCGAACCGAATGGCCAACTTTAATGCTTCAGTTTTGCTAACACAGAGGCTAGCAACATTCAAATCTCGCATCAGAGGCACCACAATGCTACTCTTTACCCAAGAAAAGCGTCGATATGAGAATTATTACTTATTTTGCTTGTGCAAATGATACACACAGTGAACTAGGGAACTTAAAAATCCTTGACAAACGAACGTTTCATTTAGTTAAATTATCATCTTAATATCAAACCGAATTTCAGAATAAGGGGTAAATTTTACAATTTTAGTTTATTTTTGTATATTTACATAAATTAATCGAAGACTAATCAATATATCAAGAACCAATACATTGTTCTTTGCAATCGTGTGTGAAATACTGTTTGCCAAAGCGCTTAACTCAAATTAAACGGGTACATTTTTATAGGTAATGGCTCGCAAAGATATTTTTAAGAACATACTGGAAGATTCCACTATGAAAGAGAGCACATTAGAAGAGGGTATTTAATTGTTATTTTTTAATCTTTTCTTTAGCTCGCGAATCGGCTGGGTCAAGTCATCATGTTGAATCATTGTTCATTCGTCCCAGTGCGGTATGTTTTGTTTCGCCGTTTATTATAAATGTAGGAAATTGAGACCTCGACGGAATCAGGTGTTACTCATCAGAAATTAACGGACAATGAAGGTAGTGTTGTGAGGTGCAAACTTTTATTAGTCAAATTGCAAAATGTTTTCCTAATTTTCGGTAAATAATTTTTCTTTGATTAAGAAAATCAACAAACCAAAAAGAAAAATCTCAAATCATGGGTAAATTTGAATTCCTGTTTAGTATTTACATTTTCTTTACAAACCTTCATATACTGCTATTTGATTTTAGAAAAATATGAGGAACCTTCGTTCACGACGCAATTTAGTCGACTCTTTTGATCTTTCAAATGATGCAACATTCGAGCTCAGTATAGCTCCAGCCATTGATGCTAACGTCGACCAAGAAGGTAAAATTTACAATAATTTATCCCTTTTTCGTCGTTTTTACTTACCATTTTCTTCCTCCCAGTTGATTCTGCAAAAAAAGCTAGTTCTACGACAAAGGCGAAGAAAATTGTCCCTCGAAATCGCCGCCAACTTGTGAATACTTCAGAACAATCCTCAATAGTGAATACTACATTTGAGTTGAGCGTAGTGTCTTTCGCGGGTAAAAAGAGTGGTCTTCTCGGTAAGTCCCTTTTTCTTATTTTTAAAATTGACTTGATTTAATTGCCTAATCATCTCCCTAATCAATAGTGTTGGGAATTTGAACTCCTTTACTGATATGTCTTCAACCATGCTTATTGTATTTGGCTGATTTCCATTTTAATTATTGGACGTTTTAGTTTTGTTAACGGTATTTTTATGGACCATGTTTAGTCAATTTTGAGTTGTGGTTGATGTCCTTGTCCCTAAGACTTTGTCTTAAAGTTAAAAGTAAATTTTTTCTAAGTCTACTCTAATTATACTAATGGGTCCGTACGTGCTCTGGCTAGGTTGTTTGCTTAACTTGCTTCGGATTTATACGACCTTTGTTTTGGTCTTTACTAACATAGACTTTTTTAAGCCGTACTCCTGTTTGATGGAATGAGGATTTGGGGTATCAGGAAGGTAAGTCGGGGACAGACATTAATGTAGACGCTCTAGGTATGGTTTTATATCAATACACTACGCTCTTCCCCCTTTCGAGAGGCTAGTTTGTCATCGAATAAGTAGTTCCCATTATTCTTTGGACTGAAAATGACCGAATTTACGGTGTTACTTTGAAGAATAATCAGTTCATGAAGCACTAACACGGGTGAAAGGTTTGTTCTCGAAGAATACTGACGATGATGATAATATCTCCTTTTAGAATCACCTGACGCTGTAGTTAATCAAATGGTGAGTTGACTAATTCCTAGTTTCTTTTCATCTTCGTTCTCACATTTTTGACTAAATATCTTATTTATCATTGAAGGGTAAACGAAGGGTTTTTCGGGCACGTAGGGCATTAGTGAAATCAGCGCAGATAAATAATGAATCCAAATTTGACCTCAGAGTTATATCTGCAGTCGGACAGAAGCCAAATGAAGGTCTGTTATTATCATTCTTGTAGCATTTCAATGTTTAATCTGCGGTAATTTTTAAATCATGAAAAGCCAGGTTCCACCTTTCTGAATATTTAAATTTGACTTAAATGTTTGATCGTTACCCTCTAACTTATGATACTCGTTATCTCTATAACTTCGCTATTCAGGCTTTTAGTCTTTAACATTTTATTAGGGTATAATTTTTATGAATTCGGTATTTCCTACCTTGTGACAGAAGCCATTTTAAGCCTAAATGGGGTTTCTCTGATATCTTTTCCTATGTAAGAGTATATTTAATGCAGTCGTTATAATGTGCTCATTTTTATCAACCCTTACCAATTGTTCCGGTGACCACCTTAGATCTGTTTTGATCCGTTCGACCATTTATAGGGAAGGCGAGTTTTCATATCCATTATAACACTGGACTTGATAGGTGGGAGGTATCTTGGGGCCGTTCTTGTAAGAAACTCTTTTTTACCAAATTTGACCAATGCGATTAACCATCCCACATCCCTGGATATTCACCGACGACCGCACATTGACCACTGCACCACCGGGGAACAAGACCAGAATTGTTATTATTTCTCATTTTATGGAACCACACGAATCAGCCAATCTGAGTGATGGTGCTAGCCATTCTATAAACTTGTTTTGAGCACTATCTTTGCCTTTCATGCACTAATGGAGGTTCAATCCATCTTCGGATAGGCTAACTGGTTTGTGTTGTGCTCCATCTAGTTACACATGCCCCATGGCATTTTCCTCACACTGAACTTAATGTCTTCAAAAGTGGTTTAACACCTCATTTTTATTGACTTAAGAGGTTAAAAATTTATGCTGACATGAAAACCGATAAGTTACCGAATCTCAATTGCACTATCGAAAAGATGAAAATAATAAAATACATTTAATAAGTATGCTTATAGTTAAAAGCTGAGTGTAAAACAATAAATGAGGAAAAATGTGCTGCGTCTCCCTGTTTTTTGTCGCCTACATGGTTCTCTCATCGTACGACCAACTTTAAAATATTTTCGACTGGATATCTTCCGAGAATTTTTGTTGTAGTGTAATAAATCGTCTTTTTCTTTTAGAATTACCTAATGGTGCCAAGAATGAGAAAGTGAGTGTCAATAATTTTCTCCATTTTTGCCGACTAATTCATTGTTCAGTTGTTCACTTTTTCACAGAAGGGTAAATCGAAAGCACACCGTGCGCGCAAGGCACTAGTTGACTCAACAATAGCTGGAATTGAGGAAACATTCGAGCTTAGCGTTGCCTCTGGAGTAGTGGAACCAAAAGCCAGCCATGGTAGGCGTTTCTTATATGTTTTTTCATCTTACTGAATGCATATCAGTAATGTTTTGTGGTAAGCTAACATTGCTAATATGAATGCAGATGATTTCTGACGACACTAACAGAAGACATGTCATTGTTGATAAAATAAATATTTATTCAGATACATTGTTCGTTATGTTGCCTCCTTGAATGTTCACAGGACTAAGGTACTAAGCGACAGCATGGGACAGCTAAAGATCTGTCCCATAACTACTTAACTTCCCGTTCCAAATTAGGAGTTAGAAGGGGAATCTAAAACGTCTCTAGTATGTCAAAGTGTGGGTCTATCTCTATCAATAATAAAAATTGAGTTTAGCAAATAGTTTTATGCCATTCAAGAAAAGGCACTCGTTGACTCATATGTTGGCATTGGTCTATTTGTCAAATGCTAACTTTTATTGGTTGTTCATGAGAAGAATTAATTATGCAAGATAATTGAATTCCACTCCCAAAGTCATTGATTCCCCGCTGTAATAAATTTTATTTTCTATATGTTTATCTCTTCTTACGGTGGTGCAATCTACCCTCATTCTCCACGCAGCTCTTGGTCTTCTGATTTAGGATAGGTTATTGTGTCCTATTGGTCCCTAGGACGGTCATCAGTTTTGTAAGGGTATACCTCTAAGCCTAACTGACTTCTAAGGTAGTTCTATTGATGAAATTTACCGCTACTTTAGACTCTATAAAATTGATATCATAAAATGGGTATGTTTTACAATAATCTGACCTTCGTTACTTTGAATCCCCTATTTTTAGAATCAGTTCCAGTTGTCTCTCATCAAAGTGTAAGTTAATTGCCTATACACATATTTTTTGTTCATGTCTTTTCAAACTAAAGTTTTCTCATTAGATTAAAGGGAAGGCTCTCCGATCATCTCAAGCTCTAGTCGATTCAATTAGAACAGGAAATGAAATCACATTTGGACTGGGTGTCGCAAATCCAATTGAACGAAAGCCAAATGAAGGTTTGTACTTTTCCATTTATTCAAAAAGCTAGTTACACATGTCGTACTGACGGAGGTATTGCCTTTAAGTCCAGGACTTTGAAGAAAGGCCTGTCCTTCGAACTCTGGTTAACTTTTCTCATTCGATTGTGTTTTCCCATTTTTTGTGTGTTAGTTCAGATTAGCCATTCAACTTCCTGAAGCAAAAGCTGGACATACTTTCCAACACCAGTTGTACCTTATCTTAATTTGTCACAATTTAAGGATGAAGCCCGGAAAGGTAGCTTCTTAAGTACTCTTCTTTGGTTTAGGAATTGAGTTAATTGAGTTTTCCTGTCTGTGTACCTTTGCCGCCATCTTACTGAAAAGAAATTTGCATTTTAAAGTTCAACGCAAACTTAACTCAAGCGTGTATCGGTGACGTTCTTGTCCGCAAAGATAATCACTGCCACACTTCTAATGAACGTTAAGCCTAACCGTACGAGTTAATACATATCAATTTCAGATTTAGGGTGCAAATTTCTCAATCATTCTGTCTAAGCGGAATGGAAAAGCTACCTTTCAAATTGAATTAAAAGTTACCAGAGTTACCAGATTTCTATTTCTCCATAATGAAAGGGAAGAGACGCAGTTAGGTAAAAGTTTAATTAGGAATGGCAACGATAATAGATAGTGGAGACAGAGTGGCATAGCGTAAGGTAGCGTTTAAAGTGACGAATAACCCGAAGGGGGTTTATTTAGTTGTAGATTGTAGATGGGTCAGGTCGACTATGTGATGGACAAGTCAAATTAAAATGGCTCAGTTATTTGATCACATTGGGTGTCCTGCGCTGTGTCAATTAAGGTTAACCTGAGGTCACAGGGAGTCTCAAACGTCGAAAATGAAATAACAAAGCCAGTCATAAATAAATATTTGTATTGAAAATGTTCGTAAAGAAATGATATAAAATTGAAATAAATGGTGAATTAAATGAATGGAGGAAATTTAATGAAGTTGAAATTAAACAGTACGTTGAAATATATACTCCAAACTTAAAAGTAACACTTTTTTACCCAAATCTGGCAGCGGATTTCCTAAACAAATCCTATGAATAATTTCCTCTATCTGAAGTTTGTAATCCTAAGGTGAACATTTTCGCATTGGTCATGAAAACCGACTGCTATCATTCTGACCTTCCCTTATATTAAAGCTTTACTGTTCAACATTTCTAATAATTCATTTTATGCGCCTTCTATCTCAATCATTAAGGAGGTGGGAACTAACGGAATGAAAATGAGGAGTTTTTGTTGTGAAATATATCATTTCCTATATGATGCATTGATTACGGAGTTGAGCAAAGTCATGGCCGATTAAGTAATATCGTCTTTATTGCGAATTTAGAGGTTCAAGAACCTGCTGGAAAGTCTACTGAATTGGAGAAACGATCTCCTTCTCAAGAACTATCTACATCCAAAATTGGAGATTTGACATCTCCTGCCCATCGTCGTAGATCCACGATATCAACTTCTGGAACGGTGCAACCTCAAGGTTAGTTCTTTTTGCATTAAATGCTGATCATACTTCTAAACATTATAAGTAATACAATAGAAGGAAGAAATGAATTTATAGATTAATTAATTTAAATAATATTTCTTTTAGAATCCGACATACATACCGTTGATGCATCAACATCAAATTTACCAGCTACTGATAAAACAATGACGGGAATAGAAGGTTAGTTTGTCTTATTTATTCATTGTATGTATTTAAGTTAATAAAAAAGAGCATATCTTTGAGGCCTCATATTGTTGGATAAAGAGATATCGTTTTCTGCTGTTTTTTTTTCTATCATTTAGTGCGGAAATAACATTTGTAATCAAAAGACATTTCTTTTACATGGGTAAGCGTGTGATTAATTGATCTGACCTCATCTATTAATGATGGAAATTATACAGGAAATATGTTGTCTTCCAAGGTCGAGATTTTAGAGTTGTTCTTTTTTTCTCTTTTTTGATAACTCAGAAATGGAATGTACCACTGTAAAGGAAGTCTTTCTTTCGCATTTATTGAGAACATTTGAGCGTTTAGTAGTAATTGATTAATAATAATATCATAGACACAAGCTAGCTTTTAATATTACGTTTATTGGATGGCCGTGAAGCGAAATTCGAGGTCTCTAGTCCAGTGAAATGATGTTTTCGTTAGATCTCGACTTGTGCTTGATGCCTCCACGTCCGTAAAATCCTAGCTTTGTCTAACATTGAATGACGATTTTTCGTTTACTGACAATTTCGTAATCACACACTGCACAAATCAATTCTTGTTCATCTGATAATAAAAGTAGGCGTCTAAATATTTCATAAGCGTGCAAAATTGTGGTAACAATTCTCATCTCTTACTGTTAATTTCTTTGCTATCTATAATTCTGTTTATGGCAAAGATTATACGTCCAGAAGCATATCAGCGCACGTTTTTCCCTTTCATAGCATAAGAATTTTATCTTACATTCATATCCGAGTTTGTTTTAAAAGCTGATAAGGTGGTGACAAACATGACTATAATTCTCAGAGCCCTTAGTCTCCGGATAAGCTGACAAGGTGGTCTTCTAATAACCTCTTCTTAGTATTTGGCACCTTCAATGTTAGTCTAGGCATCAGTCCGGCGATGAGTTGACTTTCAATTTTCAATTATATGAAGAGGTGTCCATTACAGGAAGCATGGTCTAAAGGATTTATTGTAGAGCACCATATAGGCAGAGTCTTATAGAATGAAAGGAAATAGGGATCTATAAGAGTAAGAAAGATTTAAAATGTGAAGCAAGAAATAACAAAGGGTACGACGATGAAGGAGAGCGGCCTTATTTGTCATGATTACTACTTCTGTTCCCAATATTATGGGATTGTGGCTGAGCACATCTCATTGATCCGTTGGTCTGTCTTTTTCTCACTGTTGGCGAGGTTGCTAGCCTACTCTACTTCCAATTAAAAGCAGCAGTAATGACTTATATTATGTCAATGCTTTGCCTTGTTTACAAAGCACCAGCTTTCACCTTACGAATTCTGCTGAGTTTATTTTTGTCGTAGCCATATGGCCATAGAGACCCGGCTTTAATAGGTGCGTATATAACTATATAAGGAAATTATTAGCCTGTGGGCTTATGCTATTTGAAAATGGACTTGTTTTGGGATTTAATAACTTAATGAACACAACGGGAATACTTTTATTCATTTTGGATAATTAATAACATTTGTTAAAAGTCTCCACAAGGATATGAAGAGTTCAGCCTTTTTCACTTCAGCAAACTTGATTCAATCCATTGCCTCTGAATCCCTCGAGGAATCATCTATTCACTTCACAAAGGCACCCAGGCGTAAAATGACTTTGCGTGGACGTCGTGGTAATCAGCACAACATCGGAGGTATGTTTCATTTAGTTAAAAATAACGCTTCTTTCCTCTAGACTCCGTGATTCAGATCGATTTTGTTGAAGCTCTCGCAAAATCCCAACAGCAGCAACAACCAACGTCTTCAAGTAATATAAATATATTTTCTCTAATAATGTAGATTTATTGTTTGAATATTTTATTTTGTTTCCTTTTAGCTGGGGTTAATATTTTATCAAAGGAATCGGAAAAGAATGCCTTAAATGATGCTCGTTCACTACGTCCTTCAACATATGGTAATTTTGTAGCGTTTACTGATTTTATTAAGTAGCATCTGACAAAACAGTAAAATAATTTAGATTTGAGTAAATTAAATTAGATCTAACAATTGTGTATGGTTATTTTAAAGGTTCTAAAAGCAAAAGAAGGAGAAGTAACTTGCTTTCGTTTGCATTCCATTGTTCTTTTACTGTAATATACTTGTTCTAAATCGAACTCCTTCGTTGTTGTTTTTGTAGAAGGCAGGCGATCAAACAGAAAACGTCGAAATGCGGTTAATTCAACAAGATCTGCCAATGTCCAGAGTTCTGATACTGGTATGCATGAAGGTAAAGACTCTGTTTTTTTATAAAGTCTGTTCATATTACTGGTACAAATTACACTGATCGAACATTACTTTAAAGGCTTGATTCTCTGAGTAGGATTTTTAGTATTTAATATTAGAATCTTGTTCATTACTCTGAGCATGTATGAGCAGCATCTAATTATTTAAAAAGGATGTTGTTAATTGCTTGTGCTTTAATAAGCAAAAAGGGAAGGACATTTACCTAATTTGCGGATACAAATGAATAAGCGATTTCAGCACCATAAGTTTAGGTTTACGATGGGATGAATGATAATAGGAGCGCCTTAAATGTGTGACGTTGACTTAAGTAAAATGAAAGGAAATAATAAGGGCTTGAGGCAGTTGGTTAGTTACAAAATGTTATTTTTATTAAACCTATTGTATCCTTAGGTGCTTTGAAGAAGCAAAAATCCTGGTTCTCGTCGTTATAGCAAAAAATTGTGTATGTATTTGAATCTTTTTATAGAAAATAGGAGACCTAGTAAGAAACTTCGGAGAAGAGAAATTGCAACTGATGAAAATAACGCTAGTAATGTTGCTGCACAAAAGGAGAGTAAGAACCTTGTTAGTTTTTGCAAGTTTTGTTTATTAATTCCTGTAATTTTGATCGTTATTTGCAATTTTAGATGCGTCAAATCTTCAAGGTACTATTTCTGAAAATGTAACTCAAGAAGATATCCTGATGGAAGTTAAAAAATCTTCTAGTGAGGGTAAATTTCCCAAAATATTTCTTTTTGCTGTCCCTGTAAACTATCAGTAAAAACTTAAAACCATTAATTCTTAGCTTACAATTTTGGGAGTGAAATAAGAGGAAAATTTGAGTGTTTCAATCCCATTGTTGATATTTTCTCTAACACTCGGGTTTCGTATAGTAGATATTTGTAATTGAGGCTTTAATTTGAAGTATTTGAGGGTATTTATTTCAGCTGGTGCTTCGTTTTGAAGGCTGCCTATTAAAAGTTGAACTTGACGTTAATTTTTATGATTAAATGTTTACACTCATTTGCATATTCCATTCATGCAATTCAAAGCCAGTTCTAATTAGTTTAATATCAAAAGGAAGCTTTTGGAACCGTAAAATTTTATAAATTGGGTAATCCGTCATATTAATGGCAACATAGAGGTTATTTGCAATAGCCAGATATCCGTAGCTTTTTTGTCTGAGCTTTTAAGACCTTCATGAATTTTATTATTTCCATTTTAATAGGTTGTTCAAAAACGGGGTTGAAAAATGCTGTTCACTGTCTAGTTCTTAATAGAAAGCGTATTTCGGCATTTTTGTCTTTGGTTGTTTGTATTGATCGACTATGGACTACCTCAGCATAGTCGATCCTAGTTGACAAAGTATTAGGGACTGTAATCTATATCACAATTTGAATGAATAAAATATCGGAGACAGAGCATTTGCATTTGCCAGAATCCATGGCATTAGAAAAATGTTGATCTATTTTCTGCCAACAATGGCATTTCATGTTCTTTTTGGTCTCACTCTTAGGGTTTTTTATTTTGTAGAAGGCAGGAGGTCATCAATTGCTAAAGAGCTAGCAGATTCACCTGAGGTCACTTTTCCAGCCATTAATCAGTCTGGTAAGGACCTCGTCCATGGTATGTGCCTTTGTCCATTCTTGCTTTACATTGATTTTAATATCATAAATTGTCATCTCTAACGTTATAGACGCCTCAAAACATCAAAATTGTGCACCTGAGACTCCGAATGTTGAAGCTGACTTGACGGACGCAGATAAATCTACAACTGAGCGTACGGTTAAGAAAAGTCAAATATTTTGAATTTTCTTTAATAATCCGGTTTGAAATATTTTTTTTTAATGATTATTTAACAGGGTCTAGAAAATCGATGTGGAGAAGTAAATTGTTCTCGTTTGCTTTTCATCATTTTTTCTCGTTTTGAACTTATTTTATGTTTTACTACTTTGTATTTTAGAAAGCAGGAAATCAAATTGTAAGAGTCAATGTGTTGAAGGAGATTCAACAAGTATTGTTCCAGCAACTGATATTGATGCACAAAGTGAAGGTGAGTATCATTACCTCGTTCTCTCCGCGCACTTAAGCATCATTTTATTTGTCAGTTTCAACTTCAGATGTTTCAAATCTCAAGGGTTCTGCTGATGAAACCGTAAATAACGAAGGAGACTTATTAAGAGCAGAAAAATCTGCTAAAGAGCGTAAGTTTACAAAAGTTAATTTTAGAATGTTGAACGGAACTACATTCTGTCTTATGTCCATGAATTCCAGTTGAGTCCATGGGAAATCGGACATTATTTGTGATTTTTTGTATTACTTTTGAAACGTCTTACGCAAGTTTAGGTGAATGAGGAAACCTTCCTTTTAACACATTTGATCATAAGATTATGGAAGATGGTTAAATCCTCCATCAACACAGATACCCATGGGTACGCTTTTATTCACTCATATATTCGATTGAGGAGCGTTCATTACTCAGGTAGTGCTGATTTTAAACTTTGGTTTAGTGAATTGCTAACAAATTGGGCTGCATTGATGCGTAGAAGGAAAATAGTTTGGACTAAGTGGGAACAAGGAAATGGGATCTATTGATGAATACAATTTTCTATGCACTTAGATCACTAAAATATTATCGAATGGATTATCGAGTAAACTTAAGTTTTATCATTGGAAACTCATACGATGGATTACATTGAAAACGCAACGTGTTACAATCTTGTGTCGAATGGCCAGCTCACCTTAGCTGAGCTCATAAGCCAGAAGGGAGAAGAATAACTATGTACTGGGATGGCAAATACCTTGCTAATACTTGTTAATAGTTAGGGTCTGACAAGGGAACCGATAGCAAGAAGTGTGTTTTTAGAGTACTTGTTGCCTCTAATTAAGATTGTACAGTCATCTCATTAGTTTTAATAGAATTCCGTGTTTACTTATACTTAATGTGTACTTTTTACATTGTATTTCAGATTCTATGCGTAATATTTCGAATTCCTCTGTGGCTGCTCGCACTGTTACCCAAGTTAATGATTCATCATCAACTTGCATTATTCAAATAGAGGACCAAGTTAGTAAAGATAGTGTCTCAAGTAGGTTAACATAATATCATTGATCCATTTGTTCACTTCAAATCTAAAGGCACTCATTTTTATTTACAGTTCCTTTTTCTGTCATGGAATCGGTAGTTTCGTTCGAAGAGACCTCGATCCAAAACCTTAAGGTACCCAAACGAAAGGTTACGCTTCGTGGTCGCCGTGCAGCACAAAGTGTTGGAGGTAGGACTTGAAAGATTTTTAATCGTGACGAACATTCTCCTTTAGATTCCGTTATCCAAGTTGACTTCACAGGAGTATCCGCTCAAGCAAATCAACCTCCGCGTTCAGATGCTATTTCCGTTCATCCAGTTACTGCTAATGAAGAGGTAACATTTTCTACAAATGTTGCTGATAAAACTGCGCCGGTGAAAGAAGGTAAGTTGTGTATTTCTTTTTGGAGATCTTTTGCATTACTGTCTATCAGTTGTATTTTAAGACGATTAATGCTTCCTTTTAACATCCTCACTGCATCAAACATAAGTTGGACTTGTTTCTTTTGAAGTAGAGACTAATTATTTTGGAATAAGCTTAATTTTCATCTAGGCTAATTCTAGACCAAATATATCGTAGTGGGACTATGTAATAGACTACATAGTCTATATCAAATATATATGCACATAATGTGCATTATATATTTCACATTATTGTCGAGTGTTGAATGAATTAAGAGTCGACATGAAATTCAATTAGGAATGGTTGATATACTGTGATTAAGTCGATGAGCGAGAATGGAGGATCCATTAGCACTTGAGACTAATTGAAGGAAGAGAAGACTGGAAAGAGCATTAATGTGAGGATGAAGATGAAATAAACTCCAATCCACTATCATGACGGGCGAACGTTCTTATTTTTCCGAATCTTATTGAAGATGTATATGTTATATTTTAGATTCTACGGAAGAAATTTTGAATCTCGCAGTGGTTCCTGCCGTTAACCAGATTATTGACCCATCAACAGCTTGTGTTACTAAAATAGAGGACCAAGGGAGAGAAAATAGCTCTACAGGTATATAATGACGAAAATGACATATGTAGTTTTTTATTCATAATTGCTAAGTTGTATTTGCAGTTCCCCTTTCTTTGATGCAAATGGCGACTTCACTTGAGGAGACCGCAATTCAGAGCCCAAAAGCACCCAAACGAAAAGTTATACTTCGTGGTCGCCGTGCAAGACAGACTGTTGGAGGTAGGATTTGAATTGGTTAACTTAGTAAACAATTTCCTGTAGATGTTATGATCCAAACTGACTTCACTGCTCAAGCAAATCAACAAAATGAATCAAATATTTCTGCTCATCCGGTTTCTGAAAGTGAACAACCATCAATATCTACAAACGATGCTGAAAAAATTGTTCCAGTGCAGGAAGGTAGGTTGTGCTTTTCTTGTAGGATGCTCGCCGTATTGTTATATTTTCCTTGCATAACACTCTTGAAGATATATTTGTATGCATCGCTTTGCTATAATTACATAGCGGTAAGTGGATAGACAGTCCTTGTTGTGATGAAGACAAGACGAATTGGTAGTTAAATGGACATGTGAAGTCTGGAAGGACAACTGTTGGTATAAAATAGATTTCCTTATGAACTGCCTGTGACACTTTGAATAATGGACCAAGTGCTAATCTAGTGCTCAAAGATCGGTATAAGTCTCTCATACTGATATATATCTATTTCTGAATATCACAATGAATGTTAATACGTGTCCGACTAGTTTACCAAATGACGGAGAGGGTGTAATATTGAATTATTCAATGGAGAATCCACGCAAGTAAATCTGCACTAACAAAAATAGTGCATAGTAGCGTATGGAGAGTGCATGACCAATTGAACCAAGTATATTGTTGATTGCGCCCACTATACTACCTCCTGCTAGAAATGTTTACTATGGATGACTTGGTTACTTTATGATATGATGCTTAGGTTTAGAGAATATGTTGATTACAGCAATGTATGATTGAAAGGTGGATGTATGCACAACGTATTCCGGAAATAAATGATCGAAACTAATGAGTTGATATGCAAGGCCATTTTTTGACAAACTGATGGGAGATATTTATCCGTGGGCATTTTTTATACACTTCATACTATTGCCTGTATCTCGGGATACAATTGTAATTCTTATTTCTCTCCACAGAAAATTCTTATGATCAAGAAATCGAACAGGTATCAATGGCAGCCAATAAATCTCAAACTAAGAGTTAGCCTTTTTATAAAATTTTAACGTTTCTTGTTTGATTTTCCATCCTAATAACTTTAATCTCTGTAATCGGATCTCCAGCCGAAACAAATTTAAGTCATTCTCATATTGATGTATCTTCTCCCACAATTCAAAAAAAAGAACCTTCAAAGCGAAAAACAGGAGATTTCGGTGAGCAGTTAATTTCTGAGACTAAAAATGTTTCATGGTGTCGTAGTTGGTTCTATTCATTTTGACTTGTTTGCTGTTTTAAGACCTTAAATACCTTGATAATTTTTTATAATGGATTTGCTCTTTACGAACATGAGAAATGTCCTCTGTTTCCCTTCCTGAATATCGAGAGAAGAAATTCGCCTTAATTGGAAGCATCGGTCTATTTTTTTCAAAATCCAAATTTTACCAAAGTTTAAATTTAAAAGCCTGTCTGTCAAGAATTGTGGATGCTAAAATAAATGTATATTGATGGCATTTTCCTTAGTATATAAGCATTTAATTTGATCTTAAAGATATTGTAAATTACTGGTTTCGAAAATGAAATTAATGTTTTTTATTCTTTTCCTTTTTCTTAAGCTATTGGAATCTCGTCAAATTCACTTGAAGTTGAAAAGCTTCCTATAGCAGATAGCGTATCAAAAATTACGGATTTTTTGTCAAGCAAATAATTAGTTATTTTAAATACTTCCGTCTAATAATTGTTTGTACTATAGTGAAATCTCCAACTAAATCGACTTCGAATAATTCAATAATTCTTGCCGAGAAATCAGCTGTTTTTACTGATCTAAGCTCCGCACGAAGAACAGGAAAGTCTGGTAAGTACATTGCTTCTGCTTATGCTTAACCAAGTCCAATGTAGGAATATGTATCTCATATTGAGTAAAAGTACTGCATTTTAGGATATCTTTGTTGATGGAAACTCTTGTAACTCATATCGATTTGTGTAGATTTAGAACTCTGACGTGGTTAGTTTTGGCACTGGCAAGCCTAAAAATACCAGTTGGATAGTGGATAAATTAACTTTCAGTATAGATTGGAGAATAGGTGAATCTTACCTTATAGTATGTCGTTAAATGTTTGTGGTTCCATGATTAGATCTATAGCCTAGAAGTATTTTTTCCTCATTGTTTTCTTTTCCTCTCCTTAGCGTCGAGTGCATCTGTTCGGACTAGTATTGATGTCATTTCATCAACAAAGACGGAGGTTACTCGTGAGTTATTACATGGCTGTAAATATTTGTGTAGTTTAGTAACTAACCTCAACTCGGTTTTTTTTTCAGATGTCGAGTCGACCAAATTCGCGATGGATCATGACATTACAACGGAGGTTGTTTCAATGGATGAAACTATAGTAGATAAATCAGGTGTGTCATTTTAAGGTCCATTAATTGACCAAGTGGTCGATTAAATTCATTCGAGCTTAATTGTCAAGATGAGATGTGGTTTTTAAGTACGGTTCGATGTTTCCGTCGTGGAAATGGATTAGTTAATCATTCAATTATCCATATCGTCAGATGGGGATTTTAGAAGCACTTGTGGGTTAGTTAAAGGTTGTTTGGTAAGAAAGTGCGTCATATCCTAGTTTTTTTAAGGAAATGCATTTTCCTAATGCCAATAGTCCACTTATTATACGTTCTATAATTTAATTTTGGGATATTTTGATATGATTTTAAAGAAATGGGCTGATAATATGTCTTTAATAGTGGATGACGGCAGCAAAGCTTTGAAGTTCAGTTAGTACCGGAGGTAATCCTAAATGTTCTGGTGGTTATTTTACAGTTTCACTGATGCAGTCGACAATGAGTCCTGATCTGAAAAGAGAATCGGTTCCATCTGTAAGTGTTTCGTTACGATTTATTATTATATTTTCAGTGCGTTCTATAAACATTTCCTAAATGCGTATGATTTCTTTTATTGTATAGAATACTTTTAAAAAGGGGACGAAGGTGTGTGAACTTCGACCGACTGATGCCGCTTCGAGTTCAGTGGTGGAAATCGATTTTGCTGCGAATTTGAAAGCGGCTGAAGACACTGAAGCGATTCCGTTAGAAAAATCTGAATGCATAAACTTGAGTTCATCTGGGCGATTTGAACAAGTTCCAGATACTGGGGGTAAGTTTTCACTGCTTTTATGGTAGTTATTTGAAGTGAAGTTTAGCTGAGGACGACTCTTTGCTTAGGTTTCTCACTCAGCCGTGCAGGTAGAGCAAACTCGTCAGTGCACAATGCTACTCTGTCTATGGCTGTTTTAAATACTTCAGTAGAACGTAATGAAGTTACAGGTTAGCCGAGTCGTTATTTGATGTCTTTATTTGGTGTTTTTTTACAGATTATTTGGCTTTTTGAGCTAAGTTAAGCACAATTTCACGATATTTTCAGATGCACCATCTCGGAATTTAGTTCCCATGGACAATGGCATATTGAATCACAAAGAGGTTCTAGAAGATTCGGTTCATTCTCTCGCAGAATCTTTGCCCCATTCAACACGGATGCAAAGTCCTGAATTTCCCGGCTCGCAGATAGTTGATGGTAGGCATATTTAAATCTCCCTATAGCTCTATTATTAAGCAGTCTTATTCAAGCAACGACCTATCTGAGTTTCCTTTCCTTCCTGAAAGCAAATTAAAATGTCTCTAATTTTGTCTCCTAGCTATAGGAGGCTTAAAGCCAGAACATTCGGATGAGGTCAATTTGGAAGGAGAACTCAGTTTAGAGGAAACTCCTGAATCAGAAGATAAAGTCGATACTGCTGTATTGAATGCCAATGAATCCACTCTTCAAGGTATATAATCAGTTTTTCCTTCAATTTGATTTAAATTTCGGTTTTAATATTCTTTCATTTTCAAATCTGGTAGCTAAATCCACGTCGATATACAATGCTGCCTCTACAAAGTCTGCTAATCCTTCATCCGAATTAGAAATTGCAAATGGTTTGTGGTGATTTGATTTACCCAAACTTTGGGTTAGATTAGCCATGCCTTCCCACGTACCGTTTTTTGTTCTATATTTATCTTTTGTATCTAACTCTTATATACACCTAAGTTTGGTTGCATTTTCAGTACTTGAGATTTGGGCAGGCATATCATGGCGGTCCAAAAGTGTTGCCTTTTTTTAATGCTTGGTTGCAAAGTGTCGAAGAAATTTTTTTGACCAAACTCTTTGCTTGTCCTCTAATAATTTTCGAGCTAGCTTTGTTAATGGTTTGTAATAGTCAAGCTCCCATTGGTCTTAACTATAGGCTCTCTAAAATAGGCAAGAGGTCTCAGCTCTTGTTACTTTGTCTAAGGATCCAATTTTATATCCGCATCTATTCTGTCAACTCTCCCCGTTCGGTAAATGTATTTTGCTATGCTATTGTTAGAGTTTATGAAGGATGAATGTTTAACCGTATATCAGTTGTTGAGTGATGAACTGGAATAATTGAGGAGAAAGCCTGAGCTGTGTAGTCTAAGCTGTAATAAATTTTGGACAAGGTTTGATGTACGATGAATAAATTATTGATTTACTGATCTATCAGCTTACGCACGAGTTTATGCACTACCTTATTTACATCAATCTTAAAATCTTTCAATTTCGTTTTCTAGAGTTCTTAACAGGAAAGTCTTGTCAACAGGCCAAACTTAAGACTCTTCGTTTGCGTCGAGCTCTTGTTGGCTCAGTTGATGCTACTGCTGCTGCAAACGAAACCACTTTTGAAATCAGTGTCGCGTCAGTTGCTGGACAGAAACCAAGTATAGGTTTGCGATCTTAGTATTCTTTCCTAATGTAAAATTTAGTCAATTTATCACCCTAAGAGTAGTGCAGACAGAAATGAAGGGTCGGTTAAGTATTTAGGCCGGGAGATTTGTTCATGTTGATCTAATAATATAGTTGCATGTTGACGTATTTTATGACCGTACATGGTTAAACTAGGATTACCAGAAAAACATTCTAGATGCTTTCAAACGAAACACCTCTTCGACACCCATTCAATGACTCTGTTATGGCCCTTGTTACTTTATTTGTTAATAGAAAGAGGAGATTAGAGGCAGCTTTTATTTATTTATTTTGTAGAGCTGGCGATGACAGAGAGGAAGTCAGGCAGTTGCGAGTTGTGTGTGCGATATATCACAGTAGTGTGGTTTTGAAGGAACCAAAAAAGGTCAATATGCCCGTCCGCAAGGTTAGAGATTGCGAGATCGGTGCATGTCCAGTGGTTTGAGTGACTAACCTGGTTAATTGTAATCAACAAGAGAGGTGATGAGAATCACTCGTAAGAGCGGTTCCAGGATACTCAAGTCAATAGTTACGAACACTTCTTCCTATAGATTTAGAAGGTGTATATATATGTGGATCATAGACAACCTATTCCGATTGACACCATCGAGTATCCAGTGCTGTGTCAATCAAAGTCAATCTCATTAGGTTATAGATGTACAGGGAATTCTTATTTTCTCAAATCGACAAAAAGTGTGATCGAGCTGACTTACGGCGAGCATCTACGGGGAATTATCAGTTGGAAAGCAGAAAATTCCAACTCCCGTGAAGGATTGATTTCATATTGAAATAAAACAATTCTTATGGCTACATGTTCTTCAGCTTGTATTAGCTATTGCGATTGAGTTTTCTGATTACTAAACTTACACTGTTTACTTCCGATCGTCGAATGTATAGACGTGCAAGTTAACGCTAAGACACATATTCCTTATTCTTAACGTTGAGTTTATGATAATTTTAGATAATTACAACACTGATAAGACTGCCGTGTTTTATCATGAATCCCTTACACAAGAAGCAACTGCAGCCAAATCTATTGTTGCTGCATCGAATGATCGTCAAAATTCGTCCATATCTATCGAGTTGACCTCGCAAATTGAATGTAATGAAGTCGTAGAAGTAATTATGGATTCAACTCAAGGTAGTTCATTTCCTGTACCCACACCGTATCCTTAATAATTTCGTTCGTACAGCAGATTAATACGAAATGTGTACTTATGAAGATGAATTTGTTATTCTATGTTATCTTTTGATTTAGTTCTCAACACTCCTGCTGCCGAACGACTTTCTACAGAGAAACAGGTTTCTGATAGTTCCATTCATGCGATGGAAATTGAGAGTGAGTCGGTATTTTCATTTTCTATATATGCTGATGGAAAACTGAATTTATGGATAAAGTTACTGTGAAAAACACTCAATCTGTGTTATCGTTGCTTTGCTTTGATATCAGTACTTGCTTAATTCTTCAAGTAAATGGAGAATGATGTTATGATTTGCATCTTTAATTGATACATCTCAAGTATTAAAATGGTTATGCCATAGATTTTGTAATTAGAAATACTTTTACTCGGTACTTTTCCTATAAAGACATTGCAAGTGATTATTGTTAGATTTCTTGATTTTGACTAGGCAAACTTTAGCAATCAAACCTTATCCTCTCTAAACCATAAAATAAGTAATCGTTGATATTCGTGAGTTTAAAGCTAAATTTTTTTTCTATTTAGAGTCGAAAAATCTTGCTGAACTGTCTGTTGTAGACGATTCGCCTTGTACAATGGAACTTGAAGGTTAGCTCTTATGTATATATATATTTTTTCACCTTTTTAGAGGGTTTATTAGCGAATCATGGTTAGTGCCTCCGACTAGTGACTGAGATTACCAAGGTACTTAGCTATTAACCGAAAGTCTGACACTAACCCACAAGAACCCGTAACACACTGGGAATTACGTACAAGGAACTCCGTAGACTCCAAGAGGGAACATGTTTTATTCGCATAGCATTATATTGTACCAATTACGACTGTTTAGATACACAAACTAGGCACGATTGACGATGTGATCAGATAGTGGGAGCCTGAATATCACAGTACCCAAGTAGGAAAAAGCAAAGGAGGAAGCAAGATTGGAATATTTATCCTATAGACATAGTAGGGAAATTTTGTCATACTTAAATTCTATAAACACCTTATATGCTGCATACAAATCTTTTTAAGCATGGGAAAAATTAAGAGCATTTATCGAGGTCCAAAATATAAGACAAGTAGTTGGATACATATTCTGACCAATCACACATCCAAACAACTGGACGTATACTGACGAGCATCGATTTCTTAACTTTTATCTTAACAGACATGGATGCTGATCGCTGCACCCACCGACTGTTTGATAATTGGTATTTAATTTTGTTTCTATTGCTTGGTCATGACTGTGTAATTTGTTATAGTATGCCATCTGTTTACGATAGAAAATAAAGCGATAAAATGCATTCTGATAACTTTTCTCGTTGGTTAGAAACTCTTCGTGGTGCTTGAAATGTATTATTATCCATACAATGATCACTAGGCCGGTTTTATCTAATTATGACCTTATGACACATAAACTAAGTAAAATCAGTTAGCTCTATAGTACATATCCTATTTCTTAAGAGCTTATCATGACAAATTTTACGTCTCTGGTCATTGGGACCTCAATGATACCTCGTATCTCCTTAAAGCAAGGGGTTCTTATAACTAATACGCTTATCATAATGAATGACGTGTCTACTTAATGGTAATGCTTTTCTCTTACAGATTCTTCCAGTGCGACTAGAAAATCAAAGGTGAGAAAAATTGTTTTAATACTAGTTCTTGTTCAAAATAACATTTCTACATGTATTTATTTTCCTATTTAGGCTAGACGAGAGAGTACCTCATGTTCTACCATCCCAACGGGTTCCTCCAATGCTATCGTCGACATGCTCGTTTCTTCTTTGAGAAAAAGAGCAAGCAAGGAAAGTATAAATAGTTCTCGATCAGGTATGTTTTTGTTCTTAAATTGATTCAATCAGTACTACATAATTGTGTGTTTAATTTCATTTTACAGCGCTGGCGTCATCAAACCGTTTATCTCAAGCGCCCTTAAAGGGTAATATCCCTAGTAAGTGTTGAAAACTTGAATCTTAATTGATTTCAGTTGTTATCAGTAGTTTGATTTTCCCTTCTCCCTCCTTTCCAGATGAAACGGGTAGAGATCTGCTGCCATTACCTGTTTCGCCGCGTCGTGTCTGGCCCTCGCCTTTGCGTCGGTCAGGGTCTGTCGGATACACTTGTCCATCAATTTCTTGTGTGCAACTTGGGGAAACTAGATCAAGGAGTTCTTTCAGTAAGTCTTGCTAGCTCTTATAACAGTCATAGACGTACAAATAAGTGCGTTCTGGTACTAATTTAATAATTCTAATCAGAAGGAATCTCAGAATTCATATAGCCGTCGTATGGAGCATGTATTAGCACTGAAGGATGCGTTAAGAAACGGTTAACATTATATTTTACAGCTGAACAACAAAACTAATTACTGGGAAAAGGAGCGCACATTCAAATTATCTCCTGTCGGGATTATCTTAAAAAACATGGAATAACTGTAAAACGGTAACAATATAGATTTAGCGTTTGAAGAAATTGATTGAGGTCTCTGTGGTCTTCATGCGTTTCTGCAAAGTCAGAAATAATTGATGCGGGTTCTGTGATGCGGATGCCCAACCGCACCAATTAATTTTGGTCGGCAGGAGAAATTATAAAATGCGAACTGTTCACCAGAGAACCATCAAGATAAATCCTTCTCAATTCAAGTGTAGCTAATACTTCCTTAGGGTGAGTGACCGTAACTAACTTGGCACTCTTAGTAAAGTTTTGCTGCCAATGGTCTACATTGTTATAAAAGATACATTGGGCGATATCATTTGTGTGCCCTGTGATGTCACTATAACCGCTAACCGAGAAACTGAAAGTTTTAATATTTTTCATTGCAGGAAATTATCCAAACATACGGAGAGGTGATAGAGAGGTTTTTTGTTTTGAGTTTGAGTTATGCTTTACTGTCATCTCGTTAGCTCACTGGTTTGTTCGTTAAAACTTTCCTTTCAACCTCTGTATTTTCACTAAAGCATCGCATTTAATGAGAGCAAGTTTTCGCCAAAGAATAAAATCGATTTTAGCATTTGATTGTTATTACAAATGCCAAAACAAAACACAAACTTTAGCAAGTTTTGATTACGAGAAGCTATTAAACTGTCCTGTAAGGGATGAAAATAGGGTAGTAGAATGAAGATGATAAAATCAGGCCATGAAACCTTACCTTATTTGAATATTTGAAACATTCAACCGTCCACTTTTCCCATAATAACTGTAGACCACTGTTTCAGTCTAATGTTACGAACTTCTTGCTTCGACCCCTAGGTTCCTGGGTGGGATCATATTCACGATTGATCAGCTGATTTAATCTAGCGGTTTATCTAGTCACTTCGGTAAATTTATCTTTCTAAAAAGCTAGGTTATAATAGGTGGAAAGGGGAATATGACTAAAATGGGTAAGAGAAATAAATGTGAGCTATATGGGACAAAGTGAAGGAAGGTAAACGAATGGGCTAGTTATGAATAATCATATGGAATTTTGATAGGTTTCATACTCATGAATTCCTTGATAAGTGTTTAAGAGAGAAAGTATCTCATTACTTTTAATTCAGACTTTGTATCGTTTACTTTATTTTTTTGACATCTTTTAATAACACAAACTATTTAGCTACCAAATGAATGTATCATAACCCTTCATCAATACATTCTTATTGATGACAGTCATTCATTACTAATCAAACTTAAAAAACGCAAGATATTTTGAGGCGTTAAATCAAATTGATCTTGTGATTATTACTCACCTATACAACGAAACTGCAAGAGCTAAATTTAAGCTTATATATATATATATATATATATATATATATGAATTAAGTGCCAAATTAAGAATTGAGATTTAAGGATCAGACGAACAGGGCATGTTATGAAATCAAACATAACCTTTCCTTCTTTTGACTTGTAGCCCATAGTCACTTTTCGCGTCCTGTTACCATTAATACTGATGGTACAAGATCTACAACTTCAAGTGGTAATCAGCGAAGAATGATAACCGAAGAAGAAGTTCGTGAGATGGAAATGAAGCGTAAATTGAACTTCTTTCTCTAAGCATTTTTTCCTTGTCTTTACCCTATTTTGCTTGCCACTTTCAGTTATGGACATCTCTGCAGATGATATAAGTGTCGATCAGGAGGTTAATATCGTACGTTTAAGCTCTATTTTCTGATGACAGTGGGTATGAATAATTAGAGTTCATTCCGTTTTTGCTACAGAATAAGCCTGACCCGGTAAATGCGGTACCATCAATTCACGTACCTGAAGATCTCACGCTTTGTGGAGAAAATACCAATGTTACTATGCTGCAGGATATGCTCATGTCGCCCCAACCTTTCGAAAAGTCTGCTTCTAAGGCTCCGACTCGTAAATCAGCCGGTCGCAATAAGAGTCGTCGAAGTGTTCAGTTTGCGCCTTTAGCTGGTAAGCTTGCTATCCTTAATAAATTTTTCTCTATAACATGACAAAATATTGCGATCTTAATTCAGGAACAGATATTTAAGACTGTTGAAAGATATTTCCAAGGTTGCCATCGCTGACATAACCTGGAGTACCTCTGCTTTTTTCGCTAGGTGTCCACTGAGGTTGCACTACGGCTACATTTACTCAGATTTGGAAGAAAGAAGATAGAAAATCTATAGCTTAAACTAGGGTATTTTCCACCTTAGTTAGATAACAATTGTACTTATGTAGGTTAAGAAACATGGGAATTTATTGGCTAGTCAATAGTGGCAATAGTGTAGAGATTGATAAACAGCTAGAGGAGGGTAGCTGAAATTGTTTTGTTGCAAGGTTGCTCTATTGTCGATCTCAATTTATATAGAATTCATACTGTATTGTGTGAATACTATCTCTTGGCCGACGTGTAGTTCCCTCTCTTAGCATTTAGTGGTAGTTAAGATTCTACTTTCTGCATCCATATTTCACTCAATAAACTAGGATTACAACATATATGCGTTTCTGAACTGGTTTTTCTTTGAGCAAATGAAATCAACTAGATCAAGCTTTTAATGTGTGGTTCTTAAGAATTCATCAGCACCTTGATTGTTTTATTGAATTTAACAGTTCTAATGAAAATTTCAAGTAGTGTTGTTAAATCTATTTAATCAACAAATTCGGTCAGCTAATGTTCGTATTAAAAATACGAATTGGACGTAAAGCTGTATAGCTTTAGATATTACCGTTACCAGACGGAGAAGAAAGTAGAATATGAAGATTTCTTTCTTGAAAAGTAAATTTGCCCCTACTGTTTGGATTGCTATTTGAGCCAATTTGTCCTTCAGGATACTTGAAGAGACCAATTCTGTTGGAAATTCGATTTAATGACTATTCCTTTTCTTTCTTTTCATAGCTAAGAAGTATTGCCGAGATGTTAATGTAGTGTCTTCTAGCCTTCGAATTTTAATCTCCGTGTATTTTAAAATTCCTTTAGAGATGTACGAGGAACATTCTGAGGATAAATGGCGGCGTGTCCCATTGGGTCTTAATAAAGTATCTCCAACTCGATCCCCCTCATCTGATCTTTCAAAGAATGAGCGGAATTTTCCTCCGATGGATCTTAATGGAATATCACCGATTGCACCTCGTTCATCACCTGGTGGAAATTTGAATGATTCCTTTATTGATAAGTGTAAGCTCTACCTTCTGTTTATCTTAATGAAGTCCACCTCTTTCGAGTTACCTCAAACTCATTTTAATCGTATTTATCAATGCAAATAGTGGGATCACCCGAATTTCCGCAAAAATCGCGACTTGGGACAACAATATTAGGAGTCAACGAAGTGGGTCAACTGAGAAGTGCCCGTCCCTGTCTTACTCCAATAGGTAAGAATAACTGTTTGTTCTGCTTTTGGCAATTCTGCTTAATCCAGTTTAACGGAATCTTTCGAGACTGGAGTTAGTGTCGGATAGCTTTCAACGTGGATGTCTGTTAAGTCAGAAAGGTCAGAGCCTCGATGCTTATCCAGTGATCAATCTCGTGGTAGTCATTGATGATCAGTAAGTTTGTGCCAGAAAACAATTTCGTCATATAGGGGTTAGAGGATTCTGACTTGCTAACCCTTTATTGAGGATGATAGTTGAAAATCACATCCATTGGATATGGTTGGGAATTAAAGTAATATCATGACTGTTGCATATTTATTAACCAGTTCTTCAACATTTTGCAATTTTACGGAACTCAAACATTCAGTCTTAATCTTGCAAAGGAGCCGACTGTCAGTTGGGTAAATTTAAGGTGTCAGTTTTTTGTACAGTCTCTCATCCAACTGGGCGATTGTGGTAATGATAAGACATCTACACTTGAAAATGTTATGCATATGACCTTCGATGGATTATTGTCAACAGTGGTGAAATTGAACATATGCTTGTGCCACTGGCACAGTGCTCAACATGCACGTTTATCACATCACGATTCTCAAAATCGATGGTTTAGTCTGGTTGGTAAGAATATAAGTTTCTCATCTATGCTGCTTTAGAACACCTTCCTTTCTAAGTGCTGTTGATACCTGCCTTAACTGGAGGTTTTACACGGTATTGATTAGGTATATAAAATACATTATGGTAGTCGGGCTTTAGAGCATTGAGGAAATAGCTCAGGTACCTTAGAGCCTTTCGGCAATATGGACGTCTGTTAAGTCAAGGAGATCAGAATTTCGGTATTCTTCCAGTGATCGACTTGACATCTCGAACAAGTTAACAATAGTAAGTAGAGATGCGGTAGAAATGATTCTCTCATTTCTGGGTTTCTGGATTGGTAATCCTGTGTTCGGCTCAATTGTTCGAACTGGGCTTTTATTCACTGGATTTGGAAATCACGATATTTTGTGAAAGTCACATACTTAACAATCCTATAATAATTAGAATGCGTATTATATAAACTTTGAGTTTTTATCTTGCTAGATAGCCGAGAGATAGTTGTGTGAATGCCCAACTAGACCTAACATCAAGATAATTGTACTTGAAGATGTTGATCACGAACGCCTACTTATGTGTCTATGTGAAGCCAATGTTCGATGCATATTCTGTGTATTAGTTTGACAAAAATGTGAGTTCATTAGAGCAGTTCTTGAACGCTTTTCTCTGTTGGTGTTTTTAGTTCATGCTTTGTTTAGAGGTTTTATATGATATTGATTAGTTGTTTTAAACGCAAGGGGGTAGGACCATCACTTTACTGTGGTTCTTGTTATCACTAAATAAATACAACACTTCTGGCAATTATCGCTGGAGAAGTGCTCGGTTTCCTGACATCGAGTTTTGTTTTAGCCCTTGAAGCTCTAACATCTTGGAAAGACGGGAAACTTGTGCCTTCACTTGATCCACAGGATTTAGACGCTGCAACGGAAAAGACTTTCGGTGGGTCTTCCACTTAATAACATGCTAATTAATTTTGGAACTGATTTATGTTTATTTTTCAATGTCTTTTTGTCATTATTTTCAGCGGAAAATTTAGTCACGGGGAGTCAGATGCTTACGCCCGAACAACTTAAAGCTGTAGTATGTTACTCTTTACTCTTTGTTGGTATCAAAATATATTAATCCTAAACGCGTTCCTGTTTTGAAATTGTCAGCTTACCTTCCTTGTACCGAATGAATCGAAATTTGTGGATAATCCTTCCTCCTCCCGTGAGTTTTTCGCCCTTTTTTTTTAATTTATTGTTTATTGAGAACACGGACTATATTGGATGATTAAAGATGGTAGAGGTTGTTATAAACGGTAATTAATCATTCTGGGAAGAAGGGAGAAGACAGTCACTCCAATAAGTTTACTAATTTAATAAAAATTATTTATGGGAATAAGAGTCCTTGTGTAAGGTTTAATCCACTGTCTGGACTTATAAGACCTTTCTAATGGTATCCGAGTCAGTTTGCATATTGATCTGATATAGAAGAATGTGAATTACTCATTTCGAGACAGCTCGTCGACTCCGCGTTCTTGAGCTATTTTTTTTCCGGTGAACGTGCTGGAGAGTTTGGCCAACTCCTGTCACCACGGAGATGCCTTCAGATTAAGAAGAGTTCGCGCTTGAGGATTGATGTGTTAGGTAGCGATATGTTGCATTCTATCATGAGGGAATAACAATTACTTTAAAACTGCACAGATTTTCATCGTTATAGCCACCGAGTAGTTTACGAGTGTGAGCCGAGACTAATTACGATCTGTACAACTTTATAAATTTATATTTGAGCATCTTGTATAAAACTTTTTCTATGAAAGCTTATTTCTTTGTGAAGTATCCTTAAATAAAAAAATGCATTTTTGACAATTGTCGCTACATTTAAAGAGAAATAAGATTGGATATCATACTATTTACCACATAAATCTCCACGCTAATGCCGATCTGAACTTTTACTTTAGACCTTGCAACACAAAAGCATTCTCGGCCTAGAGAAGTGACCTGCCGAATTGATCCCTCGACAGTGAGTCAGTCGCAATGGTTGCCCCCTCCAGATGAGGGCATGGAATACGACATGGATGCTCTCAGAAAGGCATTGCACTACATGCTCCTTGGATGGGCCGAACCGTCCGATCCCATTTTTATTCCTCTACGTGAGTTATCTCTATCAATTTAATCGCACCGATTTTGTGAGATTTTATTATGAATCACCCCTTGTCTTATCGTTACAGCCAGATCAGCATACCAACGTCACTGCGCAGGAGAAGCCAACAGGGGCATACGTCGGGGCACCCGAATCCGTGTTCATACACCTATCGATTCTTGGGATAGGGTCTACAGGGAGACGCGTGTTGATCCTGTCACAGGTCGCAAAGAAGAGTTACCTCTTGGGTACCTGCGATACCCCAAACCGGAGGAAGTTCGCAGGAGGCAGAGACTGTTGAGAGCTCGTAGAGGTGACTTTCTAGAGAATTCGTCCAAGCTACTTGCCATGAAGAGGGCACGAGAAGCTAGGCTAAAAAAACTTGCCGCTAAAAGGAGACGTGAGGAGGGCAAGGGTATGTGTTTTGGTTTTTATTATTCACTGGAGGATGAAGAAATATTTAAGATGCTGTGTGGTTCGAATTTTTTAGCTAAAGAAGAATCCATATGGTTGACCATCAAGCTGGAATCCGACGTGATTTTGATGGACGAAGATACGAAAACACTTCCCATCGGACATCTCATTAAACCTGATGGACCTTCAGACATTCGTGAGTTAAATCAAATTAGTTGACACATTACAATTACAGGGAATGAGGTTTTTAAACACACTGTAGGTATGTTGAAATCCTGGTTTCACATCTGAAATCCCCCTCAGTAAATACTGCATTGAAAGTTATGAATCCCGTCAAAACCGTATCTGTGTTCAAGTTAACCGTATGCCGTAATCTTTACGAATTAGTCGGTTATCGATATAGCGAGTAATTTTTGCAAAACGTGCTCTAGTTACCTGATACTATGTCATAGTGTTGTTATTACTTATTTAAGCTTACAACAGTTAGAATTCAATAGAACACGTAGTTTTCTTAATGATTATTTGTACTCCAAAATTATGCAAAGCAACGACTCGGCGATTTAGCGCGTTCTAACAATATGGAAATTTTATGAATAATTAATAATATGTTGTTAATTTGATTTTTCTTTGATAAAAATAATTTTTATCCAACAGGTGTTGTCGCGGATAATTATTTGTTTTAATTTCTTTCAGCTGTTATCTTCGATAATGCCAAGGATGCCTCCCCTTTGATCTCTGGTTGTATCGCTGAAGGGATTGATGACTTTGTAATAGAGACCGGTGTAGGACTTCTCCAGAGCGGTCCTCTTGAAGTCTCTATCCATGACATCACCAACGTGATCTCGACCGAACAGAAACGTCGAGGACTCCATTTCGACACCAAATTCAACAACTTATTCATTCTCCAACTGGATAAATCCGATGAACTGGAATCGGATGACACATTTTTAATCGTTCAAATTGGCAACTACGCGATCCCTCTGAAGAAGTCTGTTTTGATATTTGTACCAAGGGGTAAGCGTGCGTTTCTTTTATATGAATATTTTCCCATTATTTGAAGTGCTTTAATTGTCCATTTTATTTCCCTTTAGGTATTCCTTACAAATTTGTTAGCATCGTCCCCTATTCCATCACTGCTTTGCGCTTTAAATTTATCCCTAAACGACCTTAGATTTAACCCTGAGTTACGCATTATCATTTCCCATTTAAAGCTGTTTATAGCAACCTACTTATCGTCTTCTTACTTTGGAGAGGGATGATTGGAGTTCAAGTGGCATTAACTAAAAACAGTAGTGATGTTGAGGGAGCACTGTTTAACTGAAATTGTAATCTTTATGCCTGGAACCCTATTTGGACTGAATTTTTCACTGAGAATCATTTACAAGTAGGGTTCGAACCAGATTGTACTATTTGATGGCATGATCACATCACAATATCCCTTTCTTAACGGGATTACGGTTCGCTTAATTATAGAAGATAGTACATTATTGTAACAGAAAACGTCTTGGGAGCTAGCAACATGACAGAGAAAATTAGCTATGTATCTACTAAGTTATCTACTTTGGAATCTTTTGCTGGGTACTTTTATCAGAGGGAAACAATGAAATTTCTTATTTATAAACGGGAAAAACTACGGAGGTCTATTTTCAACATTGCTAATGTGATTTAAACTTCCTGAATTTGCCTTATCTTTTGAGGGTCCTAGGCATGCCAGCCGATTCTAATCGCCAAATTCTGTCGGATTTCGGTTCTTGAAGAAGTTGTTCACTCAGACACAACCCACTATTCTTCACTTCTTCCTAATTTGCAATGCTTGATAGACTAAAATCATCTAAACATGAGCCAGAAAGATCTTATAAGAATTATTTGTAGTGCGCATAGAATTTCTCTTTACAATTTTATCATCAACAGGAGAGTTTGAGGGAATTTTAAAGATATGTGAAGGTGAAGCAGGAATGCTCTCCGTGTTTCAATAATTATAATTTAATCTAGTAATTATTTTTCGCAAATCTTATCTTAAATACATTAATGCCAAAATGTTATCCATCAAAATATCAAAGTTTTCCTAAATAATTAACACTGAGTTATTTTATTTGGTGGTATTATTCGTCTTAAAACAAGTTTTAGTGTTAAGTGCATAAAATATACCTCGGCGAAATACGAGTTTAGTTAAACATCAATTTCTGTAAAACAGTTATTTTTGGTTTTGATTACTAGTAGAGCAAAGAGTAAAAAAGAAAGGATGTAAGAAATCTTAGGATATTCAAGGCGAAAAGAAAATCACAAACAAGTGTGAAATTTATTACTAATTTTTTTTCGCGTTTAGACTCTGTGATTTGTCCTCTGTCCGCGGTTTCGGATTGCTTATTGACTGATTGTTCATGATAGTATGTTTTGCCACTAATGCAATCTTTCTCTTAAAACCTGGGAAAGCAAAATGATCTGATTTGATATTCTGGAAACTGGCATGGTCTTAAGTTAGCAATACTGAAATTTCTTGTCGGTAATAAGATAATAATAAAGTTGTTGGGTACATTTATTTAATAGAAGATTTGAATACTTTATTTGACATCCTCCAGTGTTGAAAAGCCATTAGATAAAATGAAGATGAGTCTGGAAATGCTGATACTCTATACAATTTAATCACTGCATAGTGGGTATTCCTCGCTGCTTAGATTTTAAAACAGATATGGGACAATATGAGTTGTGTTATTGAAGCGAAACTTGCATAAAACGGATATGGAATTGGTACTATTATAATACGGTTTTGATTAGCTGATATTTAACCACTTGCAAAAATTTTGAAGAGTTGAATCAGAAAATATTCACTGAAATTCATTCTTCTAAAATGATTCATCTTTATAATATTTGATTAGTTAAAACTCGTTAAAGGAAATACCTTCTTAAACCCTTGAGACATCTGTATTTTCTTGATTATAATTCAAATATCATCATAATCTCAAAACAGTCATTGATGTAGCTTCGAAGGAGGGTGACATTTACCAAAATGTTAGCTTATCGGTATCCGTTATCTCAATTTTATTCCACAATATGTAACTCTAAAACCAAAACAAATATGACTTTGAAATAATACATACTTCGAGTATTATAGTTAATACACTTATAGATAATGCTGGGCATGTGTCAGCCAACTTGGTATGCATTTGATCGAAATTTCAGTCAATTAAAAGTCGATACTCAAAAATATCTTCTGTTCTGATGACATTATTTTTACCGCAGTTTTATGTTATCGCAACATATAAAAGCTCTCCAAGCAGATTAGTTTCGCGTAAAGAATTACGCGTATTCTTTTCCATTTTATGAAATCACAGTAAATATTGCCAAGACTAAGAAATCCCTCTAGTGCTTTCAGACTAAGTTTCTGAGATTGAGTAGAATTTGCAGAGACAGTGGCAGTAGGAACATCAGGAAATATTTTGACCTCAGTTTTTGTAGAAAACTTTTATTACTGTGGATAAGTTCTCAAACATTTTGTAAAGTATGGAGTGATTCACTATTTTTTGAGTGACCGAACACTGTTTTGCTTTTGGTATTGTAATATCGTCAGAGCTAGTAAATAATATATGATAGCCGTTTGTTATTAACTAATTAGTCTCCGACATAGTCACAAATCGCAGAAGTCAGTATCACATGTAGGCACTTTAAAAAGGTAGCCTTTACTCCAAAATTGTGCTTGGCGACGACTGCAATTTAAGATGGTGAATATGCAACATTTGCACTAATTAAAAATGAAATTGTTAATTTTATTTTTTTGGATAAAATTTTTCGTTTTGTTCAACCGTTAGGCTTAGAGATGTTCCCTTAAGACATGCATGATCTCCTTATGATGATAGTATATAACAGCCTTTCTCAAATCAAAAGACCATGATTTGAGTAGAGAGCTTGGGTATATCGAACAAGAGCAAAAACCGAGGGAAAAAGGTTGAAGTAATAAGTGAAATTTGAATTTTGAAAGGCAAGTGACAGAGTGCGAAGAAACGGGATTATGAAAAAGAGGCTAAATCGTGGTAAGCCAAGTAGAAATGATTTTTGCTTTCTTTCTTCTGATGAGTAACCAATAAAATCGTCATCTGAAAATTAGGTCACAGTCATAGGTATTAACGTATGCGTCGGTAGATAGCTTCAAGCGCTTGTGTGCTGACTGTATTACACTATAAAAAAACACTGTGAAACGTTACAATTGTGATGTTAGATAAATAGAGGTAAAAGGAGACGATAAAGGTTAGGCCAAGCCAAGGTTTTTATAAGTCACATCCCTTAACCTTAGGTTTGGGACATAAGCCTGCAAAATAGGTTCGTTTATGTCCCTAGATCAAGCTATAAACGAGAAAATGTGATTCATGTCCACAATTCATTTTATATCCTCGGCCATTTTGTGCCTTCGTGGCAACTTCCTTTTTAAGTACTTCACCACAACTGTGCTAGATATAATGTGGAAATCGACCTAATTTATCCTTATGAAATTAATCAGATGACTGATCCTATGATTATTTATTTCAAGAACTAAAGTTACTAGCCATTCCTAAATAAGGTTGGTAATACAGCCAAACGGAGTCTGAAAACTTTTGCATTATAGTGCCACGTTTTTATTTAATTCTGCTACCTCTTCAATGTATTGATTTCAATTTGTCCACAAACAAGTAATGCCAAGGATTTTATCAAACATTGGTTTTTTGTTATCTGGAATTCTAATGTTTTATCCTCCATAGGATAGTCGTAACACTGCGTGACCGGCAACATGGAAACGAAAGCTCATATAAACAAGTCTTAATAAAAGTTTTTTTTGCCATCAATGGGCATAAATAGTTGGAAATGTATTGGCGATAAACAAAGCAAATCTTGATATGCCCTTGTTGACTGAATTCGGATTGTGTAAGGACACTCACCCGAAAATTACGCGATAAAAAGTACAATTAGGAAGAGGTTAACTGTCCGAAGATCTCTGTTATCCATAGGGTTAGAAAGACTAGGACAATTTTTAATCATAAACTGCACATTTGAATTAGCAATATAATCCAATAAAAAGTGAAACAAGAGGACGGATATGTGTATATAATGAAGTCAGGATGTCAGAAGTCTTATTTTTTTAAGCTCTTTTGTATTATCTCATTTTTTCTTGATTTCATCCTTAGGTTCAGTCATTCAGTCAATTGATTTAGCTGACCGACCGGTCATTCCAATTTGATTCGTTTTAATCTTTTTCATCGTTAGGCAGATAGATGATATTAGAATTAGTATATAAAACAAAGCACTACTCATTAAGTTTCACTCAAGGTGAGATATTGTCAAAACGTTGACTACTAGAGAATATTCGAAATTAAAGTTACGCAAACCTTTAGAAATATGCAATTGTACTAAATTATAGTGATTTATATAGGTATTTTGTATATTTCCGAAAATCGGGGTAAGCAATTTAATTTTGAAGGATGTTTGAACACGTGCTTATGCACGCAGAAATACGCATACCACTTTTTAAATGCAGGTAGTCAGATAAGTTAAACATAGCCTACTTTTTAGGTCATCCGTTCATTAATATTAGCATGAACCCTAGATCACCGTAATGGGAAAAGATAATAAAATAGATGCGATTTCAGTATCGTTGATATTAGCGCCTGTTGTATCCGGGATCTCAGTTTCGAGCCACATGATAAACTTCTATGGAGATACGATTAACTTCCCCTGGCGTTAAGTAGGTATCGCTTGATTAATTAAACATTTGCAATGGGCACAATATAAGACGCGGTTTAGTAAAGAGGTGTCCTCTCTGGGCATTTTGAGGTATTAAACGTAGTTTCTAATACGTTTAAATGGTGATATCGAACTCGGAACAGAGAAGATGGCTTTCTAAATCTTCTGTATTAGCCAGTTATCGCATATAGGGAAAGTAGTTGGGATGTGAGATAGTGTTGAAGACTAGTGTACGCATTCCTTAATGTCCGACAGTATATAGTGCAGTCTTCCTACTGTATTCCAAGTACTTATCAATGAAATTTGTTCGATAAACACGCTTTTTGTGATGTCAGTCAAATAAGGCGATATCCGCCCACTATCATTTTGTATGTCACTCCAGCTTACGTCCAAAATTCCAATGATAATTATAAGCAAATTTAATTGATCTCATGTCCAGCCGATCCAACTAATGAAAATAAATCATTTTCTTCTGAAGTGAAGACCATTTCGAAATTTCCTCATTTTTTAAATTATAATTACTACACGCCATATTCATTCCATGAGTACCCGCATTCGTATATGTAATCAACGTTAAAAAATAGCACTTTAAAGAATTAATATATTTTGTCTCCCATATTTGTTCCTATATTTGGATATTCACAATTTAAAATGATTTTGCTTATAATATTATCATGAAAATAACAAGCCGATTTATTTAAACTTCGTACCAAGAATAAGATTTCAACAAAAATATGCATAGCGTTCAAAGTCTAATTTCTAGAAGTGGGGTCTGCAAGTCTTCATGATTACCATCTTTGTATTTTGACACCCTTTTCTAGCTTTTGATTGTGATGTTTAGTCCTGAAATTCATATTTATGGAAAAGTTTCTTTACAATTCCTTCTATGGCCTTGAATTCGGAGTAATTATGCGGAAGTGTATATCCGGCAGCGTAAATTTTTTTAGGTGTGACCGCGTTGCCAATTTCTTCTTTACAAGCTCGCGTCCAGCAAGATGTTTAAGCTGTCAGCGTTCAGAAAAGCAAAAAATACTGATAAATAATGCTAATCATGGAAAAATTAATTATAAGAAAAAATAAAGCGTAAGAATAAGGGTTGAGAATTTAGAGAATTAAAACAAACTTTTCTTATCGTGTTGTTCAGAACCAATTGAATAATGGAACCCATTGAGAACTACACACTAGTTTAATTGAGAAAACTAGCAAATCATGATAAATTACAATTGTGTAGCGGACAAACAGGATATTTTTGATGATAGAGGGAAGTCAAACATATTCGCGACTTATCATGTGGTTATACTATGGAGATCCGAATACCATAACCAGTCGAATGGGTTGATTATGCTATTTTGATATGTCTTGCTTTTCGAAGAATCAGAGAGCAGTGAGGTGGTATTAATTAAATTTACTGCAAATCTCCACAAGGCAGAATTACCAAGTCGAACACCTAAGCTTAGTGAAAGGGAAGAAAAATAAACCTCATTCCATGTACAGTTCAGTTAAATACCTAAAGTTTATTTATAAACCATTATCATCTATCTTATAACTCTGATGTATATAAATTTTACATTAACAATTATATTTTCCTAGCGATTTTAACCAATATCCCATTTTTATCGATCTTTTTCTTCGAATAAATAAATTAAATATGCAGGTATGGTTTGACGTTTGCCTGCAATACCTTGGATTTTCCGCATCCCATCATATATAATCATAGGTCATGACAGACGCAACGTGGCGACCAGTTTGATTATAGTTATTCATATAATCTTTTATCGATATTAGGCTGTGGAGTGACGATTTTGGACATCGGTGGGGGAGCGATTAATATGCTCTGAATTCAGATGTCATTATTCTATACCCATCGGTACACGCCCAGTGAATGGAATAGGCAGGTACACTTATTTATTCAAGCTAAAAAAGTGGCGTTAGAATGCGAGTTAATCACTTGAAAGGCTCTACGTCATTTAATATTTGTGCTTCTTATTATCCTGTTTTTTTTCAAATTTGGCTAAATATGACTTCCATGTAAATGAATATTTACTTTTTCATATTTTCTCAGTACTTCAAGAGCTTTTATCTATTGATTCAACAAACCGCTAAATCTGTACTTTAATCAATGAATTGAAAAGTTAACTGAAAGTATATATGCAGGTGTGGTTCGACATTGATCTGCATCAAATTGGCGTTTCAGTACTTCGACAGTAATAAGCAGACATGATGACAGATGCGGTGTAATTAATGTTCATATAGCAATTAGCCTGATTGCATATTTTTTAATAGCAATGACCAACATCGGATCAACTGAATATATAATAGCCAAAAATTGCAAATATTATGGATGTAAATTCCTTGAAGTAAACATCTTGAATATTGCAAAGAAATTAAAATCTGCACTTTGACTCAAACAACTAATTTTTCTGATCTAGAGAGATAAATCGCCGTAACTTTGGTCTATATAACGGGAAAAAAGGAGTATTTTTTTTCTTTGGAGTATATATATGATAATATTACTATCATGCCTATTATTATTTTCATTAATCCTTATTTTAATTAAATTTTGCACACCAAATCTTTTAATAAAATGATAACAAAGTGGGCGATTGTTTATACTGTTAATGTTAAATTACATGTAAACAGTTCGATACTAAACTTCATTCACCTTGAGTGAATGCAGCTTACGGTGCTCTGTCAACCCAAAATTTCCAGTTATCTATCTGTCTAGCTATGCTAAGACCGTAGGCTGGTGGATATCAAGTAAGATCATTCTGCTATCATAACAATTATAGGAAAAATATGAATTGAAGTGGCAAGACCGCCATCATAATTAAACAACCGGTCAAGAAGCACGAGACGTCTCAGATGTGCATATGCTGCAATCTAGGGGATAAATTAAAAAATTTTACTTTTGGAACATGATTAATCAAGGTGTCATTTACAAGACGTTTAAACATGCATTATATAATAAGCGGGGTACAAATCACTACCGTTTATATTTACCGCAGTTCAATCATTCCAGCGATTACCGAGAGTGTCTGTTACAAACAGTCATTTTGGTACGGAAGTGTGGATTAGGAGGTTTTAGTCTTAAAACTAAAATCTATATATTACTCCCATTCCGATTAGGGACTCTTAGACGTAAATAATTCCATTCCTTGACATTTTTGAGAACATTCGGTTGAAGCTTAATTTTCAAACAATATTGAAAACTGTGGTAGAATACGGTTTTCAAGAGCGAGGACTTGTTTTTAGGTATTTTATTCTAGTACTAAATCGTCCGATTTCGAAAGAAAGCGCACACTCGATTTGATTGCATTTGAAAGATTGGGCGAGGGCGTCAATCTCACCTTTAGACTGACAGAGCGGTTTATTTATATAAGCTAGCGAGTTTTGTTCCCTCCATTGGCCAAGATGGAAAGATGATAACAGTTTTATTTGATTTGAATAAAACAGAGCTCACTAGTGTTCAATCAAGGTGAAATTCATTCTTTTCAACCACTAACTCAGCCTCTGATTTTGCATACTCCTTCCCTATTCTCTTTCCCACAAGCTTCCGTTTTGAATTTGCATTTTTTATTTATAGTGTACACATAAAATCTCCATTTAGGAATATTTTAAAATATAACACATGGGCTGAAAAGTCCCAGGCCTAACACATAGATGGAGCTAGTTTTGTTGCAGTCACCTTTTTTCGGTTAATACTAACCTTCAAAAGACAGCTCTTAAAATTTCATGATATTCTATTCATTACCTTGTGAGTTATTGTGCTAAGAGTGACGCCACTTTTGTTATTTTCAAAACAATGCATCAAAAACAATTTCGTATTTTAATTTTACATTGCTTCTTGATGGGAAAAATTGCCGTTCAAGCGAAGCAATGGCTTGAAAAGTGCTATGGAGACTCCGCCCCATCAGAAACAACAATAAAAGGTTGGTTTGCTGACTTCAAACGTGGTCGTAGAGACACCGATGATGCAGAACGCAGTGGACGTCCAAATGAGGCGGTAACACCAGAAAACATACAAAAATTCCACAAAATCGTTTTGAATGATGGAAAAGTGAAGTTGCGTGAGTTAGCTGACA
>CAADRB010000088.1:361371-378872 GCA_900708905.1 Hymenolepis diminuta
GGATGTGCGTGGTGTAATATTCATCGACTATCTTGAGAAAGGAAATACCATCAATAGTGAATGTTATGTAGCATTATTGGAGCGTTTGAAGGCCGAAATTGCAAAGAAACGACCGCATATGGCAAAGAAAAAGTGTTGTTTCATCAAGACAACGCACCGTGTCACAAGTGAATCAAAACAATGGCAAAACTACATGAATTGAAATTCGAATTGCTCCCACATCCACCGTATTCGCCAGATTTGGCTCCTAGCGACTACTGGCTGTTCTCAGACCTGAAAAAATGCTCGCCGGTAAGAAATTTTGCACGAATGAAGAGGTTATCGCTGAAAGTGAGGCCTATTTTGAGGCAAAAGAAAAATCGTTCTACAAAAGTGGTATTGAAATGTTAGTGCGGCGCTGGAATGATTGCGTTGCTCTTGATGGAGATTACGTTGATGAATAAAGCTAATTTTGAACCAAAAAAATGTGTTTTCTTTGTTAGGCCCGGGACTTTTCAGCTCATGTGTTACTGGCATATTTTGCAAGTGTTGATTTTAACATAAAAAACGCGTACGAAATGTGGTTTTAGCTGTTCGGAGATTTGGTTATTTATATTACCATGCCTACACATATGTACATCTAAATGATTGCTTACTAGTAAAAAATGTAATAAGCAAATTTTGCTAATAGGTTTATTACCCTGCCCGGTATGATGGAATAGGTCAATCATCAATTTAGCAGTTGAACGCGTCTTTAAAATCAATTCATTTGCTTCCTTTTATACTCGAATGCAGAAAGGTGAGACTAACGACGATTTGTTAGCATAGTATGGCTCACTGAAGTTCAACTAAGATGAATGTATATTTTATTGATTATAATTGAAGTTTTAAATTGGGACCTCGTTGTCCTTTTTTTCTTATTAGAGAAGACATACACATGCTGAGTCAATTTAAATCACAAACTGGATATAAGGAGGATCAAAAAGAATAGATGATGGGTGTATTGATTAATAAATAAACCAATAGGAGTTTGCAAAATTACAAGGGGGCAAGCAGTTCAAACAATAATCAGTGTACAGACATTCTTGTATTTCCTCTTCATTTCGGCACGAGAGTGACCTGAGTTAAAAAATATATAATTATTATCCGTGGTATCTCAAAAAATTATACATTTTTTTAATAATGGAGACTGACAGAAGCTATTTAATCAATGTCAGAGAGTTTTAGAGTAAATTGAGAATCAAAGGCTTCCTGAACCTGTATTCTGAAAGTGTCAGGATACCTGCATTTTAATTCCCTTTCCTGATGTTTTGAATTATGTTTATCATCTCTTCATTAAAATTCCGGGTGGCATATTTTCAAATGATCTCGTGACCACCCTTTTCATATAACTTTTGTAGCAGCCATTAATTGATCAGGAAAGTCTTCTAGTTTGTGGAACATATGCATTTTGATGTTGGTGTGTTCATCCTTGTCTACCCAATTCACACGCTTTTGCGAAGACTATTTTCCTTTTTTCTATACCTTTTATTTGTGGTTGGTATTCTAGTAAGAGCGGGATAGACTTGTTATTAGACTCCTGCATCCACTTTTCACCCCCATTTTCACTCCTGCATTGAGTTGCCTAAGCCAGCTTTTTGTTTGCTTAAGCTTTAGGTTTTCATAATTTCAGTAATTTGGAATTCAAAAAAGTTTGACGATTGTATCACCTTTTTGTGCAAAGGTTATGCCTACACTTTTGTAATTGTGCGGCGAGGTTTCTCAGAGCAATTTAAGACCCATTTGTCGTCTGTTGTACAAGCCCAACATCATCCTTCGAGCTCTTTTCTGAACGGCCCTTAATTTATTATCATCAGCCTTGTGATAGACAATAGTCGACAAAGGAAAAGAATATGTCAAGTAGTCTTGCTCGAGCTTTAATCGAAAAAATTCGTAAACAAGGAAAGAAAGTACGTTACCCAGTTTTTGCCATTCTACTTTGGTGCCCCTCCTACATTTTTTATTATTAAGTGACAGTCCCTTTTACTTTACTGTCAAGTTAATTGACAACCACTGAGCCTTAACAATCAACTTTGTAATATATTCATAAGAATAACATCGCTCATACTTTCTTGCATGTTATCCTGCGGTTAAATGCATTCTTGTTCATTCAGTTCTATTGTTTTCTGTTCCCTTACATGATATTAATTCCTATTAGAGTACAACCAGTATCTAGGTGCTTATTTGAGAACTTATTCCATACACTTTAGTTCAAATATATTTCGAAACTTTGAAAGAATTTTAGCGTAATTTGCAGTAAATCTTATTGTTTTCTGAACACTATTCAACAAGCATGGAAGTGCGGCTCTTTTTCTACGCATACGCCTATTTCATAACGAATTGCAACCGTGTTGCTGTCGTCCTAAAAGGAGAGGACCAAATTAATCACCTTGCATGGAATCTAATCAAATATTGGCTCACTGTTGTGAAATCAGTCATGAGAAATCCAATAAAGAGTCAGAAAATGGAATCGATAGTCTTACTTTATCTCTAACGCCTAGAATTTTATTATCTGTAATTATTCATGTAACTCCATTTACAAACCTCAAAATTGTAAAGTTTAGAATGTGCTCAGTTGAATTTACACAGTGATTCATTCATGTTTGGAAACTCTTGAGGAAGGAAAATGAAAAGAAGAAGAGGCTGAGGAAATTGTTCATTTCTTTTATTTCCAGCTGTCTCAGTAAAAATGATCAGATCACGAGACGCAGACGTTGCTAAGTGGGATTAAATAAATTTGATTGATATTGTGTTTTACTGTAGCTGCAAACCGATTGTATGTAATTTTCCACCTTTTCATACCGCTTAATGCAGGACTCACTCCTGGGGCTTTATCAATTCACTCCTGTGTCTATTTCCTCAACTTGAGTTTGGCTCCCTTATCGATTTGCGTTTTCGACTCCCTAGTTTCAAGGGTTGTCCTTACTTTTTCTTTTCCTATATATGTATTCTGTTGTATTTGTGTCCTTTCCACATTGTGTTAGGCCACAATATAAGGGACTGGGGAGAGTTTTGATTAAAAAGTTCTCTTTGTCGTAAATTTGGGATGTCTAATTGCTTCTTCTCTTTCAGTTATCAGTTGGAGTGGATGAATCCCTTTTGCAGAGGCACACATGACATTTTAATTCCCAACTTATAAACTTCGTTCTTTGTCAGTAGTAGTCAGACTTGTTTACTCTTAAACAGTTAATTTTTTTCTGATAACAAAGTCCGATACATTACCACTAAATCTAAGAGTTACAACAGGGAAGTAAGATGACAATCCCTTTTATTATAACCGAAATCAAAAATTAAATGCGGAAATAAAAGTAGATAGATTTCAAGGAAACCGCATATCTGGTATAATATTTAAAATAAAAAACGAGCTCAAATGTAATGTTTGATATTGTATTACCATTTTTCGTAATCAATCATGGCAAGGTAAAACCTTCAAAATTGTTAATAATTGGAAGGAATCGAAACAGAAAAAAAGAGTAAAATAATAAGGATTGAGAAGGAAGGAATTGACAAGAAGGTAAGAATAAAGTTGGAGTATTTTAATAGTTCTATATATTTTGCGAAGTTTCACATATCAGGATTTTCTCTGTGTGATTAACTTGAGTATTTGATCATGCTATTTCAGCACACTTTACGCAAGCAAAGATACTAATAAGTTGATAGTAGCTTACATGATTTTAACGGAGCGGAGTTCGTTAGAGTTCACTCAATGTTAAATCTTATTAATGACAGGAATATAAAATCTTTTAGTGATGAGCATATTTATGCAAATACTGTTTTGTACGTCCCATTATTGAGTAGATAAATGGAGTATTATTATCATTAATGATAGAAAGTTGCTATCATAGGACTCAACCGCAGAATTACTAATTACAATCGAGCGTCCTATCGATGTTCTAGAGGCTTTCATTTAAGAAATGGTGAATTTTTACGGTAACTGATTGTTCCAGACAATAACAACTGCAGTATCAAAGGAAAAATTAATATTATTATGAATGAATCCGGGCATCAATTATTGCGAGTTCCAATTTCTGAATATATCAATTTTACAAAGGGATGTATCCTGCCAAAACCCTACACCCTTTCATGGTCCATGAGAATCAGATCCTCCCCTTTTTCCAAAAGATTAATGAAAAAGAAGGTAGTTTAAAAATATAAAGAGTTTAAGGACTTATTATGATTATTAACGAAATGGTAAAGAAAATACCATTTTGACTCCAAATTTTACCGATCGATACTGTTTCCAGATCTCCAAGCTCCGCCAGTACTTAAAAATGTAATTATTATTTCATTATTTACGGTGTTATTTTGATCAGAATATCTTTTGAAATAGAAATTTTGCATGAATGAAATTCACTAAAGTGTTTTTGATGTCACCAAATGGAATTCATGGAAATCTCTTACGGTAAAGTTGTGAAACCCTCTTAGAATTTTGTTTCGTTCTAATTAATATGTCTGTCTGGATAAGGTAACGGGGTTTTATGAAAACTGGCTTTTTAGTCTTACTTACCATTCCGAATGTCTGCTCGCGTCTATCCAGCCCGACAAAAGGTGTGGGTTTCAGAAAGCCATGATGAGGTTACGAGAAGTCCGCTTGATTTCGCACGAGATGGATGAGGATTGCAAGTTGGTTGCGTAATATGCACATCTACATGTGGAAGCCTCAGTGACGCAAAATGATCGTTCTTTTGGCATTGAAACACATAATTCGATTTACGAATGCTCAAGATTAATTTAATGAATTCCAGTTTTAGCTAATCGAGTTCAAGGTTTAAGGACTTAACCGTTGTCCCTTTTTGCAAGAAATCAAAAAAATTTCTAATATCTAAACTTTACATTATTCATTAATCTATAAAGCTTACTAGGTATGAAAAATCAAATTTATAAAAATGATCTAAGTTATTCCATTTATCTCCTGAGACCTTCGGATGATATGGATATGACGGAAAATAAATGTAATCATCAGAGACGTCCCACTGTTGCTTCTCTCTGTCCAAAATAATTTAATTTTATAACATTATCCCCATAATTAACCTACGTTTTTAGTTATTGAATGATTTTGAACCAGAATTCCCTGTTTACTGTGCACCACTATCATGAGCAAAATGTAATAGCAAATTTAAAATTAGCAGAAATATTTGCCTAATTAAGCAAAATCAGTTTAGGTTCGTACTATAATCGAAAGTGCTTTAATATCGGTGTTTAACTCAGCGAATAGCATAAATTGTCGCAAATTTAATTCTTAGACCTTCAAGTGCCCGTTACTTTAGTGAACCTCCTGTGAGCTGGAGACGCAGCCGTTAATGTGTTCATATGTGAGGTCAGAAATGTGAATTTCTCGTCAGAGAGGATCAATGATGTAGCTATGTCAGATGAGTGTTTGGGAACGCTTCTTTTAAAGGGCTTGAGAGCTGATGCAGTTGCAATACATGGAAAACAAACACATCCCTAGTGATGAAAGGAGTACTTTAAAGCTAACTGATTAATATTTTCTTGTCATATGTGGTACTGTTATAATACTAAATTAATGCTTCTAAAATATTGTAACTCAACGTACTAATTTAAACTTTTCTTGAATTAATATTTTATAGAAAATAAATAAAACGATTTGATGCATTAGTATTTACGGTTAATGAAGTCAGACACAAAAGTATTATTATGTCATTCGGATTTGTTTATAAAAATGAGGCCGAAATCTTGAAGTTATTATAAATTACCACTTAAGTTTAATGCTGAAATCAGAATTCATTTTTTATTTGTAAAATTATCTTGATAATTTAGGGAGGACTAAGTGTTTGAATTTAAAAACTGCCATTATTTCTTTCACTTTAAAAAACACGAATGAACTCAATCACTTCTAATGAAATTACCTCAGAAGGATATCTCAAATACATAATGGTAACGACCCAATCCGCTCGCTGCGTACTTTGTCCCATTTGGCTTTTCGCCAATTTCCTGTTTAGGACTAAGTTGCGGTGTATTCCTTAGATACGAAATGTCGGAATGCTAGAACAGAAGAAAATTATTTCTATGAACTCTATTATTTCGCAATTCCCATATTATTTAATGCCGAAGGTGTCTTTCGCATTGTATTTGTCCTGTCAATGGTAATATACTGTTATCTGCTATTTCGCCCCATGTTAGGGAGCATAAAGCTATCATGGAACCTCTATCATTACTTCTTTATTGTCTACTATTAACCGGTGCGAATGTTCAAGTAATAGACCTGAATTGAAAAGTACTAGTCTGTGATTACTGACAAGGTAAAAATGTGTGATCCTTTTAATGCTCTTTTAACACGATTATATTTTTAGGCGTAAAATACTCTTGAATCATTAAATGAGACTCATAGGATTGGAACATTATGCACCAAGAAAATACACCTGGAATGAAATTAAGCTTTTATACATATTGACGTTCATCTATCAGTTAAAATTACCTCAAGCGGTATCGTTGGAGATTTTCGTAATCCATTTATGTTTTATTGTTTAAATAGAAAAATATTAAGTATTTTGAGAAATCGGTGTCGCTTTTACTATAACAACATCACTCCACACCTTTCCTCGTGTGTTTAGGCTGTGTAGTTGATACTGATCTCAAAATTCTGGAGACAGTAATATTTATCTACCTCTCTCATCGTAGTAAACATACATTGTGATGTCATTGTCACGGGTTAAGGGATGTATTTTTTTAAACTCCTTTGCACACTTGAAATTTTTGCTTAAAGCGCTCTGGAGATGTCCCTTGCAATAGTCAAATGCGTTATGGACTCCCTTTTTTTCCCATTTTGACCTCAAACATCATTTTTTCGTATCAATTTCAGATTTTTTTCTATCCGAGCAAAGAAATTTATCCGCTCATGCTTAAATTAAAATGTAAACTAATCAAGGTGATACACCGATATTACTTTTATTTTTATGGTAGGACGAAAGAAACTGCAAGGACAGCTTTAGGAAAACCGTTACGATCTGCTCTTCTCTGTAGGATACCGTAGTCGATTCTTAAATTCTCTAGGACGTTGCATTAGTTATAAATAGAATCGGACAACATCACAATACATAACTATCCAAACCACCACATCAAAAAAAGGTACACATCTTCGTATTGATAGGTTGACTTATCAGCTTGCAACATAAGTGAAAATTTTGTCAAAAATGCATTTATTTAGTGTTCAGTATAGTCACCATTTCTATTAATTACATCTTCCTATCTTGCCATAGCTTTCTTATTCCCTCTTCATAGAATTTTATTAGTTTGGACTCAAAAAAGAAACTAGCTTCATTTCGACCTCTTCTTTTGAAGTAAGCCTTTGTCCCATTAAATGAATCTGTAAGCTCCTGAAAAGATGGAAATCGGTTGATTCAAGAGGGGTAGAATGTGGTGGGTGATGTATGACTTCCCAGCCAAATTCTTCAACGAGATGTGTAGTTGCTCTTGAAGTGTGAGGTCTGGCATATCATGGTGCAGAATCACTCCTTTTTGATTGATCAAAGAGGGCCGTATTCCTGCCCTTAGTTGCTTTTAAACGAGTTAGCTGCTGACGGTAAACAGTCCACTTCTTGATTGTGGAATTGGCTTTGAACTACGACTTAGCCACTGTCTTTTGCGTTTAACCTTGTTGTTCACCACTCCTCCTTGCTGTCAGTTATAATTGGGTTTAAAAAAGGTGCCTGAAGTTGAGTTCACGGGAACGCAGTGAAACACAACAGGTCACACACTGTTGCTTGTTCATTTCTGACAAATTGTGTAGGACCCATTTGTCAGCCTTTGAGACTTTCCCAACCAGATCTTTTCATTTCCCTATATTTGGTCATATGGCGGCTTACGTGAAAGTTTTTGCTCGGTACTCTTGTAGTGCAGGTTGGATTTTCATAAATGGCAACTTGCAATTGCTCAGAATTTAGTTTTTTGAGCATCCTGCTTTCGGTTCGCCTTTCAGACTGAAGTCATCCTTTTTGAAATGTGAAACCACCTTCTGCATGCCCTTTCATTCACAGCATCATTTCCATAAGTGTCTTTGAGCGTTTTTGCTGCTGAGCTTGTCGTATTTCCTTGGTGAAATTCAAAGTGTAAAATATGCCTGATATGCTCTTTAAGTGGAGTGCACATTAGGGCCAGAAATAGTTATTTATAACGATAATTATCACGCAATCTGAAGGAAGAAATGATATTTTATTAATTGCCATGGAAAAGCATACGACAGTAACAAGCTAAATTGAAGTAATTGTGCACTAAATACAGCTCGAACATTGGACAGAACTTCTGTTACAACCTGATATATTTTATGCCATTTACAACCGCAATGTAAATAAATTTGTTCGAATAAAAGGGAATTAAAAGAAGCAGGAATTAAAGAGTGAAAAATAAAGAATTCTGTAAAAAAGAATTAATTTGAGGAAAATATTATTTTTTTATATGTAGCAAAAACTAAAGAACACTAGTCATTCCCAACTTTGGAGCGTTTGAATCGGCTTGAGCATAGTTTAAGAAACGGTCGAGTAACGATGGCAAATATTAACTTTTATTTGTATTTTTCTACCTGATTCTTTCAAAAGAAAAATTCTCATTTGTTCGATAGTAATGAAAAGGCCGAAATGATGAGCGCCACTGTCGCTGTTAATAGCCTATAAAATTTGATTAGTCAGCTAGGATTTGTAATTATACTCATCAGCAAGCATTCATTCAATCCTCAATAAGCCTACGTCGATATGTTGATTTAATAAAATCTATTTTGTTCATTCCGCATTAGATTCTTCAGAAACTCTCCATTTCTCGCTCTCCGATGACCTTATTTACATTTAGTTTCTTTATTTTAAATAGAAAAGGGATTTTGATTTATTTCAGTCCTTTATGAGGTAGATTTTTACTGTCTTACAGGCATTAGTCAATCACTAAAACGATCAAATATTGGTCGTAAATCACAGAAAACGCCACAATTGCAATTGTACGAGTTTAATTATTATATCTTTTAGGTTTTATTGATATAGATATGCATAAAGTGGACCATTCGCTTTCAGCTACGAGCCGCATTATGCTACCTAATCTTCGATCAAAAGGATGCTTTGCTGATATGTCCTGGTAGTATAACAATTAACGTATTTATTTGAGAAGTCAGGAATTGCTGCACGCAATGAGAGGAATGGCCATCCACACTGAGTAATAAAAAGGTTAACAAAATTGGGGCTTCTCGCCAGGAGAGCACTATGATAATACTCTACCTATGATGAGTGTTTTAAAACATCTTAGAATTGATAGCTATCGTGCCGGTAAATAAGGAAATATGTAAAATATGTATTGAAGCAATACTTGAAATCATTAAAGTAAGGAGAGTAAGAAATGGCCAATTGGTAAAATATAGAAGAAATAGTGGAAGAAGAAAAGGGTAAATCTTCGGCAGAGCTAAAAGGCAAGGTGGTCGCTGGCGAGTGTAACTCCCAACACACATCCAAATCCCACCAATAGGCCTAGGCATTGAATGAGGAAAAGCCATGTTGAATTCTCATTTTTCTTCTCCTTCTCTTCAAGGGATTCACGCAGTTCCGGCAGCTAGGAGACAAGAAAATTAACCAGTTAAAATAATTCAAACAATGTGGAAAGAAGAATTTAATTTAAACGTTTGCAAGTGCCTTGTTACTGAACGTTTGATAAACCTGAGGAGCAAAATGTTCCTATTCCTATTGGTTGCGAATATTGGCTTATACCAACTGATAAAGGAAATTGTGCCACAATCTGGGCAATTCCAGATACTTTCTTCCGCTCCACAAAAGAATAGTTTTTTTGCAATGCGCAATTAAAAAAGCGCAAATGAACGCAATTCTTCGCTTGTAAAAACATTCAACCATGATTCAATCGTTTTCAAAATTAACCTTTGATACATCTTAACCCTCCGAAATAAAAATAGTCCACTTTACTTTCGTATGTTATATATTCGTCTTCCACTTTCAGTAACTATAATTAAATGTCATTCTGAAAGCTACACCTCTCTTAGTCCAACACAAACTGATCAAATGACCTAAATAAATTACTTTTCCAAACGCTGGCCTATCAAGACATTACTTTATAAAAGAGGATGGTCAAATTAGTTTTCTAGAAAGAAAAAAGGATTAATTCTAAATAATATTTCACAAATGTAAAAGAATGTCAAAACTTGTTCTCAGAAACGTCTCAAGAACAAACATCACAAGTAATTTCCCTTGCAAATTCAGATATACAAGTAATAACTCTGCATGTCAGGCAGATACACTAGATGCGTATTCAATATTATATGGTAATAAAAATCAACCGAAAAATAATAGAGTAGCTACTGGGTTTGATCGCCTTTCAAAATAATATGAGTCTAATTCTTAGAAACACTCAATAAATTAACGGAAATAACAATCTAACTGGTAAATAGGAATTTACATATTGCAAAAATTATTATTATTTTAAAGAGCCATTGAGATATCCTCCTTCATTTTAATAAACGAAAGCTATAATTAGGTACGAGCATTTTGATGGCCTCACAGTCATAAAATGTTGTCCGTCCAAATTATAAACATGTATCATTTCACGTGGTCCAAATCACGAGTAATTTTCAATTAATTTTTTTCTCAACGCAAATGACAAGCCAACTTTCATTCTCCATGACTCGTGACATTTTAATGAAAAAGGGACAATCAGTAACGATGTCAACAATCAAACTGTCATGATGGTAATATAGACAAGTGGTGCCAAAGAGATTACATAAACTATCATTAGTATTTATAAGTCTGCTGCTCCAATCGATAAACACGTTATTAAGTAGCCACTAAACTTAAACGGTGTGTACAGTTTGAAGACCAGTGTCTAGTCATATGATATACTCTCTAAGAGACAAGGTGCTCTGATTTAAATGGACTTCCCAATCATCTAGTTTCTCTTATTTTATCGTTTAAGCAGTTGAGAATCAGAATTTAGTGGGATCGAAGGGATAAACGGAAATTACTGGAGCCAAAGAACCACTGAACTTGGCACTTACCATATCAGACAGACTGATGTAAAGGAAGAAACCACCACAGATCGCGAAGACGTAAAGAGCTCCCGCTGAAACCTCTCCGATTATAAGGCCAATGACCAGACCAATATAAGCTGAACAAGCAGATAAAAAATTAGAACAGATAGCCGCTCTAACTGAGAATCCAGAAGATATTAGAATGGCAAAATCACCTAGGGAAAAAAAACTCTTAAGATAAAAACTCTAACGCAATCGGGTTAATTGCAAATGTATTCCCTTACCCAACTCATGGGGTAATTCTTCAAATAAAATACTCAAGGTAAGCGCGATTCCAATATGGGAACCTTCTGTGAAACCGACAGCAATGGTCATTCCATCCATGAGGTTATGAAAACTGTCACCGAAGAGAATCATCCATGCAACAGGAGCAATCTGTGTGAACTTTTCACGCGTGAAGTATGAACAACAACGACACTTATGTCCCCGAAGAACAGTCTCGGATTTCTGGGAGATGTAGATACTTGAATTGGAGACACTGTTTTCCAATTCTGCGCTGTCGACCACGGAAATCTCAGGCTATAACCAAAAGCAGAGGGACGCATTATTTTGGTCCCTTAAAAGTTTGATATAATAAATAGGTGTAAAACTCACATTTGAGTCGTCATTAGCAGCATCCCAATTTTTCGAACTATCATCTGTTTTGATATCACTGTCGGATGATGTATCCCACTTAGTGAAATCAAATAAATGCTAATTAGCTTCATTAAAGGGCAAATATTCAGGAACATGACATGAATAATATCTGTGCTTATGAAATAAAAGATATACTGAAATTTAAAGCAACTCTATACCTTAGTAAAGCTACCTTAGTAGCCAGACCAAGATAGGCTAGATATCCACTCATCGAACGAATTATCTTCTTAAGACGAGCATTTAACTAGTGAGAAGACCAAAAATTGGGTAGGAAAAATGCACAGTGGACAAGTGAATATGAATGAGAGGGGAAAAGAGGTAGGAAGAAGAATTACAAGGAAAGAAGTAGGCGTCAGTGCTAAGAGGGGGCAATTGGAATAGTGTGGAACAGGAAAAATAAGATGGGTTTTGAGACGCTAACCGTTATATCCTCTCTAGATTGGAAGATGGGCAACAAATTAAAAATCACCAACTGACAATCAGGTCTGTCAGCCTGCCGGTGTTTTCCAAATATTTATCTTGGAATTCGCATCTTACCACCCCTCTTACTGATCAGTATTTAATCATGAGGTAGGCCAAATGGGGATCGATTTAATGACCTATCACTTGACAGATGAACAAGACGACCAATCCGCTACCAGTAAAATGCATTTTGTTGCCCACTCCCATTTGACTACTAATTGTTACTTTGAGAATTAGATACATCAATGTGCATCATATTAATTAGACACACTGTAAATATTGAAGACATATTGATTAGGAATGCCTTGTAATAGGGAAAAAAATATAAAACCTACTTTGAAGAGACGGGGAATAATTAGGAGGAAGTATTCAAGAATGAAGAAAAAGAATACACCAGCAGGAACACAACCCATTTTATAGAGGTAAGTTCGACCTTGTCCTCCAAACTCCAACGGCAACTCGACCATTCGCATTGACTAAATTCAATAATAGAGGATATCAATTAAACAGAATCTTATAGAATAATAGTTTTAGATAGATATGAATAAACTGTGACTTACTTCAGGGACGAGGACAAGAATGGAAGTAGTTAAGAGAGCACTGACTGCAAGGGACATCATAAAACTGAGAAGAATTGGGAAATGCTTTGAGCGCTTGATGGGTATGCAGATAAAACCGGTCACCGAACACAGATTTGTAAGGGTAACGCACAGAAATGAGTATAAAAACGCTGAATAAAAGCAAGAAACCAAATAATCAAATTTTTTAATAATTACGATTTTCATAATATATGCTTTTACTTAGAAATCCCACTACTGACAAAGAAGGAACAGCCCTTTTTCTCCTAAATTTCAGGCAGAAGCATAAACATAGCTGAAAACGATAACCTATCTTAGCACAAATATGAACTATCTATATATTAATAATGTAAAGGATAGACCTCATAAAAATATTATTAACAATCGTATGTCTATAATCAATTACTTTCTCCAATATTGTGATGTTTTGAAATAGATGGATTGTATATTTCGATAACAAAACTATTGGTGGTGGAATCATTAGGAGAATAAATCGTAAGAAGGGCTTTATCATCAGCAATTTTGGGCATCTAAAAAAGAAAATTAGTTTGCTTCAAATGTCATTTATAAAATTTAAAGGGATATGAAATAAAGCTTTACATTTCTCAAGGGAACTTTAGCGAGAGAATTAGACTTAAATGTAAAATTAAGCAAGTGGTCAAGGGTGATTGTGTTGATTGCGCTAGTAGAGGGATCGTTATGGAAATTTTCTGGGAGCTCATGAAGGATCATAGAAGGCTGCGCGCTGACCGTAAAATAATTCAAATTTTCTGTCACAAGAAGGGAGGTTAGAACAATCACCAGGGTCCAGTGACGAAAAAGTGCCGAAGAAGAACTGACAGTTGTCAAAAACAGAAAAGAAGATGCCATCTTCAAAAAGAAGAAAGATACAATCAATTCAATTTATTATAACCACTCGTGTATGCATAATAAACTTGTGTAAGTGAGAATATAACTAAAATTATAATAATAGGGCTTAAAGTTATCTTGAATTAAAAATAAATTTAATGTATTTAGCATATAATAAAAATTAAAATATCGTTGAAATAGAGAAATCAAAGAACCTGGATAATTTATAAGTGAATAATTCACACGTTCAAGCCTTAACCTTATATATAAAACAACGGCTCAAAGGGACTACAATTTGTGATGTGCAATCGATTGGTTTACAAAAACAAATTCTTGCTGTAATATATCTTTTATGATTTATAACACCCAAAAAGCAAATAGAACATTTAATTAAAATTATAAGGTAAATTTTGCAATACCTTAATGTTGCAAAAAGCTACGTGAATGACAATTTAAAAAACGGTTTAGAATATGTGAAAAAAGGGGTCCATTTGTATGATATAAATATCCTAATTATGGCGAAACTTACAAAATTTTATTTCTAAAAATGTTGACTGATTTAAAGTCTGATTTGCATTCTCTTGTTAAAATAATAATGTTTTATAACGCAAACGTGTAAATCGCATTATTATAAATATGGTTTGGTAACGCGACTCTCTTAGCTTAATGTTCTAATTATTTTCAATTTCAATTCCTAAAAGTTGCGGCTAATCTCTTTACTGCGCAGGATTGCAAAATCAAGATTTTGGACCTGTAAAAATAAATTACTTCACAAACATTTCTTCATAACGCCATCATAGAGTTCAAAGTGTGATTCGTACGTAGTGTGAATAAAATTTGATATTACTGCGCAATATATTACAGTAACAGAGCCCATAAAGTTGTACAGGTGCTAAATTCAATTATCATTCATGGAAAGCGCAAGTGATTTACTATTTGAATTTATCAGAAAAAGAAAGCAAATAAAGCTTATGATAACATATCAAGAAAATACATATAATTGCAAATGGATATAAGAGGAAAAAATATTGAAAAATTTACAAGTTGAACGATTAAGCAGTGGATAAACAATGGAATTTGTAGTCTAGGTAGGGCGAGCCTACTCTATTCTACGTCGGTGCTATCTAAATAATAGAGATATTCCACGGAATAGTTCTCATTTGTTTAATCCCGAAAGATAGCGTAATTCACGAACTACGCGAGTTTAAAAATTGGGTGATTGCTCCACCCCTATCTTCATAATTGAGGAGGAAGTATAATCTGGGATTTGCAGCTTCGACAGTAGGCGATAAGGGGACTAGAGAAAGGGGACTACAATTCCCATTGGCCGGTTGGTTAAAATGCTTCATTTTTCAATGAACTAAATTCTGATGTCATTCAATTTTTTTGTGTTCCCTTCTATTCCATGATACTTTGACTCAAACGTACAATACTATTAACTACTAAATTTGGATTAAGGACTAACTCAAAATACTACATTCAACATCGCAGGTCGACTATTCCGAATACTATAACAGGCTGTGTTATGTCAAAATAACTAGTTAGTGTCTATCAAATCACAGCCAGGTTTATAATTAATAAAACATGCCAATATAATATTTGTTGTCAATGAGATTAACCTGTAGTGTCAAACGCAAGCCACTATTTCACAGATACTGCTTAACATCGAAAATTGCATATTCTATCCATGCATGACCTATTGATTAACTGAATTTTGTCAATTGCTCGTTGGTTATAAATAATAAGAGTACCAATTACTCCCAAGCCCATTTGTGGTAATAATAAAGTGTGCCTTTACTTAAAGATTGTGTGTAGCATACGAATCGGACGGTGGGATGCATAACTTTCAAGTTCTAGTACATTGAAGAGAGAGAGAGAGAGAGAGAGAGAGAGAGAGCTCAGCGAGGCTTTACGATCACCCTTTCTACATTTTGACATGCTTTTCCGCCTTGGATTTAATTCCAAAAGTTACATTCATGAAAAGCATTTTCTCATTATTTGAATTTCGTTGAATTTGGAATAAGTGGACGTTGAAAGTGCACATCCGTTAGCGCGAAAAATAAGAAGAGTGGTGGCATGGCTAATTTCTCCTTTCTTTCTTAGTCTGAGCAAATTTGAGCATTTAGGGAAATTTTATCAAGCGCTCACCTTGAATAGTGGAGTAGCATCATAGAGCTTCTCTGACGAGAGATTCGAATTCTACCAATCCCTTCGTTTGTCTAGTCTAAGGAGTGTCCGTGTGTATCAATTGAAATCGAATCCTGGTCTCTGACTTCATGAAATGGGGTGCATTACCTGCTGCGCCCTCGACGCTCAACTGAACGGTCATATGTTTCGCCTTAGTTAAATGCAAGCATCGTTGGCGCCCATGTTACACGCACTTTCATTTTGTTTGAGGGGCAAAAATTGTTCTTCCGCATTTCATCAGCCCATGTATCATTGATAGAGCATGTTTTAGGGCTAAAGTAGGGACATTCGAACCAGTCTTATTGAGTCATGAGATTGCACACGCCAAGGTCATTAGACCTGTGAGAACTCTAAGGGTCGTCCTAATTACGGATGGAGGAAAGAGTCATAGTTAAATCAGATGGCCAAGAGTTTAAGGGGAGAGCAAAGTGCATTGGATGCCGGCAATGAAAATGCGGAAGTTAGAGAGAGCTAGAGGAAGAGAGATTGAAGCTTGACGCCTAGAGAGAGCAAGAACGAAGCCGGAAGTCAAAAGCAAAAGCAGAGGATAGTTGCTGTGTTGGGTCAGGGTGAGTGTAAACCAGTAATCGATGTGCAGGTGTGCTATGGGTGAAAGGGGTGGGGTGTGCTGGCTGCGCCCGATTTGCGCGCAGTTCTAACCTTAGTTCTAACCTCATTCGACTGGACATCCTTCAGTATCCTATCTTTGATTAGTGATTGTTGCTGAAGCAGAAATTCGAATGTTAACTCAACTAAAGAAGATAAGCTCCAATTGCAACTTTTGTATTCATGCTCGTTGGGCCGTGGCTGATATTATAGAAGAAAATGTAGGTGAAGTTAGCTGCTCCTAACCCCCTACTCTCTACTTTTTCTCCTTCGGCCCGCAACTAATTTATAGAAGCAGGTCGCGAATTCTTTCTTATTTCTTCTATCACACAAACCAGTTCAAAGTAAACGAAATAATTGCTGAATGCGGTGGGCATATGCAAATCATTTGACTCCAACTGAGCTAATTCACATTTTGGGGCTTGAGAAGTAATCAAATAAAAAAATCCATTCCCAATTGACGGAGGTTTGAATTTGAAGTCAAAATTATTGGTGCGTGGGAGTGCACTATGGCTACCATCATTTGACCTCAAGTAATTAAATGAGGCACAACTCCTCTATAATCCGATTTTATTTTCAAATTTGAAATAACGAGATCTCTCTAGTCCGTGCCAACCGTAGTCGAGTGGTATCTAGTGGGTGGATATTTCATAACAGCAGAACCAGATCTCCTAGCAGTAGTGCAGCAGAGAAGAGTCATACCACTAGAAAAGTGGGCAACCGAGCAGTTACAAAACTACCTACCTAACTTTCCACTTTTAAGGACCATTAGATTTGAAATCAATTAAAATCAAATTGTATTCCTAAAGGTACACGTGAATGTCACAAGACTTTTTCCTATTAGTAAGATCACGTCTTTGTGAAGCCACAAAACGTCTGCATGAAGAACAATAGGTTCCAATTTCCGGATTACAAAGCACCTCGATATCGAAAAATCAATTTCTTCTGTTAACCTTTCTATCCCAAAATAATACATACATACATGGGAACTATGTCACAAAGAGGGTAAAATAAAAACTAGGAATAGATGATGCTCTGCGCAATTTGATATTCCAAATTACGGTCGCTTGAAAATATGGAACTTAGGTTTGGCGAACTTGCAGAAATCAATCTGAGTTTTCAAATGAAGACGCTTTGTG
>CAADRB010000088.1:380600-392500 GCA_900708905.1 Hymenolepis diminuta
ATCCACCCCTCCATCCATCCACCCCTCCATCCATCTATCCATCTATCCAGCATATCCTGTTATTTATGTTTTACATCTGATATTTGCCGACGTTTCTAGCTGAAACGAGCAGAAGTGGAGTCTGAAAGTGATTCTGATGGAGATGACAAGGTAAATCAAATTCACCGAATTCTGTTTAGTCTTTCCTAACATAGAAATCGTGTTAACACGTTGCCTATTCTTCAACATTTTAGCATTGCCACACAGATACTCTTGAGCTACGTAGTGCATCAGGACAGGAGGAAGAACCAGTTGGGAAGAAGTCATGTTGCCCTAGCTGCAGTCCCTCCCGTTTCACTGAAATCAAGCCAGTGGCCTGGATGATTCTATTAGGTGATTCGGTGCACAATTTCATGGATGGCATGGCCATTGCAGCTGGTTTCACTCAGAGTCCTTCAATCGGTCTTACCCTTTCCCTCTGTGTCCTGCTCGAGGAATTGCCTCACGAGTTGGGTGATTTCGCTGTGCTCATCTCCTCTGGCTTCTCTATTGGAACAGCCCTTTGTGTCAACTTCATATCAGCCTGTTCAGCATACCTCGGTATGATTGTTGGATTGGCAATTGGGGAGGGCTCTGGAGATGGATCTTTCTACGTGTTTGCTGCTATGGCTGGTGTCTTCCTTTATATAAGTCTTTCGGACATGGTGAGAATTGCATAGCTCTAACTTTAGACCTCATCCATTGCTTCTCTTCCTTAACTATGCCTACGCTTATTGCCTTGCAGTTGCCCGAACTTCGCAGATCCTTGGAAAGGGCGGAGAAGCGCAATGAATCCTCCTTTGCAGTCTTCCTTCTGGAATTCGCTGGTCTCATGGTCGGTAGTGTCTGCGTTGTTTTCGTCATGTTGTGGAGCAATTCCTTCATGCAGCGGTCGAGCTCCAGATCCCTTTAATGTGACACTGTAAAAATAATGTACTGCAATAAATTTTGATGTTAGTCGTACTTTCAATATTATTTTCTTCTGACCACTTTAGAGCGTTCTTGGTCATTATTACTTATTGTGATTAATCTTTATTAATGCGTTTGGTAATAAAGTAGGACTACAAAGTGGTGGTTTGATTGCTGCCTGCACAGCTTTTGAGATCAGCAAAGAGAGCATAATTCGAATTTGGCAGGATGTGGTACTTCTGACCTCATTTAAATCAACAAGGCTTGCTTTTTGTAATTTGTAAGCCCCGATCGTATCAAATCTTCCCTTAACATATTACCTCAACCATCCCTTTACACCAATATTAACAGGGAACAGCACAATATGACCCGGTTTCTCTCGGATACACATACATATATATATATATAGGTATTTATATATATATATATACACATACACACATACGGTTAACTCTGGAGATCATTCTTCAACTTGACTGAATTTTATCACCCACCGGATTTCGGGCGTCAGAATGGTGACCGACTCGTGTGTCCTCAAATACTTGGTGTCATTTTTCAACTATATCGTCACTGACATGCGAGCTTGTCGAACATCTCTTCGCTAAATTTCCTCAATCAATAATCCGGACTCATCTTCCTTTTCACGTCCAGGTATTCAGACGGTTCGTTAGCATTAAGGTGGTCGCCGATTTAGACATTCGTTTGAATGGACGTGTTAAGGCTGCATCGAGCATCGTAGCTAAGCTCTTCTGCTACGCAAACCAATTCTCATAGGAAGGTTTTAAATTATAGTGATGAGTCCAATTACTTAAAATCTCATCAAGACTACGAATTGGACCGAAGAAAGCACAGCTGTCAAAATTCTAGCATGTTGGGGAGAGAGGTCTGTGGTACTTTCTGATTGTCTTTGGCTCACTTGGATATTCCCTTCTGGCTTTGGCTTGTAAGGCTTGGCTCTGAAGTTCATGTCCGCAGGAATATGGTCCTTTCAATTTGTAGAGATGCTTTGAATTAGCACTACTTACACGCAATCACACATCCTACTCTCTTTTCACCATTCGTATTTGATAAATAAACCCAGGCTGCTTCCCATCCAACTAACCACAGCTGCAGACATCTAATTTATTTGTCCAACACTTTCTTCAGCCCGTCTTACTTCATTCAGCCAGTCTATTTCCCTAGAAGTGTGCCATACAACAAAATGACCTAGGAATAAATGGATCTCGCCATACGTTTGTCAATACATATAAGACAACCTACTTATAACTCCTTCACCTAGGGACATAATTAAATAAAAGAAGCTCATTCAGTCCATATAAAGGTTATTGGTTCTAATTCGTGAATGTGTGGCCAGGAATCAGCACGACTACAAGTACTAATGGATTGATGGAATAGAATGGATAGGTAATAGGGAGTATTCGTAAATGTACAGGCGAAGCACTGCCCACAGGTTAATTTCCCCATTTGTACCATTTGCTAAGCCTTCCATATTTGCTCCAATTTACTCATTATGCTTAGATTATCTTGTATTTCTCTAGCAATTTATCATGTTAGTTCATATTTTGCACCGTCCTAATCGTCAGATGACGGTATTTGGTTGCTCATCTGGCGAACTAAGAACACGAACAGTCAGGCAACACTCTCAATGTACCTAAATCACAAGCCGGACTCCATTTGCGTGGCTCTGATGCTTGTTCCCTTCTCTTCCCTTCTATCCCCTTCTCTTCCCTTCNCCTTCCCTCTACTCCCGTCTCATTCCCTTTTGGTTGTCCAATAAACTCGTATTCCAACTCAATCCTTGGTCTCCTGATTTCCGGGGTGACTGTCGTTAGCCTGTTAGTGGGGTCCTGCTAGCCTTGAGGAAAATCGCCAGTTCTCTGGGAGTATATCTCGAAGTCTAACATCGTCGAGTCGCCAAAAGAGGCTTTACCGACGGATTCGGTGCTACTTTATGCCACCTGTTCGAATGCATCTATCGATTCGCACAGGCGAGCAAACTAAGCCGCATTGCTTATTGGCCTATTGCGACTGGAACATTCAATGTGAACAACATTCTAGCCTTTCCTTTATATCCTCACTCCAAACTACCATTTTGTTAGCTTGGCGAAAGTTGTTGCTGCATCAACTTCTGCTTTTACAAAATACTCCTCTCCCTCTTGGCATTTCGAACTCTTGTAGACAGTCACTAAAACCCAAACGTCCAAGGTGCCTCCAAAAGTGTGCTCGTATTAGATAGGCTCGATGAAAAAGCATAATATTCAAATTAAAAGTGTGGGCTCGCAGCGGTATGTGTATGGTATGCTCGATTGATTTAACAATACATTGACAAAACCGTTAAACATGCTTGCTTATGGCGTACATCAGTATTGAGGGAAGTTCGCAATATAGCAAAGCTCTGGATTTAACTGCTGCCTTTATAAAATCTACGATCTAAAATGATAGCATGGTAAGAATTTATTTTCAGCTGTTCTTGATGCCTTCTAGGCAGTCGATGATTCCACTTTTTCTCAACTTACTTTCATACAACTTGCACTTCCATGCAAAATTTACGTCTAACAGCTCTACTTGCAGCAATGGGACGATCATTTGTTGCCTAAGGTGAATAGCAACCGGTCGGTGAAATTGTGGATGAATGTACATGATAATCTCGATTTGAACTCAAAAAAATGTTGCATTACTGATAATATAGTTGAATGTTACCCCAAAAGAGCAGAAAATACTCTCCGTGTATATTAGCAAACACGACCCCAGATTGAAAAGCACAGATTCGCAGTCACGAAAAGTAGGATGTGCCTCGTTTTGTGCCAATGACCTCTGAAATCAGAGGTAACGAGTACAATACTCATCGGTGTGTACCCATTGGGTGGAACAACCAATCACACTGGTTAATAAAGAGGGTGGCAGAATTCTATCTGCTACCTGTCTACCCGATATGAGTGCTGGAGAAGTTTGCCTAAATAGACTTAGGAGTTCGATTCGCCGCATTGCTACACTTCCTCGATAGTTGCGGCCGAATTAATCAAGACATCTCATCAAAGTAAGGGGTTGATGCTCCAAGTTGAAGGGAGGCGCTTAAATATGTATTAGTGGACGTAAAATGTCGAGGGGGAATGAGGGAATGTTATTGGTTTTGTGTTTGTTTTATAAGGGTCCCCTGTTCACCTTTATAAAACAAATTGCGCGGCTTCGATGGCTGAGAATGTAGATAGGTATAAGTAAGTAAGCACGTGGAATGAGCATTGTACTTCACAGCAAGGTAAAAAACGTGATTTTTCGTTGTGGTAAGACAACTGAAAGCAGTCAATAGTAAGTCAATAAGTGATGAAGGGAAGTTGGTGCAATAGATGTTGAGAACAAGGTCAGGGCAGCAAGGTCGGGGTCTTAATTTACTTGATTGTGGATTCGTGATGTGCAATATTTACTTAATGGGTAGCTCATGTTCCAAAATGCAAAATTCATTGTTCGTCCACTGGATTGCGGCAAGTGATTCTTCACGATGTGCAGTGTTTATTGATCGGATGTTTATTTATAGTGGTCGCTCGTGCCCTTCAAATCATCTTTTTCCTCTAGGTATTGAAAGGACATATTGACTTTATTCGATATTACCAGAGAAAGCTTAAAAGTTCAATTTTCAGTGCAATTATTACTGTCATGGGAGGGCGAAAATCCCATTAATTTCTAATCGTGGGCAAGCCACTCAAGCAGCAGTAGGGTAGTTCCAATGGGGAGCAAAGAATGGGATCAGGCAAATTGGAGAATGGTATTCTGTATTCATCAGAGCTCCCGCTTTTTACTCATAGGGTATAGTTTGCTGCCCGACTGATCAGAAGATTGAGTGGAGAGGTTGCACCTGTTATGGGCTGTAATATTTTAATGCAACAGAGCTGAGGAGTTCATTCAAGCAATGCCGCTTATCCCACTTGGTGATCAATTCAATGTGTATAATGTTATATACGCATATAGAGGCGTGGGAAGCTACCATAAGCCCCCTGCGTGTTAGAAGTAGGGTGGCAACTTGGCTGAACCAGACTGAAGCACACGTCTGCACGCAGAGTGGAGCAATGAGAAGCCGAGCTGGGAGCTCAGTGTGGTCATTGACTAGATCAGGCATTGTAGACACTGGTCGCTGTCTCTCACAGTGGAATTTGGCGGACGTGAGGCGAATGGACACCTACTCTCACCACATTTGTAATCTCATGCTTCCTCCTCCCCATTCCCATCTTTCACACACCTTATAGACTTCATGCCCTTTCATATTTACTTGCCTTATCTACACTGTGTGTCTTAATAAGCACATATTTAGATCACGCTTCCTGCACTACTCTATGTTCGCCTTCACATTACTTAATAAGTTGATTGAGCGCACAGATAATCCAACCTAAAAATACCCGTGATCAAGCGGCAGTGCGAGCTTCACTATTCCTCGAATTGATACATTTAATCGGCATCCACTGAGCTTTCGATCAGTAAATTTGGTAAGTAAATAGGGCATTAGCTAATTAATGTGTACAATTTTTAGTTGCTTAACGAAAATCCAGTGTATTTATAAATCAACTTAGAAAGCATCCGCCTCCATGGATCTCGAACTGGTGCTACTTCAGATAGGTAATCTCCTTCTGCGTTTCCAGTATGCAAAATTGAATATCAAATATTTCGTAAAGTGGATGAGTATCTTGCAATTGTGTACGCGTGTTTCCATCCAACAAAATTGTTCACCAACAGTCTAATTCCTTGGGTCATCGCCTGTTGCCACGTGATCTGATCGAATGATCGACTGATTTATGTGCTATTGACAATTTGGGCTCCAAGAAATAGTGGAACGGGATTAGTGTGGACCAATCACACACATGCAAGTCTGCGTAATGGAGTAAAAGTGTGCCTTATTAAATCGTGTTAGCTCAAATTACCCTGCTAAAAGGATGTGGAAAATGCAAATCTCAGCTTGTATCAATTTGGTGTCCTATAACTTTGGGGATGAGAGCTGCATCACCATCTTGTCTTTTGAACTGGATAAATTCGCGGGCAAGTTCCTTGTACTTTCGGATGAATTCGAACGGGTTGGTGAACTGAGGGACTAGTCTAATACACACGGAAGCAAACCCTCGCTCTTGAAAATTGACACCTAGTGCACTTTCGCTTGATTCTCTGCAAGGATTGATTCTAATCGAATGCTCCAATGCACTAGTGGTCCAAGTCAACTCTTGATCTTTTGATCTTGAGGAAGGCTGCTTTATCCTCTCATTCTGTACGAAAGTCATTAGATTTGTAAGGAGGCAGCTCTAAACCTAACTTCGTAGGACTCTTAGAGTACCTTTACTGTGGAGTTAAGTGCTACTTCAAATGCCTGATTTTGAAAATGGCTTATTTGTGAAAACCGTTATTCCGTACAATTTCCGCCGAACAATCCCGATGCTCTCATCTATGCTCTCAGGCCAAAAAAGACGCTAAGATGGAGGGAGTACTGATCATTAGTCTATTGCAGAAGAAACTACTGATTTTCATGATCGTCAATTGTAGGTTCCACTTGACTCCCTACTCTGTATTGCTTTTTGAATGCTTGATATCTCATTACTCTACAAACATCTTTTATATAAACTTTAAGAGATTGTTGTCCATCATATGGACTTAATAATAAAAGACAAAGAAATAAAGTGTCCTTTTGGCGGAAGTACTATTGCCTCTGAATTTACGCATAGAGCTCGGAAGGAACTATCGCCATAGAAATGTCTTAAACTTGAGCCCGAATTAGTGCAAGTTCTAGCCAATTGCCGTAGAAACAGTTTTGGTTCTATTAATTGTGGCCTGACTAGCTTTTAACATGCTGATATGTTGGTAGAGACGAGCTGTATGTGGACGCACTTTCTCGGTAAAAACTGTTAGCAATTCCGTCCATGATGGAGAACCATTTTCCTGTTTCCATGTGAAGTTGGAATGAAAGTAGGAAATGGAATACAGCAATGCGAATCCAGAAGCCTTTTATCAAAGAATTATTATTGGGGCTCACCTTGAATGAACTCGCATGAGCTGTGTTGGATTTAAAATGTTTTACTGCAACTCGTCGACTTGCGCATGACTGTAAATACATGCAAATAAAGGAAAGTGGCATGACAGAGCATTAATCTAAATCAACGAGTCAACAGGCTCTTTTATCATCAATATCACTCAGATCCGCGAGGATTAGAACCTGGAAATCGAACTTTGGGTCATTTAAATATTGCAAAGTGAATTATATCGGAAAGCGAAATGTCTGCGGAATTAAAATGCGTAAAGCGTTGACCATCTGACCATCCAACCTCGTTGGATATCCCCATTCCCCATTCATCCCTCCCCATTCCATTCCATTCCATTCCGTTCCATTCCATTCGTCACTGAACTGTTTTGCCTTTTGTTAAATTCTTTCACTGTTTTACTTTTTCCAATATACAGATGATTTCCCAAAATGAGAATTTGCAAAGTAATTTACCTTGCACAGGATAGAATGTGAAATCTCATATGGAAATTTTTTGCAACTTAGTAAAATAACTGCGGGGTTCCGTAGATGAACTATTTGTCGCCTTGTTTTGGCTCCTGATGTTTCTACCAATCAAAATTCAAATGAATTTGTTACGGGTAATTTTTTCATACCCTCAAATTTTCCCTAAGGAAAGGAATCACTTTCATTTAATCAATTAGCCAGTCGCCCTGCTTTATTCACCAATAATATTAACAGAACGTGCTCGCGCGCAAGGTGCGTCCGCGCATTGCAATTGGCTAGACCAATTATTACGAGCTCTTTGCGCTCACTACGCACGGACGATGAACGACTTACAATCAGCACCAGCTGCCTTATTGTTCCTGCTTTTCTCCCCGTCTGAGTTCAATTTTAACTCCCCTTCAGCGGAGGGACCCAAGTGTCCCTATCGACCCGGGCACTCTTGAGCGGTAACATAACAGCTCACAAACAAAGAGGTGAACTGAGCCTCCGTCCGTGAAACTGTTCACTGAATCGTCCAACATTCCTAGAGAAATAGACTGGCTGAATGAAGTAAGACGGGCTGAAGAAAGTGTTGGACAAATAAATTAGATGTCTGCAGCTGTGGTTAGTTGGATGGGAAGCAGCCTGGGTTTATTTATCAAATACGAATGGTGAAAAGAGAGTAGGATGTGTGATTGCGTGTAAGTAGTGCTAATTCAAAGCATCTCTACAAATTGAAAGGACCATATTCCTGCGGACATGAACTTCAGAGCCAAGCCTTACAAGCCAAAGCCAGAAGGGAATATCCAAGTGAGCCAAAGACAATCAGAAAGTACCACAGACCTCTCTCCCCAACATGCTAGAATTTTGACAGCTGTGCTTTCTTCGGTCCAATTCGTAGTCTTGATGAGATTTTAAGTAATTGGACTCATCACTATAATTTAAAACCTTCCTATGAGAATTGGTTTGCGTAGCAGAAGAGCTTAGCTACGATGCTCGATGCAGCCTTAACACGTCCATTCAAACGAATGTCTAAATCGGCGACCACCTTAATGCTAACGAACCGTCTGAATACCTGGACGTGAAAAGGAAGATGAGTCCGGATTATTGATTGAGGAAATTTAGCGAAGAGATGTTCGACAAGCTCGCATGTCAGTGACGATATAGTTGAAAAATGACACCAAGTATTTGAGGACACACGAGTCGGTCACCATTCTGACGCCCGAAATCCGGTGGGTGATAAAATTCAGTCAAGTTGAAGAATGATCTCCAGAGTTAACCGTATGTGTGTATGTGTATATATATATATATAAATACCTATATATATATATATGTATGTGTATCCGAGAGAAACCGGGTCATATTGTGCTGTTCCCTGTTAATATTGGTGTAAAGGGATGGTTGAGGTAATATGTTAAGGGAAGATTTGATACGATCGGGGCTTACAAATTACAAAAAGCAAGCCTTGTTGATTTAAATGAGGTCAGAAGTACCACATCCTGCCAAATTCGAATTATGCTCTCTTTGCTGATCTCAAAAGCTGTGCAGGCAGCAATCAAACCACCACTTTGTAGTCCTACTTTATTACCAAACGCATTAATAAAGATTAATCACAATAAGTAATAATGACCAAGAACGCTCTAAAGTGGTCAGAAGAAAATAATATTGAAAGTACGACTAACATCAAAATTTATTGCAGTACATTATTTTTACAGTGTCACATTAAAGGGATCTGGAGCTCGACCGCTGCATGAAGGAATTGCTCCACAACATGACGAAAACAACGCAGACACTACCGACCATGAGACCAGCGAATTCCAGAAGGAAGACTGCAAAGGAGGATTCATTGCGCTTCTCCGCCCTTTCCAAGGATCTGCGAAGTTCGGGCAACTGCAAGGCAATAAGCGTAGGCATAGTTAAGGAAGAGAAGCAATGGATGAGGTCTAAAGTTAGAGCTATGCAATTCTCACCATGTCCGAAAGACTTATATAAAGGAAGACACCAGCCATAGCAGCAAACACGTAGAAAGATCCATCTCCAGAGCCCTCCCCAATTGCCAATCCAACAATCATACCGAGGTATGCTGAACAGGCTGATATGAAGTTGACACAAAGGGCTGTTCCAATAGAGAAGCCAGAGGAGATGAGCACAGCGAAATCACCCAACTCGTGAGGCAATTCCTCGAGCAGGACACAGAGGGAAAGGGTAAGACCGATTGAAGGACTCTGAGTGAAACCAGCTGCAATGGCCATGCCATCCATGAAATTGTGCACCGAATCACCTAATAGAATCATCCAGGCCACTGGCTTGATTTCAGTGAAACGGGAGGGACTGCAGCTAGGGCAACATGACTTCTTCCCAACTGGTTCTTCCTCCTGTCCTGATGCACTACGTAGCTCAAGAGTATCTGTGTGGCAATGCTAAAATGTTGAAGAATAGGCAACGTGTTAACACGATTTCTATGTTAGGAAAGACTAAACAGAATTCGGTGAATTTGATTTACCTTGTCATCTCCATCAGAATCACTTTCAGACTCCACTTCTGCTCGTTTCAGCTAGAAACGTCGGCAAATATCAGATGTAAAACATAAATAACAGGATATGCTGGATAGATGGATAGATGGATGGAGGGGTGGATGGATGGAGGGGTGGATNGGGGTGGATAGATTCGCTCACCTTGAATACTCGAGGAGCAACAAGAAGAATGTATTCAATTGTGAAGAAAAGATACAGACCAGTAGGAATGAAAGCCAGTTTGCGAAGATAGCCGAAGCCTTGGCCACCGAATTCCAAGGGAACCTCGTCAAGTCTCAAAGCCTATAGTAGTGGAGCAGTCACGTGAGGAGATGAATAACTTCTTAATCCACTTTGATGGAGGTGATTAAAGTGTTAAAGGGACACTTACTTCGGGAATAAGGACCATGACAGCCGCGGAGAATAAGGCACTAACAGCCAGACCGACCATGAAATTTAGCAATTTCTGGAAGTGTCTCCAGCGTTGGATTGGGATGCAAATAACACCGGTTAGCGAACATAGGTTGGTCAGTGACACACCGAGGAAAGCATAGAAAAGAACTAGAGAGTGGAGGATAAGTAAAGGACAATGCCATTACCCATTGAAAAGCTTTGTCCCTCGTGGCTGTGATCATGATGAGAGTGACCGTGGTGAGAATGTTCATGGTGAGAGTGACCATGATGAGAATGGTCATGGTCATCGTTGCCAGCTATTTCAAGTAGGTAGGTTTCATGTTTCTCATCTTCCTCAGAATAGACAGAGAGCATCGAGTAACCATGTCCGATTTTCGGGAGCTGTAAAGGATGCATTAATTGATAAGAACGAATTGTAGATAATGGGTATTAATTATGAGGGAGGTAACTAACATTTGGTAGGGAAAGTGATGCAATTGGGTAGTAAGTGAAATTTGGTCTTTTGATTTTCTCGAAAGTGAAGATTCCCTCCGTGTAATTGGCGAGAGTATAGTCAGGAACAGAGTGGATGTAAAACTTTGCGCGGTTCACGGACGGACCATGGCATAAAACGCTGGTAAATAAAATTGCCAAGACAGTAATAAACAAAGCGGATCTGTGAGAGGCGCTGGAGATCATCCTGGTCTTGGTCTGCACTATTAAAATTGTGCACTAATTAAGGCCAATTCATTACTGCTTGTCTGCATAATTAAAACAAACATGAATGCAATTATATATCAAAAGTGATTGGCTAATTTAAGCTAGCTTTTTGTGTTTTTATTTTTGTTATGCTTTCTTGATTAATTGTGTGCTTTTATAAAATTGCCCATACACGAGCGCACATATTTGGGGTTAAAGACGGGTGATGACCAAGATAAAAGATGACCATTAACTTGCGCTGATTTGCCTCAAAATACCAATTTCCTGCGATTGTTTCACCAATTAATTATATCCTAATATGTATGCTCGTTTTCGCTCTCAAGTAGCAGTTGTATGTTTTCCACTAACAGACAGTAAATTAATATACCCAATGTGTTATTAGAAAATATCAGGAAGTAAAAGACTGCTTAAGGGATGAATAAGTCTTTAATGACCAGATAAATGCAAGTTATCGGTATTGACTTTAGCATATATCCTCCAAAGAACTCCTCTTCGGTATCGTTCAATCATCTTTTGCGAGCACATTAATCAGTCACTATTCAGTTTATAGAGGGAGACATGCTGTGCTTTCCACCTTTTTGATGCTGAAATCAATTCCATTGCTGCTATTAGCATCAGATATCAACCAACATCTTGCGATCGGAAAATATAAGAACTCTACAATAGCATTCGCAACCACAGAAATCCACTCAGACGCCAATCATCACGTGGAGACATCGACCGACGTCTCACGAAGAAAACTTTTGTGTATAATTTAATCTCCCTGTCCACAAGTAGATGTTGCTTTCCGATCACCCTCGAGCTGTTCTAACGACATGAGTACTTAACTTTTTCTTCTACGAGGCCTCCATCCACATCATATCAACTGCTCTACTTTAATAGAATGATCCATT
>CAADRB010000089.1:0-31917 GCA_900708905.1 Hymenolepis diminuta
TGTCATCTGCATCATCAGAGACTTCTCTTTGTGGAAGTGAGTTGTCGACCACATGTTGGCCTCATTTCCTCGTAAAATAGTAATCCTTAAGGAATCTCTGATCGAGGATAAGTTAAACTACGCCCTTCCGTAGAATTCTCAATAAAGAAATCATGACTTTCGAAAATATATCCCCTTATCAGATATGAATTCGTGCGAACGCATTGGCGAGGTCGGTGGCTACTTGATTTTGTGAAAATGGCGCATGAATTTCGAACGTTAACATAGATTAAGATGCATGCTTCATGAGATTTGTTTGACCATTTTGGACGGTCTCTAGTTCCTAACATCAACCCGGGAATTACCGCTACTAACTGAGAGAGTTTTGCTGTTGATTGTAGTTAAGAATAGCCAAATGAACTATTTAATTCTGGCTAATGAAGGAAGTGGAAGAATAGTAGTTTCTTACCAGGAGATTCCATGATTCGGTATCTCTATGTAGTATGAATGTTTGAAAAGAAAAATCTAGAAGTGTTTGGGGTTTATTGCAGTAAGGAATTCAGCGGACCTATCTAGACTCTTGACTGACTGTGATCAGTGATCAGAGCTGCCTTATCGGTAGAATAAGATAAAGCGGAGATTTTTATCTTAACCACTTGGGGTAGCTTGGTAGTTGATGCTATGAAGCTCGTCTCCAGGTTCATGATATATTAGCCATGAAAAAGGGATGTTTGGTTTATCCATATTGTTGTATTTTCGGTAAATTTGTTAGTTTCTCGGTTAAAACTCTAGGCGCTCAGACAGCCTGCATGTTGTGTTTGTAATTCCTGATTAAACATGCCAGAAAAACGAAAAAAACACCCTACGGTAATGCGTAATTTGAGAAATTTCAAGACTGTCTCATTGCTGATTTATTTCGCAACTATTTATTCGGCTGCAGAATGGCGCAAGCTTCGAATTCCACGGACTCCTCTGTTCAAATCAAATGATTCTGCTGTTTTTCCCCTATCTTTGATCGAGTGTTCATATTTAAAAGTGTTATTCTGTTCGATGAAGTAGTCATGCCTATTCTGAGTATTAATCAGTAACTCTAAATAGTTCCATAAAAGTTACCTTAAATTCCCCATCGAGTCAATTGCAAATAGAGATGATAGGTGGTCCGTTAGGATAAAATTATGATCCCTTCAATATACCATTAGAAGCACAATCTGGGATAATCATACCCGATCAATTCATCATCTTACTTGTTGATGAAATAAACGTTTCCGTGATCTGTGAGATAATGCAAATTTAATTTCAGGCTCGGGCATGGAGATTACATCATCCAGTGGGTCTGGAAAGACAGCTGCAGGTCAACTTTTGAGGGAGTCGAGTGCTGCCGCTTCTGCTCCGACGACAGTGGCAACAGCAACAACAACAACACGTCCAGCATCGGCTCTAGCTGCATCTTCCAACTCCTTCACTGCCCATCCTCAACCACCAAAACGGCCGTCATTGGTGCAGGAGTTATCCGTTCCTCCCTCGGAGCCTGATTCCCTCCCTCTTCCACCTCCGCCTCCTCCCACCTTACTCTCCTCTCCCTCCTCATCTTCCTCCAATGTGGACTTCCAAACCTTCTTTGGAGTAAGTTTGATAACCTCTACCTGGTTGATGCAAGTGCTCAGCTGAAAATGGGTGTTTCTTGCTGTTAGGCATCATTTTGCCCCATCGCAAACTTTGTTAGAAGACTTAATTTATGTTTTCTTGTCGAATTCTCCCTATGTGTGGAAGTAAGTCAAGTCACTAATATCGGTAGAATCGTAAGAGTGCGAACTCGAGGTCAAGCTAATTAATTGTGGAAGTTACGTCTGATACATGAATTTTATTATGAGTAGTTGGGGAAAAACGTACCACATACGCCGCCAAGGTGAAGTCCTTGGCCTCAATACGCCGCTACATTTAGTACAATCCACAGATTCAAGAAGTAAGTTTATCTAAATGAGAGGTATCCCACTTCACCCTGGCTCTATCTACCATCCCAGCCTGAAGTTATGAAAGGGAAGACAAAACTTGTGATGAGTACAACCATTCTGCTAGTCATATACCAGGAAGGAAGTTGTATAGAGTTTGATGTGCACTGATGATGACAGGAAGTTACTCGATCACTGTTTGCGTTTGCCAGGTCCGGGATTTGAGTAAATGCGGAAAGCGTGGTAAGCGAGCTGTTGCTGAAAACGGTTAAATCTGTACTAATTATTTTGATGAAATGTAGGAATATGGGTCAATACATCTTGTCATTTTCTGGTACTGATTGGGCGTGTCATCTTTTTGCTCAACTAATCGCCGTGTAAGTGTAGTCTCTAGAATGGGTTCTAGTTTCCAAATTGTTCCCAAATCTAAGGCAAATTTCGGAGGAGTGTGTTAACTGTCTTCTCTTTCGAAGCATCCGAGGGCGAGAAATTGAACTCGCAATCTTCGAGTATTGCCCTTTTGCATGGATTTCTGGAAGGGTGATTTTTATCACGAATTTCTCTGACACGAAGGAAGGGAGATTTGGTTAAGCGCATTTTTAAATGCAAACTGACTGATTTTTGCAATGGTTTTCTTCATGTCTTGCATTTTTAGGCATGAATTTAAATGTGATCTTACTACTAGTAGGCTTTAAGCGTTAGCTCAGGGAGTGCTAGGTTTACTGCTTAAGGTTGCCCGAATGAATACTGTGGCAGGGCTCATTTTGTGAAAGCATAGTGTTGGTTAGCAAGAACAGAAGCCAACAAATTGGGAGTTAAGATTAGTAGTTAGCAGGTGACAGTAGCCAACCACGGTCCCAAGTAAGGCAGAACACTAAGAGTTGAGTGCCGACCAGGGCCTATTGAATAAGAGTGGTTAAAATGCGAGCGAGTGGTGGAGGACTGAGAGAGATTGGAGCAGAGAGGAAAAGTGCAAGAGAGAAGAGGGAGCCGTACTGCTCGGTAGATGACAAGTGTGTGTGTGTGTGTGTGTGCGTGTGTGTGTGTGTGTGTGTGTGTGTGTTTATGAAAGGGGCCTTATATAATTTCATAGAGGAGGGGTATCTAAAACAGATGGAGTGGTTCCAGACATTGTTGCGGGGGGAACTGAACCCTAGTAGCGTTCATTCAAGGATCGTTGAATTAGCTTGAGGACGTAAGATGGTCCTCTTCGAGGAACTTGAGGTTGGAGCAGGGTCGGACACTTCAAGTGCCACTGTGAGGTCGAGATAAATAGGTCTCAGAGATTAACGATGACCTTGATAAAAGTTATGGAGACGCATAGGGAGTCATCCTTCAATAGGCCTAAGATGAGCCTTCATAGAGCTGTAAGATCTCCATTGGACTATTGTGGTGGAATTCTCAGGAGACTTTTAATGTTACCTACCTCGCTATTGTCATACCATAGTGAGATGTAGGTCTACAAGCCTCATGACCTCTATTATTAAAAACTACCTTGATTACTACCACCCAAACGGATCCGGGGTTATGGATCCGTATCAGAAAGTAGATGAGACTGGTGACTGGGAATTGGGTGGGGTGGGCCACTTCGCCTTTTATTCACGAAGGACAAATTAATGAATCTTTGTCATTGTGGGGTTGGAAACGCATTGATCAATTGCGGTAGACATGCCTCCAATCAATTTGATGATGATAGTCGGTTTCCTGGTCATTTGTATTGAGCATCATTGACTTCGATGAGTCCGCTAAGGATAAAAATAGCATATCTGTTGATTAGCTAGGTTCTGTTTTGCCGCTTTCTATTGTTTGTGTCTTTTTAATAAGAAGACTTTTCTATTGAGTGGGTAAAGGGGAAATACCAGATCATGTACTTATTATGCCTAAAGCCGTAATTTGCCTTTTGCCCCTAATCACCATGACGCCGTTGGTTAGCATCACGCGGAGATGGTGGTTAGGCTTTTGGTAACCCCAATGTCATTTATAATTCATACGAATAATTACCCTAGGGTTATGCTTTGTTTAATCGAATTGGGAATTGGAATCTAGGGTCGGAAAGGTTTGGATTGTCAGCTCATACCTTATGGGTGTTAGATGTTCGTGAACAGAGGGTCTGACATCTAGTTATAATTTATATTGACTCATTCGGGAAATATGGTCTTCTTTTGACTCTTTTGTATGCGTCAACTCTCCAGCACTCTATTGCAGCAGATAGCGATGTTTTAGTACGAAGTGGAGCTATATTATCTGGCTTGCTCCACTTTGGATTATCAGCAATTTGCGAGCTGTTTTAGTAGAGATGTCTTAATCTGGCTGGTTAACGATAACTATATTATTCTTACTCTGTTTATGTCAGTAGGATTATTGAAAGTTGAATTGACATGATTTAGTGTTGTTTATTCATGCTCATTGTTGATCACTTCTTTTGGCAGGAACCACCGAGTCTTAGTTTTAAAGTACATGAGATCCTGATAATAAGAAAGTTCAGCCTTGTCTGTATTTCCCAGGTTGCTTGCATTTATCATCCATCTCTGCCGATCTCTTAGGACTACAAACGAGTATGGGTTTAGCTCGAACGTGGTTACATTGACTAAGACATTTTTGGACTTGGTTTTTGTGAACGACGTATGATTTTTGGAGGAAGAGGCAAGAGCTCAACAATCTTTCTGTCCCTTTAGGAGACATATTTGATATGTCTTGCGATCAATGAGACTGGATGTTTGGATTGATTGTAGCTTTCACACAGTAGACGCGGTGACGAGTCGTACTAGAATGACTTTAGGCATCGAAGATTCCATAGAGGACGCGAGATTTGCCAACCATACCCTATCTCTGACCGATAAGTACAACGCCAAATGTATGCAAAGCAACAACTCTGCAATTTAGCACATTTTATCGTGTATGCAAATTTTTTGAATAATTAAGAATAAATTGTTAATCTAATTTGCTTTGGATAAAAATGATTCATTTGTCCAACAAAAAGTTAATTAGAAATTCTTGATACTAATTAGAATAAAAAATTATTCAAATATATCGTAGAGAGAATGCCATGATTAACCGAAAAGTGTAGTAATCAAATACAATTGAATCAACCAATCACATTGCGCCTATTTATGCTATCATTTTTTCTGGCAAGAAAAGGAGCCAAACAGTAATTTGCTTTTCCGGAAGACTCTGAGAAGTCTAAATAGCCAATCAACGGCAAATAGGTGATATTTGTATCGTAGTGCATTAGAACACCATATTTCTATGCAAGGTAAAGGACATCTTTGACAAATCCAGTAAAACACTAATTAAGCATTTGAAGACACGGGACTTTCTCATACTTTGGGTTAAACCACATAATTTTACTTATTAGAGAATTTATACCATGCCCCAAAATGATTGACCCTTGGTTGATTCCCAGTTGTAAATACCATTTTGAATGTCATTTATTAGACATGATGAATAAAACCCAAATATTGAACTCTTCCCTCAACGAAGACTAATAATATTGTAAGTGTGTGCCACTTTTTCAAGAAATCTTGGGTTTGTTTTTACATTTTATTAAAGAATTTTAGAATTTAAGGTTATTAATGGAAAATCTTTATCTTCATGACTACATTTAGCTGTTATTACACAGATTTGCCTCTATCTATAGATATGATCAAATTCACGAACGGACCAGCTCTGAATGATGCAAATTTCATTATTATTTCTTTAAATATTGACAAGTGTATCATATCTGATCGATGCAAATTAAAGTATATTCAAAATAAAATAAAGAAAAGTCTACATTGACAATCGCAGCTTTTTATTATTTTGAATTAAATATTTATGGTAGTAATTAGTCGCTTCAAATGCAGACTTATCCAAAGCAAATTTAAACGTTTTCCTTATGAGATAAATCACAGCAGTAATTTTTCATGGGAAGTTTCAGAAGGTTTTAGCGTAAAAATTTCAAAAAATACCTATTTTTGAAGAATGAAAGATATGTGCTGCACCGTTTCCTGATTCGCTTGTGATGCTAAAGGTGTCGAACCGATATGCAGATGCTTGTAGTACTAATTCTCTAATTTTAATTTGGATTCCGCTGTGTAAAGAATGAGAAAAAGCAGCCATTTACGTCCTGTGAGAATGAATTGTAAAATCAATATGTCTAATGACAATTTCGTGAGGGTGATATTTGTACCAGACTCCATTTTTAGAGACTGCTATGAATGAGGAATCACATGTAGCTCCGACAGAAAACTCTTCAGAGGTATTAATTTTTAGGAAGACGTTGAGGTCTATAAATGTTATGATCGTGACACTAATAGCTACTCCAGTTAAGTCGTCTAATATGATCGCAATGCCGTCGGTTTTATTAATACTTGTCAAAGCTAAGTGACATCGATTTTACCATTTTTGACTTGAGGTTAATGAATCCATATTAGGGCAATTTTATACTAAAGGAACAGGCATCAGCAAAAGAAAGATGTAGAATCAGAACCAACAAATGGATCATACATATTTATTGCTTTATATTGAATATTATGAAATTTAGGTTACAAAGAAATAAGATTTATACCTATTTTAAATCATATGTGTTTATGTTTGAAAAATCGATTTTCTATTTTACTTATGATCGTTATAGCTTAAATTTTACTCACTAAAATAATTATATAGTTCAAGAAATATTAATTTTTAATGTATGAATATTTATTCTGTAAATTATTAAATCAAGGCTCGGCTTGTTAAACTAAGTCGCAGTTTTGGCGAATTTACATAACGTTTAAATTCTTCTTTCTTATGGTGGTTGTCTGGAACAAAGTTAATTATTTTTTTTCCAGTTTGTGCCTCCTTCAAAGACCATCTTGACACATTTATACGGTAGATACACAGTAGGCAACATTTAGAAGTGCCCTTTATAAAACCTGTAAATTCAAAGTAGCGTAGATGCTTGAGTTCGAGAGAAAGCTATTCAGTTCTTCTATGTTTGTATTTTCTTAGGCAGCCAAACTGACCTAATCATTTCTGCACGAAGGTACCAATGAATCGAAATGACATGAACAACCATTCTATTAATTCAAATAATCAATAAGTTCTTTGTGCAGCCCGATTGATCTCTAAAAGAAACTGAGGGATCAAATGAAAAAATAAAGGTTATAAATATTTAGATATTATAAAATAAATTATAGCCATTGCGTACAAGTGAACAACTCCATTCTTTCAGGTTTCAAGGATGAAAAGTTTTAACTTCTTAACTTCATAGTAATTTCTTTTAGATACCAAACCAGTTTTAACTGTTACTGTTTTTTTCCAGTTTTATGGATTCTGATTACATCTTGTAAAATTTTTACATTCCCTTTTATTTAATGCAAATGCAGAAGGCGGTAAGACCCTGAATGTTATTCCCTCATACTTTGACGTATTACAACTCATTCCACCATTACTACATATATTTAAGTATTACAACTCGATCACTTCATCAGTTTTAGTGATATTTTCAGTCTAAAAATGCCAATAAGTAAGATATCATTTTGAATTGTAGCAATTATTTCTATTATAATGTATTGATTGCTCGGCAGATTTTGAGTAGATTTGTGTAGAAATTCATTATGGCCATTATTTGCAAGAAATTGCAGGATCCATTTTCAGACTGTCAAATGAGAAATATTAGAATTCTTAACATTGTTATAATCCTGTCAGAGGAATCTACACGAGGTCGTCTGATCAAGGCTTACATTTGACATGGATAAAGCCATAGTTAAAGTTTGATCCAACAGTAGTAATTACGCATTTCCGTTCGACTAAAGTGCCTTGACTTTGATTATTTAGCCATGAAATCTCTCAGGTTCAGTTAATTTTATTCCGTTTCTTCTTAATGATAATTGAAATTAAAATAAACTTATTTGTTGTGTCTTGGCAGAAGCCAATAACGGTATTCAATTACACTCCTCATTTATAGCAGACGTTTTAAAAGTAAAATAATCGCTTTAAATATATAAATATAATGAAATAAGCAAAAAATATTTATTTAACGGTGCTACAATCCCTCGCTTGCAGTGATATTTTTATGCGAATAGCAATTCATATGTTAAAAATCAAAATAAAATGGAGTGAAGAAATATAATAATATAAATATTATAATATTGAACGTAAAATCATTTTGAGGGTAAGTTAAAATTCAGACATGCGTCTACCGGAAAACATAAGGCAGACTCAAGAGGTTTTGAATAGAAGAATGGCCGTCCTGCCTTGGCTGAAGTAAATGAAATTGTTCTCGATGTGGGTCACGTAGCTGTAAAGGAACCAATGGAAATTCAGTTTACATTTCACTGAGATTCAGTGTATTTTATTCTCTCTAAAAGCATTCTCACCCTATTTTAATAAATAACTTATCCTACTTAAATAAAAATTAAAAAAGCATATTTTTAAGAAAAATATTTGAAAAATATCATTTGGATTTAAAGAAGGGAATCGTACTTTTTATTAAATTTGAATCAAAACGGGTAAATACGACACTGGGAACAATAATAATAGGTCTCCTTTGTTTTCTTGAAAAATATTTAAATTGAAAGTATAAAAACAAAATAAATAGTAATTAAAGAAACATTTAATCATCTACTTTGGGAAATCGAATTATTTTCAATACTAAATAAAATATATTTCACCCGTATTCCAGAGTGGAAAGGATTCACCATTTGAACATTTTTGGATGGCTTTACTTGCATTTAATGTCACTGCATGTGCCTTGGTGACATGCTGGTATTCAGTTCTACACTAAAACATTAGTGTTTATTGTGAATTTAAAGCAGAACATGTTTGTCGGTGGGAGTCTGTATTCTTACCAGCCATCCAGAGACTGGAAGTGAAAAACCACACAAAGAAGAAAGGATTATGCGCAAATTTCTTGATCAAGAGACTTTCCACAGGAAATGGAATTGAGATCCTAGTGGTAAATGTTAGAAAGTTCAGCGCGCTACACGGTAGTCATTCATGTAAACTATCACTAAAATCAACTTTCAAAATAATAAATGGAAACACAATCGGAGTCACAAGCATAGTAAAACACAACTTGGAAGTTTTAAAAGGCACTGGTATTTTTAAAAAATTGCTTTTTAAAAAAATAAATTGGAGAGAAATCCAATTTCTGACAGATAAACATAAAAATATTACTTTAAACCTACAATATAGAGATTACGAAAGCCAATTAAAAATGCAACTTCATTAAAGAGCTATTGTTTAAAACACAAGTTACCTTCCAAAATGATTGCCAACAATGCAGTGCCAGTTCGGTTCATATTTTTCATCAAATTCCTTTTTAATATATTGGGCAATCTCTCGAGGCTCTCTGCTTCTCTGCAAAGCTCTGCTAGCCACATCCAGAGCATCTTGTTCCATATTCCTGGACATCTTGGTACTAAGCACTTCCAGTCTTTCTTCAGGCGAAAACGTCTGTTCCTGTTGTTGAGATCTTGAATACCTAAACATCTTTGTATTTGGCTCAACTTTTCAGATCATTTTCCCACTGAGCAGATGTTTATATATGTGCACGTTAAATTAAACCACCACGTTTTCTTAATTAGAGTTGCGTCAGTTTAAGCTTAGAGTAAATTACTAGTGGTTGGAAAAACACAGCTTTATTATTCCTTAGATTTTCTCCTTATGTGAGAAAATTAGAAAATTGGTATGCATGAGTGATAGGATTTGCCGTGGTAATAAATTTAATTACCTGAGTCTATTCAAATACGCACATTTTGCACGTATATGCATTAAGAGGGAACTTTGATTAAAATCATAGCTGCCAGCTATTGGTGCATAATAATGGACAACATACAAAGGAAGTAATTTACGATCATGTTGAATTAATTATGGCATAGTGCAAAAATAGTCCTTTTTGATCTTTGCTTACAAAACGTGTCAATTTCACTTTTATAATTAGCATTTCTTAGTACTTGGACAAGGCATTACAGCACCTTAGCTGTGGATGCAGTTCGAATTTTAGTTTTTATGTCACTAAATATCTAAATTACAAAATGCAAAGTATGTTGTTTAATGTTGGTAAAAATTGATCAATTTTAATCAACTGTTTTCTAGGCACTAAAACATCATGGATCGGGAAAATTTCTCAGAAACCGAAGGTTTAATTCAAAAATTTAAACGGCAGAAAGTGACGTATTGAATTTTCCATTATGCCAGACATCGATGACTCGAAAGATACAGAATTCAAATGAAGTATACCTATGTAATGCACCGGCTTTCATTCCTTTCAATAAGCATATCAGCTCTTTATTCTATATTAGAATAATCGACCTTTCATTAAGTTTGATGCATTTCCATTGTTATAAATTGTAAATATTGCTTTGCATAGCATATCTGATTCATTTGTATTTTATTTTCGTCTTTTTTCTTTCAACGAAACAATGTTTAAATCATGAAATTCAATCATTATAATAATGGAATTTGAATGTTAAATGTAATAACCAAATAAATTAAATAAACAAATTTCAGATTTAATTATAACTAACTCAATGAAATGTGGTCCAACAATGCAATGCTCAGAAGGCATGAATAATTTGTCAAATCTCTTCTTAATGTATTCCGCAATCTCGACGCTCTCCATCGATATCTCCATGGCCATTTTCGCTGCATCTACAGCCTCTTGCTGTATTTCCCCATCCATATCAGTTGTACGGACTTCAAAAATCCTCTCAGGTAGTTCGATTCTCCTGCACTCGATGAAAATTTTACATCTCTTGAAGCTTAATTATTTCCTCCATACTCAAATCCATTCTTAATAGCGTGTCTGCGTTGTCAATACTTTTCCCACTTTTTGTGCGTAGCAGAATACATTTATCACCTTCTTGCCGATTTAAATTTCCATTAATTATGGATTAAATTCAATTTTACACTTAATTGAAGTTAATTTTTACAACTAATCCGAATAAGATGTCTACAAAGTATGTGATTTTTTATGGTCTCAAACTCCAATTATTGGCTTTACATAAAGTCATTAAGTTGGTCAACTGGCACAAAGTTGTACAAAGAAGGACAGAACATGAAATAGAACCATGGTCTGCTTCCCACTGGTACAATTATTTTACCACGTATCACCCCAACATTAGAAGAAAATCTGAGCTTATGACAGCATACAGCTTCATCGGAACTTTCGAACTTGTTAAATTCCGATGCATGCCCTTCTACGTTCTGAGACAAATTTGAAACGAATTATACAATATTGTCTTTATTAAAATTTAAACTAAAGCAAAATCTTGCTGTTGAAAACCGAAGTCTAGAATGTTTGTCATTCTATTGTCGTTAAGGCTGTAGTTTCCAACGTATTGAAGTACTCTCTATTAAATGCCGGCACCAATCACCATTCGAGCGATATTGAATTTCATAGTTTAAAGAAGATCCCTTCATTTTTCATCTCTTACTCTTCCGTCAGTAACTTTAATATTGGGGAAAAAAATGTTCAAAAATGTTGTAAAAATGTTCAAAACTAAGTGCGAATACTTCGGCGTTGAGGAAGGGTGCTATAAGTTGTTTTTTTTTGAAGGATTATCTGGATTAAAATTTGTAAACTTCCAAATCTGTACTTCGAGGACAACTGTAATACGATCTTTCTCAGTGTTCAAAACTGAAGTGGTAGGTAAATTTAAGTTAGTTGTGTGTATTTAAAGCGGTTTTATACATCTTCATTTCATGTATAATAAAATAACGAAAAGTAGATTGACATACATAATTGACACCGCCATTTACTGAACCCAATTAAGAAATACTCCGAATCTTAGAAACCGATAATGTACAGGATGCGTACGGTATCTGAGGTCTCCTTACACACTTTTAGAACAACGGAAAATGGAACTGTTAGCGGTTAAAACTTGAAATTTTGTGCAACGAAACGAATGAACATAATATTAACCTAGGTTTTATTCTATATATCCTCCTTCGGTTTTTATTACCGACTCACTTCGAGTCCAGAAGCGACTGCAAACTTTCATCAGGTGATCTTTATTAGTGTCGTCCATTCCAAGGCTAGTGTTTCCATCAGAGAGAAGGATTTGGAGTTAAGTGTACGTATGTTAACTTCCTTTTCAACAACGTTCCGTCCCACGCGTAATAATCCAAGGGATTAAGGTCTGTCGTGTTAAGAGGCTATAGGTTTGTTATGACATAATGACAAAAATTCTCTGCCATCCAATCCTGGTTTTGAGAGCTTTATAGGATGAAGCTAAATCTTGTAGAAAGACATGGGGTTTTCCTCCATTGGCTACGCTGTCTATTCAAGACGGTTTAAGAATGGTTTGAAGAGTCTTGGTATAGGCATTTAAATTGATTCTAAGGCCCTGTGGGAAAAATTGAGGAGTCACGATGTGACTTCCGCTGTTGACAACACCGTAAACCATCACTGTTGTTGAAAACTTTGTGCGCATAACGGCTGGGGTCAGCCGGCACATAGCCACTAATCATTTATTCGATTGACTTTTTGATCCTGTGGAAGTTTTTTCGTTGGAGAAAAACCAATGAAATTCCAGTTCTTCTGGGTGTTTCAATTTGTTTCAGGCAGGCATTAAGTTGAGTTGTTTATGTCGACACAAACTGACCTTGTGTAAGAGCATCTGATTTGTATCCGACGTCTTGATGAAGAACATTCCTTGTTGTTCTTTCAGACACTTGAAGATCTTTGGCAAGATGTTGCGCACTGATTTTCGTAGACCATGGCATGGCATGCACTCCTCTGACAAACTCAGATGTTCTGAGCGAGTCAGCCGAATGCTGACAACAATTCCTCTCCATTGATTTCATTCAGCAGCTTCTTTCCAATTTTTTGAACAAAAGGTGCAATTTCTAAATTTTTATTTTGCTTTTATAGACGCTATTACAGTGTGTCTTCATTTCATTAATTATAGTAGTATCCGTCATGGGATCTTCCGATATGAAAGATACATTAATTGTTATTGGGTTAGTTTGAATTACAAAAATATTAGTGCCCTCAGATACCCTAAGCACCCTGCATAACAATTATTAAAGCAAGAATTACACAAATTGCAAATTTTGATGGCAGAAGAGCATCAAAATAAGAGGTACAGCAAACAAGTCCAATAAGATCTGAAAATTTTATTGACTGCCTTATTAAAAATATTCCATGCTAAACTTAAATTGCACGAAATATTGTTTAATTTGGAAGTCATATTTAAAGGTGCACAAAAAGGACCTTTGAAAATTTCAAAAATAGCTTAACATAATATTTAATTTGTAAGTTGAGTTTCATAAAAAATATAACCAACTACAAGAATAATCAGAGCTGATTTGGAATTAGTCGCATTTCCATGGCATGATGGTGAACTCTTCGACGAAGAAGTTGTGGTAGAGTCCTCTATAGTGGGAAAATTGAGTGAAATGGAAGTGAAAAATTAAATTAAATTCGTTATTTTTAATTCATTCCGAAAAAATACTTTTGATTGCTCACTTTCCGAATGTGGTGAATTTGATTTTTGAGTAATAGCAAATTTCACATCGTCGGTAAAATGACCTCAAAACCTAAACGGTTTCATTGGAGTAGAATTAAGAAGGATTGGATGTAAACGGGTATAAAATAATAAGGGAGAGTAGGGCAATTTATCTATTTTATTTTATATAAAAATATATCGAAGTAATGAAATAAAATTTGTGAAATTGAAACACATTCGTAAATAAGATAAGTGTTTTGTAAAGGGATTATATTTGGGAAGCGCATAAATATGGTTTATAACAACAAGTTTGTATATTATAAAATTTTTTTGAAGGGAAATCTGATGATATAGTTCCCTTGATACCCCTTACAAAACTGTTTCTATGATTAAATAAGTAGGAGAGGCATAATTTGAGAAGATTAAAGATAATAGGATTCTTAGTAAGGGAAATATGCTGTTGAATGAGAATAGAAGGAAGTGCTAGCTTAAAAGTAGATATTATAAGTAGTATTATTGCCCGCATGTTTATAAGGATAGGATACGCTGTAGTGTTCGTTCTAGTGGATTCATAGTAATTCGAAGGAGTGTAGGGAAATTCCAGCAATTAGACTTGAAACTATTACTTCGTACTCCTTAGCTCAGAAGACTATATGGTGTTACATTTTAAAAAGATCCTTTTTCTGGATTTCAATAGAATCCAAAGTCAGCGTTGAGAATGACATTCGGTTAATTGGGATTTAAACATTTTTGTTTTTATAAGTTTTAAAGAAACCGAAAATCTACCGTCTAATGACAGTAGTCCTATTGATAGAGCAAACGCAAGTAATGTAATTTTATTAATGCTATATCCTTATTTGTTTCCCAGAACTCGCTATCACGATCGAATTAGCTTACGTACCGGCTTTACTCAATTTACAGCGAAAGCCAATGGCAACGTAATCAGTCCAAATCTAAAAAAAATGTATTATATTTGTAAACAGGTGACAGTAAATATGTCATTACTGTTTTTTTCCCAGAGAGATGTAGTTTATTTTATTCAACAAACTCCTTGCCCGTTTTTTCAAATAGGGAAAAATTCAAAATATAAGTTCAATTAAAAATTAACCGCGAGAAATTTCAAAATTGACGGATGGCTAATACCCCACGAGATATGAGGAAGCAAATGATAAATTCAACTTGTACCACAGATAGGTCAGGGACGATGCCACAATTTGGTTGACCGGAATATCTAAAGTATGTGAGAAGTGGCGCAATTATTCTATCTTTTAAAATTGTGTTCCTTACTAGCAAATTAGAACTAATTTAAAAAACATATGGCATTAACAATTTGACTACCTGTCAGTACTCGTAAATGAAATAAATGTTCAGAGAATTTTTTCCCCAGATTTGCGTCTCATAATTTGAAGAAACTGAGAAAGAGACCTAAACAACCATTTTAACTCCCAAAATGGCGGAAGCAGTACTTTTATCTCACTTCTTTCTAAGTACCTTAGAAATAAATGAACTTTAGTGAGCTTTGCTATATTAAAATCGTGTTCGCTTTATCATTCCACTAGTATCTACTTAATTAAGTGTAAAAAGGCATCTGATGTGTTTGAATGAACATTTAATTTTATCAATCAGCCATTAGGCTCCAGACACTCACTCAGGAAATGGAAGGCGTGACATGACAACTGAGCATTAGAACATTAAAACTATAATCATGATGTAATCAGCGTACATCCTAAATTAAAAGCTCATTTTTTTAAAAATATTTTGACGCTTTGGCTTTAATTTGGGCTTCTCGATCTCTTTTAGTAGGAAATTATTATACTTATTAAATGAAAGATATGTTTTGCCATGTTCTTATTAATGAATACTTAATAAAATTCTAAGTTTCGTACTGTTCTGTCTAAATTGTACCATTGATACATCTATTTATGGCAGAATATTTTAAATAAAATGAATTAAAGTCAATTTAAAAGTGAAATTTCATTTCATTTCATTCAGAAATAAGCTGGGAAGAATTCCTTCATAAAATTGAAACGCATTTTAATTAGATTATGTATATTAATAATAATGTCAACTAGAAATGTTTAAACAATCGAACAAGATATGTTTGACGACAGAAGGAAGTCAATCCTATCCAACAAATACCGTGTCTCAGAAGGAGTCAGGAAAATGGAGTGGCATAATTTGCGAAATTGTATTGTTGTTATTTCTTTTAATGAGCAACTTAAATTTTATCGTTAGATTTAATTATAAACGAATGAATTCCCACTTCTGTCAATACAAGGATGAGATATGCATCATTATCAAATCCTTTGAACTTTAACCATACCATTTTTTCTTCTATGACTAAATTAGAAATCGATTATTAAAATACTAATAGAGGCAAATTTTTGTTAAAGGTATTTGCAACTGTTAATGTATTTTTCCTTCCGCCAATTTCAATACGTTACTCAGTGGCATCTTTTAGCCTAAAGAGATTGTAAAGATGAGGAGAGATTAGGAACATACCGTTATCTGTGTAACTCTTCATCTAATTAGCACAATATAACACCGAAAGACACTTGTCTTCTAATTCGAATCATATATTTAATGCAAAAATTAAGCAATCACTTTTAATCTGGTGAAGTTAGTAAGAAGTTTCTTTTTTGCACTGCTTAATTTATTTCAGTAATAAAGGTGCTTATTCTCTTCCTTAAACATGTGTCTAAAATTTTCAAAGTGCCATATTAGATCATACCCAATGTGTTACTTTTTACTTTGTTTATTACAGTATGTTTATAAATATCACTTTAAAGATAAAGCATTAACGGTCAATTTTAATGTAATTTAAAAGTCAGCATTTAGAAAATCTTTACATATTATTAATTTTGGTGGTTAAAAATGCACCTTCTAAATAATTTTCCACAAAAAGCATCCAATCCGACTGATACATCTTTCTTCTTCCGTTCGGTACTGTTCCATAGCATCAATGACTGTGATAACTGCCAAATATTACATCTCCTCTTGCTTGTCGGTGATTTTATCAAGACGTGAATATCCTTCTTTATTGTAGATAATCGGTTCCATGAGTGATTTTGACTTCATTTTCTTCTCTAAGAGACTTCCATCACTCAAATTCTGATTATAACAACACAATTACACATTTCATTTGATTTGGAACATGCGTGACACTTTACCCAATAATGTTTTGAGTGCTTTATGTGAAGCCAGAAGAATATGATGGATTATTTAATCATATACTAATGAGGTGCATTTTTAACTAAATCTACGATCAGTGGGTACATGCGCTACCGACGTTTAATCCCGTTTCATGACAATACAATATCAGCCAAAAATTTTTTTATGCAATCAGAAAATTATCATAAATTTGGAGACCCATAAAAGAGATATGCTGAATTGCGCGCAAGATGTGGATGACAGGAATTACGCAGCATATCTTTTTGAAAGTAACAGACTCTACAGAACTTTTTCCTTATAAATTTATTGGCTTTTCTTCAATAAAGATAAATAAGGCACAATAGAAGAGTTACAAAGTTTTAAAGTTTTTTATTCGGAAAATGAAAGGTTTTCCTGGAGATGCCACTTTGTACTTTATTTCTGGAGATTGAGTTCATTTGGTGCATAATTTTAAAAATACACAGTTACATTGCGTCCCTTTTTCAAGGTGGAAGATAGATCCTGGTTCCATTTTCTGCTAGGCCATACTTCACATATTTTCATATATAATAAAATGCGAAATTTTCATTAAAATCGCAACCCAAAAACGAAAAATGTGGATTTAAACATGTCAAACATTGCTTATCTCTGACTAAATGGACTGGAGGTAATTTCCTACTTCAAGTTATACTCTTAATCTCTTGTTTCCGAATAATTATTCTAAAATGTTGAATATTAATACTCTCAAAGCAATAGGTGCTATGAAGTTCATTTTTGTCAATCAATAAAACTTTTGGTACCTAAACTTTATAAGTAGTATTTCAATCATAAAACGCTCTAATTTGAAAATTATGTTTCAGTCATCTTTTTTCGATCTTTAATCTTCACATTTACAATTCTAAGGCGTATTAAGGACGGATACTTTCATCATTAAATATGGGCAGTGTGTGTATGTTCTGATGCCTTCTTGATGTATGTTTAAGTAAGCTGATTTCATATACTCGAATACCTGAGTTCAAATTCAGAACGGACTATGACAGGAAGAGCTAAAGTATTTGTCATCTATTTCAAGGACGCATTCCATCTAATCTGCGGACGATACATCCAAATTTACTAGACTATGACTGACGTAGATAGCGGTCAAGGTACTAGTTATTACCGTGGCAATTAGATTGTATGTCTCTCAGCGCTATAGAGACATTTATTCTCAAATTTCATTTAATTGTTCTTTACATGAAACCTTGGTTATTTCCATCTTCAATTATTGTCTAAAAGCCCTGGATCTGGACGGGCCACCAGAAAATTAAGCGCTGATCTCATTGATATAGGTGAACTCTATTTTCACAAAATGGGATGTAATTGAAATATCGCACATTCCCAAAGTGCGGTCTGGGATTAAACAGAAAACGATAAAACGAATTTGCGTCACATATCAGTATCGTAAACAAATTTGATGTGTCGAAAAATCGTGATCTTTATTACACAAACATGACAAATATTTAGAATGTTATGCGGCGATAAAGCTAAGTTGACTGCGCTATAAGGTGATTCTAAAACCTCGGATGTGTATAACGCATAATTTATTCACAAATCGACCCACTGAGTAAGTCGATTATTGAATAAAAGTAGTATGATCATTTCTACGGAGACTTTGAGGCACACTTTTGCTGAGACTTTAGATACAGAATTAATTGATTCGCGCTGTGAAAATCAAGTTTGACCTAAATTAGGCTGCCATTAAAATTCTTTCAAAAAGTGCATTTAAAGTGCATTTCTATATCATTTTTTGTTGCTTGCTTGTTTCAATTATTTCCATTTAAAGCCAAAATTCTTTTTTTCGCTCCAAGCGAAATTTTATACCTATTTGAGATATCAGATTTTTGCACAAAAAATTGTACGACAAAAATATATTTATTTTCAGAGAAAAAAGCGACTATTTTCTCTCTCCCTTTTTCTCACTTATCACGAATTGTGCCAACTTTTAACGGCACGAAATATGTAAAATAATTTGTATTTTGTTAAAGTGATAAATATCAGAAATGCAATTATTTTAATGATAAATTAAATTTTTAGCAATTTTATCAAAAGAGTTTTATCATTGCTTTCATCGATTTTAGTAGAGATAATTTGGGTATCTTTAATAGGGATTTAGTATATTAAATGAAAAGTCTTGAGTTTTAGTGGTCAGCCGAATGCATGATTGCATCGACTAAATGACTATTTTATAGTTAGCTGAATCGGAAAAAGCGGATCATGGATTCGAAATGGGTTGGTTATGATTAGCACCGAATACTCAAAAACACAAATTTATCTTGATCTATTGACTACGCTTTAGGGAATGTTATAATTATCGAGGGTGTCAAAATCAGAATAAGAGAAACCTGTAAGCTTGTATTCAGTTTAATAAAATCCGATTACAATAATAGCATCCTACGTTCTGGGGATATTTTTCAGACTGTTAATCACAATACTTAGCTAGACATTAATAATAGCTAAGGGAAAACTATGAAAACCATTAAATGACATAACCACAATATCTTTCATAGGGAGAGAATGAACTTTATCGGTGCAGAAGGACTTTAATGACAACTTCAAGTTGAAAATAACTCAAGCCTCCAAGGAAATAAAAGTTCATACAAGGTACCTGCTATATTATATTATTCCTTAAGAAATGCAAGGCCTTTTTCTGTCATGACCATTTATCTAAGTGGGAAAAGCGGAATTTGGTCTCGATTTCCCATGAAACCATGTTATTGGTTGGATTTATTCGTGTTATTCGATCTTTTGTACGAAAATCCTTTTCCATTAGTGGGGTTTGAATAGTTATAGTTCTGTACAAAGAAAAAGTTGATATTACACCTTTTAATGAAGCAATTTTGGTGATTATTTTAGAAGAAAGGAGAACTCAAAAACTTAAAAGTAAACTTAAAAAATGAAATCATGATTTCCAACTGGAACCGAATATAACAGTGGTACGTCAAAAATTCCTTCAAAAATATATGATTCTCCTATTATTAAAGTCAAATTTTCTGGAATTATTGTGATATATAGCGAGACGGAATACCTTTTATTTGTTTCATAATATTCCGATCGTAAAAACGGAATATTTGCAGAAAAAGTGTAAATCATAATTACTTTCTGCTTCTACCTTTCCTTTCATGCTAATAGTGGTTATTTTCAAGTGTTCGTGTTTAAAAGATGGGAAAGCCATAATTAACTCACTTGATAGGAAATTATCAAAACAAAACTCGAGGCTAAAGTGTTTTAAGTCGCTCATCAACCTTGTCGATATACTAGCGCAGACCGCTTCTTTCAACTTGACAGTTGGACAAAAAATGTTAACGGTCCCACAGTGTTTAAGCTTCAAACATCAACAGTGTGAAGACGACTTGTATTCGTTTATATGTAGGCCTTATCTGGATAGGAAGTGCCTTGGGAGTAACTACACTTCTGTTTTATCTATCTCCTTTAATGAGTTAACTGGGTCTAGCAGCATCTAGTGGGCAGATTGGTCATTTCGTTAGAAACTGGACCCTCTAGCATATAGAACCATACTATATAAAGCACCTCGCATGATATTTTGAGACTTTGAACATAATCATTGGCAAGCTTACGACAATGCTAAGGGAATGATTACTAGTTTGACCCAAGTATTTAATAAAAGTCAAGAGCTGTGAAGTTCAGATATCGAGATTCTGGACGTAGACTAAAACCTTGACCCAACACCCCACAAACTTCTATTGACCTCGGTACACTGTTTGCACCTAACCACACGAGTAAGAGATGATTTTTATTCTATATCTATGCTATTTGTTAGCGTGATTCACATACTGATTTTCCTCCAGTTTGTTACCCTCTTCACATAGTTGTATGTATGACTTATCTGTTTTCTACGTTACCTAAGGCCCGTTCGGTGAGCCCTACAGAAACTCTTTACAACTTGCCTGTTATAAGATTAATGCCTCCTTTTAAATTCTTCTTTAATTGAATATTCCGTCATCGAAACTAATCGTCTTTTCTTGTGGTCGGTAGGTTCACGCAGTTAAAAAAGTTAATTTCACGATCGAGTCAAAATCTGTTCTATCTGAGTCCTCTTAGTCTTTTATGTGTTATTTATAAGAGCAAACACACGAAATTCTCATTTCCTCATTTAAAATCTGCGCATTCGCTTATTCCACTTGCATAATGTATACAACTTTGCAACTCAATAAACAATTGGAAGCAAACATAGAAAATATAGGTTTACTGTCAAAGCGTAGAATGTGTATTATTATTAATTCCAAACAAGTAACTATGAAGTGGGTAATGAACACGTATTAAGTAGGTCAACGCTCGTTGTAATATGAAAACCAAATTAAATCTCTTAGCTTGTTATTTTCTCTTGATTTCGTACGGAGAGCATGAGGAGAGTGGGATGATATTATTAGTCATCTATAACTACGCATTAACTAATCTCCTTACAATCTGGTTTACCCCATGGAGGTAGCGCTCAGGTACAGATTCACGCGGCCAACGCTCTCTATGCACACAAATACAAAATCACACAAATAACCTTAAAGGCTCAACCGTCATCATTACACAAACACACACAAACCAACTCTTTTTCTCGCTCCTTCTTGAGCACAAACGCGCAAAAAGGACTTTTGAGGTCAGTTTACTGAGGCTCTTCGACGGTATATAAACCAACTGGAACGCAACCGCTTCGCACTTAGAAACTAACTCACGATGGCAGAACCCGGAAAGGCGATAGTAAAGAATGCGGATATGTCGGAAGAAATGCAACAGAAGGCTGTGGACATTGCCAAGGAAGCTATGGAGAAGTTCTCTATCGAAAAGGACATTGCTGCTCATCTAAAGAAGGCTTTCGATAAGGAGTACTCACAAACTTGGCACTGTGTTGTCGGCCGAAATTTCGGCAGGTTTGTTATACTCCTTTAACAGCTTAACTCACACGATCTCATCTATGTATTTATATCATTCTCTTTTTCTTATTTTTAGCTATGTAACTCATGAATCAAAGCACTTCATTTACTTCTACATGGGTCAAGTCGCCATTCTCCTATTCAAATCTGGTTAATCAGCAACTGAGTTATGAAAATTTGACTGTATAGACGTGTTTTCACCTCTGATTTTGTTATAATTTCTATATTTGCAAATTATTAATGGTGAAATAAAATCTTACCTTTCAAATAAATTTCACTGTTGTAATTTAATCAAAATGGAATTAATTTTTGGTTGGGATGTGGTAGTGAATTTAATTATCTCTAGTGTAATTTGTCTTTATCTTTAAGATGCTAATCTAGGCATACAAATAAGTCCTTCAAGTCATTTCAATCAATGTTGTTATAGCAGGTTAATTAGAGTACACAGAGGAGGTTAGTGGAGCACTTAACTGAGTGATAAATAGAAAACCAGCTAAAGGTAGAGAGGTATATGATAGAGAGTCATGCAGGAGAATCTGCAAATGGAGAGGAGCTGGTTAGAGGATATGGCTGTAGGAAATAACCGGTGAGAGTTGGAGATAAGAGCTGAAGTAGAGATTGGATCTGGATATTTAATATTGCTGAATTTGGCAAAGATCATAGGAATAGTAAGATGATAGTTTGAACTGTTAGGCACTACCGAAAAAAAAGCTTTTTGTGAATATTACAAGAACTATTCATTAATATTAATAATTTGCAATATTTGAGCAGTTACTTTAACTGGAGCACCAGCCCCCCTTCTTTCAACGTAAATTGCGCATTTAACAACATAATTGACTCTGAGATCGACATAGTAACCTAATCAAAGATTAAAGATGCGCGAAACATTTACGTTGGATGTAACTCCTGCAAAGTGAACAACTAGATGTTAAATAAATGTGGTTATGGAAAAGTGGAGGTAAATAAGAGATCTATCGACCGTCTGTGTCTTACTCCGGTGTATTTTCTATTCATAAATCTGCTGTTTTAGTGATTAAAAGCGGCGATACTTTTTGAATAGACTGCAATGACCAAGAAAGAACGATCTGAAAGATCTTCAAGGATATTATTCCATGTCTAAATTATCTACTGTGATAAAGCACTTATCGATTTTTATCGATTTTAAGCATTTATTCGATTTCCTCTATTGTCTAACACCCGCGTTGTGAGTTCTACAACCCTAAAGAAACCCTTTTAAATTTACCGGCTACAAGTTTGGCGTCTCCACTCCGTTCGTTTTTGAATAAAATATTCTGTCGCCAACTCTCCTTCATTCCTTCTTTGGGGTAGTTGGGTGTGTATAGTTGAAAAGAGCACTAACACAGTATTCTCCATCCTATATTGGCAGCTTCTAAGCCAGAGCCCTCTCTACTAATGATTTGATTAAACTCAAATTTATGATAATTCTCTAGGTTGAAATCTCTTGCATACACTTTAAGTTTTCTTAGAAATTTTCAATCATTAAAATGATTAAACGTGAATTAAAAAAAGAATTAGTAGATAGCTATTATTTGGATAAAATTAACCAAAAATATAAATATAATCATCAATTAGAATTATTATTATAAGACGGAACTCCCCATATCATTCGATAATTACTGTATGGAATCATATTTGCTCTCTTTCTTTTAATCATATGTTTCGTGGTAGTAGAATTAAATAGTAGGTTATCAAAAGCTGTTTGTTGTTATTACATTCTACCTTCAAAGATCTTATCCATGTATGAAGACCTGTCCTTAAGCAGCTATCGCGCAAATCCCACTCATAATTCACCTGAACTTTTCAAGGTTCACCTCAATAGTTGTTTGTAATTCATATGATGCTCGTCTTTTCTCTGTGCAACTTAAATTATAAGTCACACAAATATTCTAAAGTAGAAATATTCAAGGTTTGGTAGAATTGATGAAAATTATATTTTTCAATTTTATTATAATTTCGCAGCCATTTTATTTTGAACGTTCGTTTAAAAGTGCATGAACCAGATTCTCATAGTGTCAGCTAGAAATAAAGAAAAAGTGATATTCTTTCACTCAATGACTTTTATTTCAAAATTGTCCAACCATGTCCAATCAAATCATTACTAAATTTTAAGCCAGTAAGTTAAGAAGATCAATTGTGCTTATGAATGGTAAACCACTTTTTTGTGTGAAACCATAGCCTAAATGAGGGTTTATTGTAAGTGTTCCAAGTCCAGTAAGAGTAGTTAGGAGAGAGGGGCTGTACCAAGAGTATAAAATACGGCAGTGGGAGGAACAAACAACATTTTGCCCTAGTGACTACACTCCTCTCAGACTAATTAGGAATGGAGATTAAGAATATCTTCTCATTAGTTCATTCATCGCTTATGTTGCCCTCCTGCATGATCTGCTTACTAAACAGTTCTTCTCTTTTGAATGGCAAGATCGCTACCTCAATTACTTCCAATTTCTCAGTAACAATGTGCTTTTGAGCGCAGGACTGCTGAGAAAGCCTACCAACCTATAGAATAATGTTATGATGAAATTTACCTATAAATGGGTTCTTCGAGGAGGGATTATAAGATGGGTTAATTCACTTAAAACGGATATCCAGACGTAGGGATATTGTGGTTCAGAACATTCCCACTAGAAATAGTAAGAGTCCCCATTTTTAAGTACTATTTTTACAACAATTCAGATTATAAGAACTGGATTTGAAATAGGAAAATGTTTAAATTTTTCTTATTTTATTTATTAAATTCGTTCATCAAAAGTAGTATCAACCATATCAGTTAACACATTTACTGAGGGTAGGGAAAAGTGAAATCTAGAGATTTGTATCTTAGAACCACAGAAGCCTCTATGGATTTGGTCTCGATTGTTGTCTCTTAAAAATAAATCTGAGATACTTTGCGGCATTCTATTCGGTTGAAGCTAAGGGTTGAAATGATTTGGGCGAAAATGGTCCTAGAGGCATGTCACAGATTCACTCGAATTCATTTGTCTGAAAAGAAAGAGTCCACATGAATATATCAAATTTGACACTTCTTTCTATAAAGTAATAAAGCTAATGAGCACAGATTTAAACTTAAATTTACTTTATTGAAATATTTTCCCCATAAACAAGAAACTAACAGGATGAAATGAGTTAACTTGAAAAAATTTTCCTCCTTCTTTACTGAATATTCCATTGGTATTTTGTATCCATTATTTTATATTCACTCAAAAACAACTCTTTCTGGACAGCAGTAAATGTAGTTTTTCCTTGGGGCATTAAGTTTAGTTCTTGAGACGATATTATCCCACTAAAATTTTCGATTGATTTGAAAATATATAATTTTTAATTACTGCCGGACCACTATTTTTGTGCTTTCGATAAATCAACTTTAAAATTCTAAATAAAATCTAAAGTGCAAGTGCAGTAAAGTCAGGATAAGGACCTTGGAGTTTGGGAATTCAAATCGCTTTAGTAGATCTAGTGCACTTTTTCTGAGCACATGTTCTGTTGTATAGTCCCGACATTTTAGTTCCTTATTTTGCATTTGGGTTTTACCAATCTAGAAGAGATGAGCATTTAGGTATCCAGCTATTCTATAGGCTTCACCTTTCTAATTTCTATTGACCTTTTCTGTAAAAAGACCCGAATATGGAGAAGACTGTTTAAAAATGTACGTTCATCGCCCGACATCTCAGAAGAGAGATACTTGTCTGTAGGCGCTGAAAGTAGCGGTGGTCGTATACGTTTACAGAAAGGGCATTTGTATTTAGAATAATTGCAGGACATTTCTGACAAAGGTAAATAACTGGAATCAAATAAAACACTTACTGGACGTAATAAAACCCAGTTAAGCCTAAAACTCTTTGTAGCACAGCTAGAACTTGGTATAGTTCTTTCATTTCACAAGATTAAGTCCCACTGAATCTTCTTTTTTGTTTTCTCTCTTCAGCCAGTTCGAAAGGAAATAGATTTGAGCGCTTTCAGATTAATGGAATGTTACTTTCTTGGCATACTTGCATCTTAGACAACATCAACTTTAATCCAAAGTAACTTATATTGTTCGTCAAACTTAAAAGGAAGGAAATGTGGATTATTTTATCCATTGTAGTGAACAAAGTTACGATTTTCTACCATGTATAGCTTCTAATTGGAATGGATACGAAACGCTGTTTAAGAGATGTTAAATAGGTTTACAAATAGAGGTAAATCAAAAAATTCGAACCTTCCGCCGATTAAGCTTTCCTCAAAAGCACATTCTTTAAAAGCACTAAAATAAAGAAATAATTTCTGATTAACTTTTCATGGACAACTTAGCAATTCTCAGAACCGGTATAAATCGATAAGATTTATCACCGTGCATTCATCAACTGGTTCAGCAAAACTCGAAAGATCGTCAAGACTCTTTTCACCTAACTCGCCTTGCATTTACTTATCTTCTCACTTGAGTTCCCATATTATCCCTTAACAATTTTAACTGTATTTCCATAGCTTTATCTTCCCTCAGAAGGAACTCCAAGGTTTACCGTTTTTACTTCAACTACTCGGCTCTCTTATCTTCAAATCCCATAGTCAGGTCATTCAGCCAGCTCCTCTTAGCTTCTGCTTTTCCAACCCCCTCTTTCTTTCTATTGTTCTCTCTATCTATCTATCTCTTTCTCTATTAAGTCTCATTAAAATTCTACCATAACAAAATCCTCGATTTACTTCATATTCGTTATAGTGTTATATCTCGTGGCCCTAGTCTTCCAGCCCACATCAAATCTATGCGTCATAATGAAACTACGAATAGCACGATTCCATAGAATATCTCAGCACGCTCTTCTCACAACCGCCTTAAAACAGCCAGGTATGGAAAGTTAATGAGTTGTTAGATTTTCTGCATATTTATAGCTATTATTTCGCCATTGTCATTCTATTTTATACTCTTCTGCAAAGAAACGATGACATAGAGCATCCATACATTCGAATTCTCGTTTTCTCACATCTTTAAATTGTAGTTTGATGTTCTGCTAAGCGAGAGGTGGATTTCTTAATAGAATTCTGTTTTTAGCTGTATGGGTTGGTATTTTGTTTGGGAAATTTCAGATTCCCCCATTTTGATAATTGGGAACTCAATAATAGGTCACTTGTTGTCCCACATTTCCTTTGAAGACTTGCTAAGTGACTAAGTTGTGCGACAGTTATTGTTAGTTTTGCCCATGGAATAGCAAAAAATTGTTATAAATTTAATTCTGAGAAAATATCTGGATATGGGACACAGGGAATGTAACCTAAAAGCTGTTAAACGCGGAGTGGGGGTCCTTAATAAAGTGGTAATTTATTCAAGACATCTCGAGACGTACTTTATTAGTCCATATTTTCATCTGAAAGAGTCCACCTTGTGATGTCCTTATATCCAATCATTAGTATTTGTCTCTCGGGTTCACAAGTGGGAATATACTCACTACATTCAGGGCTCGATGACTGGTTAAGTTATTTTCCTGGTTGGGTACGCTACTCGATTTACTTGTATCTTTTTACAACCAAGAGTGAGAATAGCTCGAACTAATCACACTAATTTATATTTACACTAAATTGTCTCTTTTCAATCCTATTACATAATTTGGAGAAAGAAATATTTCACAGTTGCAGTCTCTCCTACCTCTTAAGAGTATTTATCATGTATTCTTTGTTAATCTAAAGTCCAAAATCTGCGACTCCTTTCGATGACCTGACTTAAGTTTCCACTTCCACTCGAACCATACCCATGAAAAATATCGGACTACTTTGTTGTTCCATATTTTTACATGGGAAAGATTGTACGATTTAATAATAACCACAGGATAATGGGATCTTGTTTTCATAGTAACATTTTGGACCTTTTGCAACTCCACCTAAGTAATTTGGGAGATAACATTCAGACAAAGATGAAACGAGTACTTATATGATCAAAAAGGTGCATTTACAAATTACAACGCATGAAATTTAGTTTGAATTCACTCAAATTCCGCATTCGAGATCTCCAAACTCCGGCATTAGTTCATGCTTCAATTCGGTCAGTTTTACATTTTAAAGTTACATGTCACATTCAAAATTGTCACAAATGAAATGCCAAAAATGCATGATATGCCATGCTGATGATGAAATGAAATGAACTGATTAAAATAAGTCAAAAGTAATTTTACCTGGTAGGTCTCATTAACATAATTATCCATGCCAAATATGCAAGAATCCATCATGTGCAGTGGCTTGAGATTTGACCTGAAGTCGCTGACATGTTGAGACAAAGTGACCAAGGCAAGTAGTAGCTATTAATCACCCACAGAATTTGTTTATTAGACTGTGGTAAATAGAATTAACTTTGAAAGCGGAACTATTTCTCCCTTTTCGTTCTTGTCTTTTTCTTATTTTATAAACTAGGTCAGTTTAAGAAGTGTGGATGTTGAAATTAAAATGTCCCCAAGTCCCCTTATTATGCTATAAAAGGTAAACTTCAATTTTTCAATTATATCAATTAATTTTAAATTATTTTAACTGTAATTTATATTATTTGCTCTGTTTCATTGCCGTTAGCCATTACTCTAACCGCAGCATATATTAGAGAAAATCCTGGATTACCCAATGAACTAAATAAGTAATTAATAATTTAATTTAAAAAATTTATTTCTTTTTGATATTCTTGCTACTTTTAACAAATTGTTTTTTGCCTTCTTCCTTCTTCTTATTACAATTTAATAGCAATATTTATTAAAATGAATACTCTGATATTTTGCCTGTTTCAAAGCAATCATCTTTGTAAATATTGGTGACTAAGGGGAATTATTTAAACTCTCGGAATAAGTTAACAGCAAAGACAAATATTTCAAATTCATTTAAAGAAGCTGTATTTATTTCAAATTAAACAATGTTAAGCACCTTCTCATCGCGACAGTGTGTGTACTCACCCACTTTGAGACCACTTGTAAGACCGCACTCTCAATAGTTTAAGCTGAGGCTAATTAGAGACCAAGCTACTGAGGCCAAACTCATCTCAAATCACCATATATAATCAGCAGATTCAATTGTGAATTAGCATAGGCTGTGATAGACAATAACATGGATACCGGGAAAGCTGTTGTGAAAAATGCCGATATGACTGAAGAGATGCAGCAACGTGCTGTTGACTGTGCTCGTGAAGCAATGGACAAATTCAACATTGAGAAGGATATCGCTGCTCATATCAAGAAGGAATTCGATAGACACTACAATCCAACATGGCATTGCATTGTCGGTCGCAATTTCGGAAGGTAGGTTCTTAATCTTACACACGAATTTATATTTTATTGCTAGTGCTTAATTTTTGTCAATTTCAGCTATGTGACTCACGAAACCAAACACTTTATCTACTTCTACATGGGCCAAGTTGCAGTTCTTCTCTTCAAATCCGGTTGATGGGACAATCCTTCAGAAACTCATTTCTTACTCTCTAGTGTACTTCACTTTGTCTCGAATATTTGAATAAAAACGGGAAAGTTAACATTAGATTCTTCCTATATTTGTTGCATGGAGTGGATGACCGAATGATAGATTAAGCTGACTGAAAAAATCGTTGTGTACATTGCAATTAACTTCAATTAAAACTCTCATTAAGATATACAGAGCCGCAAGAGAATCTAATAACTTATATAAGTTTTCGTGGTTTCTCATTTGACTCATTAACATTGGTGGAACCAGATTAACAGAAAATATTTCTAATCATCATTAATTGCTGGAGATGAATGACTGGGATCTATCCAAGTTTTCACATAAACAAAGGGTGGGACTGAATTGAACCTGGGAGTTCCATTGTGACCGTAAGCTGTAGATAAATAAGTCTCATAGCCTTTTTATGGTTTAACGCGTATATTTGACTCTGCATATGTGTGTGTCTGGGATATATTTACATTTGCCGTATTCATATCACATCGGCCAATTAATTTAAGTGAATGATTGCCGACGTTACTTTGATTCATTTGGACAGGTAGATGAGGCCAGTAAACGTGTTTAACGTAACAAAGCTCACTAGACATAAACTATAATAATGTTTAAAGCAGTAATTTTGGCTATTTGATACTACTATCGTTTATATTATCTCATCGGTCTAACTACCCTTTATGTAATCCACAGACGAAAAAATGTTGACTTATTAGATCTCCTTCTTCAGTAATAATTACATTACAGAGCTTCCCGGACAACGATGCTTTATAAAGAAACTTAATCATTCGTTATGCCAGAAGTACCAAGGAGCATATTGAATTTGAATTTGCTGACTCATCTACTTGCTGTGTTCTCTCATAGACTTTTGTGTGCATTTTGAAATAACCAGAAGGCATGTAGATGTCCTTAAAATGAAATAGCTATTATTTTCAATAGATAGGAGAAATTTATCACATATATACCCCAACTTATTCATATATGACATTTCATGAAGAAGCAAAGAAAGAGATACTTCTTAGAATTGGTTCCTTGATCCGTCCCTTATATTTACACTTGTATGACAAGCTATGTTATGCTTAGTAAACCTTTGCTAGCATCATCAGCGTGTTTATAGCTGAAGGAGAAAGAAATCAACCAAAGAGACGTGATTAATCATTGAATTACCTTTGTTAACAGACTCGAGATACTGCAAACATTAATTCACCCAGAAACCTGAGGACCAAATGATTTGTAACGCTGGGATATTACAAAGCGGATCATATTTCTTCTGAGAAAGTGGACAACTATACGTTTTCAGAAATCAAATGAAGCAAGAATCTTGACATCCTGACATCTTTATGTTCTTCTATTCGACTTCTATTATTTTGTCTATTCCATCATTTAAGCATGTAGCAGTTTTGCATTGCTATGGTAATATTAATATTAGTAATCAAAAAAAGAAGGCCATTTAATAACAGATCTGGCGACAAGTAATTATTCAGCGATTCCGCTGCCGTTGACCCCCCACACCAGTCTGAAATACACAATTGTGTCAGTTGCTTTCTTTTGAAACCAAGACAATCAATATATGAATATAAGTGAATATATATTTGGAAGCGCCTATTTGAAGAAACATATCCCTTGAGGACTATTTTTGAACCACTTGCTAATTTAAATGTTTATACAAGTTATTTTATTATGAACTCTGTTAGTTTTAATTTGCCTTCGCCAATCTTATTAAATACTCATGACTGCAAAGAGATGCAAATGAATCAAAGTGACGCGATGAGCCATTCAATTTAGCAACCTATTCAATTAGCTCTGAATATCAGAAACATGAACTCCCTCAAAACTCTGAGGTCAAATTATTTGGGACACTTGAGACTACTCAATGCTTTCAGAATTCAAGTAAGTCAAGACATTTAATATCCGTTTCATCTTTTACTCACTTGGCAAGAATTTTGCATTCCCATGGTAATAATTATTCATATCGATAAATTTCATCTCTTGTCCAAGGCTAAGCGGCAACATACCGACTTTCACTCGCCACATCACTGCTTTGTATTACATACAAGAAAATAACATTTTTCCCAAATTAATTCCCATATCTAAGGCCCTTTGTTTACCACCTTTTAATTCCCTTCTATTTGAACTAATTTATTTACATTACGGTTGTAAATAGCACCTAATATAAATCGACCTATCGATATACAATCGTGCGTCTTGTGTTAACATTAGTGGTTTAGGTAGGTTTGTATTGTGGTGTTGTAGTGTCGTATTAATAACTTGTGCAATGTCTCAGGGAATCTAAGAGTCACTTGCGGCATCCACAGAGATGAGTGGATTACAACACTTTGACAGCCAATCTTTATATTTTTATACAATCATTATATGTTTTATCTTGACACTTTTCTCATTCTGTCTTTCTCAATCTGCGTTCCATGTCCTTCCCTCAGGCATTTGAGCTGTCCTTCCCCATTATCCTCTGATCTCCACTTCTTCCTCGTCAGATTCCCTACTGAGAAAATGTTATTGCATATTTTTTGTCATTAAGAAGATTTCTGGCTTCACGAAAGAGACTAGATTAGAATTCCTATAATCTAGTGGACCTAGTTTCTGTTGAAGTGTCACTCATTACATTTGCGCCAATCTCCAGATTTGAGGACAAAGAGGATGTCCTGGAAACTCCCCTTTGTTTTTAACAGTTGTCTGTTAAACTATGAGAAACTGGCTCCTAAAACACAGCACTTTGTCTAACTTAAACAGACGTATTCAACTACTCCCAGTCTTTTGACTTGAGGATACAATGAAGTTGTTACTTTACCGAGATGGGTAAATTTAGACGTCTCAAGTCTGATAACTACAATATGGTGACCGCAGACTCTCGTTACTTCAATGTCTGTGCTAGTAATATTTAATCCGCCACTCAAAGGTTAATCAGAGACAGATACTTGTGTTTGTAAAAAATTTTGAAATTTGATAAAATCATGTAAATGCGCCACCTGCGATGTTATATTTGGAACGTTTCTTTGCTGTTGTAGCGGATGCTACACCAATAAGTCTTTTGCTACACCTAAGTAATCCTCCTAGCAGTCC
>CAADRB010000089.1:31930-274180 GCA_900708905.1 Hymenolepis diminuta
TAGAGTCCTCTATTATCAATTCACTCCCAAATTAGCTAAGCTATGCCCAAAATGGTAAGAACCGGTAAGGTGCTGAGTGGAGAGGGTTCATTGACCACCTCCTTTGTTTTTCATAAAAGCTTAGTCATTAAATACAAAATCATGCTGGGCTGCAGGGGTCTTGATTGCTGATTGGTTGGGGAGGTCTCTGCACACACGTCCGCGCTTGATTTCAACGCGACCAGTTAAATGTTCGCACTTCCCGTAGTGAGCTCTAGCGCACGTGATTCAATCAGCTTTGTTAACGTTGTGAACCCCACACTGTTGAATTTACATGTGGAAATTTTCTCGTTGAACAAAATTCGAATAAGTGATGGAATTGAAGTAAAATTGCTCTCATTTCAAAATAATATTTAGAAAAAAAGCCATTAAAATGCTATTAAATATAAGCATTTTAAACTCTTTTCTTGGATAATCTCGCATTTACAAAATGAAGAAAAAAACTTTTACGGATATCATAAATTATTTGGAAAATTTTGGAATAATACCGTTATTTAATGAGAATGGATAATCTTATTGCTTAAAAGATGAACATTTAGAAGTGGCAGAAGATATTATGTACTGAACGCTATAGATCATTATTTCATCTGATCTTCTGACTAAGATTTTATTTTAAACCAACTAGAAAATTCTACCAGCATTTATAACTAAAAATATAAGAGGCTATAAAGCCCATTCACCCTCCCCTACCCTTTGTAAGATATTTTCTTCGGAATAATCATGGAATCAGCAAAGAACTTGAATTCAAGAGGGTTCTATCTTTCTAAGATCCAAACCTATTTCACCGTCGATGGACCATTCTGGAATTGGAAATTCTGAAATTCAGAACTGAAAAATCTTAGCCTGGGGATACCTCCCCATAAATTGTCATAAAATTTAATTATAATTGGCGTGCTAATTTACAGAAAGTGAATGACAATCCACAACTCATCATCGGCTATTATTCCCCTACAGATTGTATTGACTTCATATGAGTCAGGTTCTGTGTGAAGCTCACTGAATTCCACGAGGATCTTAAGTGTACAGCAGTGTAATTCTTACTTATTGAAGACTTTAACTATAGGCTTGGAACTGATTCACTTGGTCCAGGCTTGTTTCTATTTAAAAAACATAATGGAATCAGAAGAAACATTTGGCAATTTTTAAGACTTCTCAGTCTCTGTCCCTAACGCAATTTGGAGTTTCTTATTTCCACTACGATCAAAAGAGAATACAGCGATAGGATGATTATTATCCGTCCGAGAAAGAGCCAATGGAATGAGTGACCTATTCTTCTGAGCTGAATAGCTAAGAAATAAAATCCGGAAGCTGCAGCAGGACTACGGGCGTTAAATATAAAATGCTCATCTCAGAATGCCGCTTTAAAAATGTCACTCACCAAAAATTGGATGCTGGAAAGTTTTGGTAATAAAGCTTGCGTGAAGATAGGTGCACATACTGAAAATTTAATTGAACTTTAATCAAAGGAAATCAATAAACATCTATTGTTGTTTTGCGTTGAATGATATTAGTTTGATTGGAATGATTTGAGGAATGATTTAAAGGAATAAAATTTTCAAAAAGATTTTATTCGATGGCCATGAGATTATATAACGAATGCCAGTGAAGGCAATTTCCCTTGTTTGAGTAAAAATTCTCCTAGCATTAAAATCGGAAATGAAGAATATGTTGAACTAACGAAATGTAAATAGCTGTAAGAATTGCACTTAATAGTCAAAATTCAAAAATTAATCAATAAAAATTATAAAAGTTACAACATTTTAAAGGCATACGAACTAATCATTATTTGTAAGTAAGAAGGATATGTTTTAATAACCTATTATATTGCACCTCAGATGAGGTAGCACTTTGAAAAAACTTATGTGGCGTAGTGGTGCGTGTTTTGCAGCTTTTCTTTTGCATTGTAATCATTTAATATAATACTGATTAGTTCATTTTTTAATTAAAATGATTTATTTTAGTCATATGTAATGATGTAATTAAAAATAGTGCTTTGAACTATAACAATTTTTAAACACTTCTGATTTTAGTTTCAACTTTAATATTCTGTCACCGTGATTCTTGATTTTTGGTTTTACAGATACTTGAAATCGATCGTCTTCTGTTGCAAATGTCATCACAATTGCTTCATATTTCTTCCACTGCCCGTCTTGTTGTTGTACTTCTCTTTGTTTTCTTTGGCTTTTCACCTTCAAATTCACTTCCTTCCGCTTCGCCATCTCTAATTCTTCATGCTTTGTTAGACGACTCTTTTACTGACGATACTTTACCCACTTCTGATGAGTTTAAACTTTCAACACTGCAGAATTTTTCATATACACCCAGTCCACTTGCTACCATTCCCTTACATAAAGTGAGTTTCTTTACTCTAACTAATTTGCTTATTAATTCATTGATTAAGTTTTGTTTTGTTTTGTTTGCTTCAGTTGGTGGGTATCAAGAATATTAAGTCTCTCTTGATCGTTTCCTCATTTAGTGATTCTGCAACGGAAAAATTCATTATTGAAATTCACAATCCGGAAAAGGCAAAACAACAGTATCTTGGAGAGAGTAAGCTGTCCTATGGTTAATGTGTGTTTTTTCGATTTTATTCATTCATTGATTCTATTTCGTAGCGAGGTTATCATTGTTTAAAGGTGGGTTGTCGTCGTGCCATATTATGCTTGTCGTATCGTATTATGACCTGTATTGTTGTCATTACGCCCTCCCGTCTTCGGCTTCTTGTTGTTTATTTTCTTCTGTGTGTTACCTGGCATGATTTTTTTGTTAACTGGATTTAAAATGATGTCTGCTTTCATTAGCTATAATCTATGCATTCGTCGGGGTCACACTAACCAACCTCTGTGCTATCTCGGGATTCATTTGCATTCCAGTCAAGCGATGGAAATATTTCAGCCATCTTCTAAATTACATGATGGCTCTGGCTGTCGGTGCTTTATTCTCCACCGCGGTTTTGGTCCTACTTCCAGAGGTACTTCAAGTGTTTATCCATTGTAGCTTTGGTAGATGATTTCATCTCTATCCCTTTCTTGTTTTAGGCTATGCGAATGATCGATATGCCATTAGAGTTTGGAGGTCAAGGACGGACGTATCTTTACAAACTCGTATGCATTCCAGCTGGCGCACTTTTCTTCTTTTTTGTGGAATATCTCTTGATGATTCTGCCGAGACTCTTGCGGGTTAGTAAACAGTTAATTACGTCTATGCTAATTAAAATTTCATGTGTGATTTATGCTTAGATTAATTGTTGCATTTCAGTGGAAAGTTTCGCCTGAAAGCGGAAATGTTTCTGAAAGGGGAGATGCAAACGAGTGGTACGAACAGCTGAATGGCGCAAGGAATAATTCAACTGTAAGTCTTGATCTTTCCTTTGATTTCCGAGTTTCAACCAGTTACTTGAAATTAATCTAAGTCATCAAACTTTTAATTTTTTTGGAGTGAGCTTGGAGTTAAACATGTCGTTATGTCGAATGAGTTATCTTTTTCGGTATCATGCACCGTTTCAAGATGGATGAATGGATTAGCTGAGTGTTTCCTATAAGGTAGCGCTTGGCAGATGTTGTCTTTATAACTTTTCTGCAAATGCTCCCATTGAAAAAGAATGCATTTAAAATGAATGACATAATAACTCTGATGTACTAATATGTGGTTTAAAACAGAACTAATGCCAATAGTAAAGCTACTTTAATTAACTGACCGAGTTAACTTATAGCTATCCGTTTGCAAAGATAACGATCTTCCTAAAGCTAACAAAATACAGCGGCCTTTCCAAAAATCAGGTCAAAAGTTGAAATTGGTCACTGGAGTATTGGAAGATCGCAGAGGAAGGAAAGAGGCCGGTTAGTGGGTGGAAATGTTTGGAAGTGAAGATAGAGGTTACACGTCTAAATAACGTGAAAACATGCTTATGAAACGAAGCAAAATACAGGGTTGATTAGTTTGACCTAGTTTATGTGTCATAAGGTCACAGTTAGGGTAAGCAGATCCATTGGCCACCGTATGTGTACTACATGTTGACTGTGTTTGACCTAGTTAATGTGTCCTGATGCGACAAATAGATCAATATGCGCGTACTACATAGACCCAGTTATTTTGCTTTGAAATTCTTAATCAAGTTATTTAGATCTCTCCTCACCATTAGTATCCAGTTGAAGAAATACCCCTTTTGTGTTCACATTGTTGTTTTTTCCTAAAGATACAATGTATCAATTACGATCATAGGATTGTGTTTTTATAAATTTTCGAAAAGAATCGGTATCAGACGGCATATTTTTTATTGATCTAAAGCTGACCGAGAGCCTTTTTCCCTCTCTTTAACATAATTTTCAAAATTACGGTTCATTATTGTCGTTTCAAAATCGCCCAATTGTTATCAAAATAGTTCCTTTCGTGGTCGGATAACAATGGTTTGGTTTATTGTGGCTAAGATATTATCTTATTATATTATTGATTTCTTGATACCATTTAATGGTTTCAATTGACGGTGTAATGTAGGTCACATCTGCGAAGACAATTATAAAAATTAGAAAGGGAGGCTATGCTAAGAGTTTACTAACTTCAGAATGCTGGTATCTAGAGGTCATAGATGGGTGTGCTTCATTAAACTTATTCCATATCTCCAACTTATTAAAGTATAGTATTAGTAATTCTCAAGCTTGCATTTTAGGAGTCGATTTTCGTGTCCGACCTGTATGTTATATTATTTATAACCCATGGCAGCTTAAACGAATTTTGCAATTTTTCATCGTTGGAAAGCGATTAAGGTCGGGTAGCAACAAAGTCAAATAGGGAATGGAATCGAAATATGCCGAAAATAGAGTTGATAATCTTCCTTTCCCATCTGTATAATAATGACATTGTTCAAATGTGCACAAGATTGCTAAATGTCTTTGTTGTTAATGGTGATGACATCATCAGATTAAAAAATGTCGTTACTGTGATATTTATTATTTTTGTGACCGAATAATGTAATATCGTGATATTTATGTAACTTAGAAAAGTCGGGAAGGTATCTGAGTGGAGAGAGCAATGGAATGAAGACTTTATCACTTATACTCGGTTCTTTGTACAGTTGCATCAGTAAAAGTAAGCTCAATTTTTTCAATTAAAAATTAATCATGCAATTATGTCATCACGACATTATTATTTCGTTCTCTGAGGATATAATTTTCTAATAGTCGCCCAGAACAAGAGGGACAAAGAGAATACCTGTGAATTACATATAGATTCCACTTCAATTTATTTGGATGATGCATGCCCTCATATAAAATATGATACATGGGAAATGATGGCGCCTCATTAACCAAGAATTTTAGCTATGGAGAGTTTTCGTACCCGGGTACAAATTTAGAGATCCAAATGTCGACAAATAAGTGCAACATGAGAGATGAGACTAGTGGACTTCACTCTGACTTCCTAATGTTACTTAAAATCAATTTTCCTCATTATTTTCAATTATCTTTGGTTTCGTTGACAAGTGTTAGTAAGTTTGATAGAGCTGTACCAATATATAGTTTAGGATGATGTCACCTCTCTTTATCTAAAAATACTTCGTGCAGATTATGCTTGTGGCGAAATGGAAAGATCTCAACCTTATACTCCCTCTTTTTTTTCAGCCCGAAATCTCAGTTGAAGAAACTGGCGACGCTGACTCTGGTGTAAGTATCTGTATCACTGCCATAACAGACGCTAATAAGCGTGGCCAACTAGGTCGTTGCTGCCTATATTTTACCCCTGAGAAGTTTTCTCAAATCGCCACTGTCGCTTGGATGATCCTCTTTGGAGATGCTTTTCACAATTTCATGGATGGAATGACAATCGGAGTAGGGTTCACAGAAAGCCCTTCCGTTGGAATTGCCCTGTGCCTCAGTATCCTCTTCGAGGAATTACCTCATGAACTCGGTTAGTAGAGCTATATAATTCTAACATTCCAGTAATTGTCATAATCTTGCATTCTTATTTTTAGGAGACTTCGCGGTCCTCATATCCTCGGGATTTTCCGTCAAATCGGCAATTGTAGCCAACTTTCTCTCCTCTTGTTCGGCCTATCTCGGCATGATTCTTGGACTAATTATTGGAGAGGTTTCGGCGGGTGCTCTTTATGTTTTCGCTATCACGGCAGGGTTTTTCTTCTATATCAGCCTTTCAAACATGGTAAGTAATGTGCTTGCTTGCTTATAGCATCAAGGCGTTCTTATACTATGATAAACATTAAAATTACGAAAACAATACAATTATGGAGGTATTTTTGAAGTTTTAAATAAACTGAACGATTCATATTCGAGTTCAATCTTTCAGTTTGTATAAAAATTCTGAATATCAGAGCTTCATTGATTTTTCGGTAATCTGTGTCTCTAAGTTCCACTTCGTTGAATTTGATCAACTAAGCATAAAAATTACAGACAGTTCCCTAGCCTTAAAGCCAAGTCACTCCGGAATCACACTAGACTACCAAAATTCAAATTAGCAAAAAATCCGCCTAGAACAATTCAGTAAATTTTATCACTGCCCTCTGTTTCTGCTATTAGAGTTCACATTGAGTGACCCTTAAAATGTTGCTATCCTCATCTACATGATCATGAGTTCAGTAATGTACAAATTAGTCAAAGGGGAATGATAAATCAACTGGTCAGTTGATTCCGAATATCAGGGACAATATACCCAGAAACCCAGACTATCAAATCATGAAAATTGGGCTTCGAGCCATTTGGACATTCCACTGCTAGTTATGCTCTCCATGAGAAATTGGACAATGTAATACATTCTGAATTCAAGCTGATTTCACTATACACTTCCATTCCATTCGACCCTCCTTTGTTTTATCCCTTACTGGATTATTTGCTATTTCCTGCATTCAGGTTCTATCCTATGGTAGTAATGGTGTTGAATTTCCACGCTTAGTAGCATGAAAATGAAATTAATGCTAATATACTTTTTACTGAATATTATCCTGTAGACCAATAATATTTCAGTCAACATAGTTATTCATCATTTTAGCCTATTTCGCTTTCATATCCACTCGTTAATTAGCTATGGATGATTAGATTTTGCATTCCATTTTTGTTTTTTTTTCATTTATTTAACGGAAATATATGATTAAACTCACAAACAGGAAGTCCCCAATGACTGGTTTACTTATCTTAATTAACTGTAAGAGAATTAGAATTTAATGTGGTGTCCTTTTTCTCTTTTCATTTTAACCTGATATTCAGTGCAATGTTATTCTCTAATTGAATTTCAATAGCCACTGAAAAACTCAGAGATTTCAAGGTGTGTACCGAATTTCTAAGCGAAAACAACGACCAGTTCCACATCTTTGAAGGAACGAGTCATGTTGCTTGCGTTGCTAGGACATTACAAAGGTTATACAAAGGATCCACACTACTCGCTACAGCTCAAGTACAGCTTACGAAAGAGGCGCGAAGTTATTGGCCCTACTAAGTTTCTGCTTAGACTTCCCAAAAAACCTAAAGAAAGGGACAATGTGTTTGGAAATTTCGTTATTTTTTTGTACACAGTTCATGGTAAAAAATGAAGACATTTTTGTCAAATGTAGGATAGATGAGCTCAATTTGGAAGTGCACTTTTCAGTGAAAATATTTCGTACTTGCTTTGTCTCACCCGGAGGACACTAATTAAAGTAAAGATAAAAGGAACACAGATGATTCGTTACAATAACTCAATTAATTAACTTAAAGTCGCGTAAAAATATACATATATATGTGTTCATAGAACACTATCATCCATCTCAAATTATTATTCTTTCCACATGGAGATCTCATATTTGAGATTCTTAGGTCTGTTTCTGACCTCATCTTCATCTCTCCTCTCTAGGTGTGTTGGTGTTGTCAAGAGTGGAAATCTCTTAACTGTTAAATTTGATAAGGTGCACATCTTATTACTTTTAATTCTATGGAGATCTCTTAACGTATAATAATTCAAAGGCTGACGTTATCCAATTCATTATCCATAGATAAGAAATTAAAAAGCAATCAAAAGTAAAAGTTTATTTTTTTGATTATCTCTCATGTTTTCTCGCTAGTGTGAGTTACCAAATTTGTGGCTTTTGAAGAACTGGAAGTTGGTTAAAATTGCAGCCTCGTCAGCCAGTATGGAAGCACTTGTCGGCATGTTAATCAATGATAGTAGGAAGCCAGAACATGAGATATGCTCAACTATAGCCTCATACTGCGGGAGGATGTAGTGGCCATGCTGACGAAATGATCGCCTTTTTCTTGTAGAACTTAATGCTTTTTCATTACACACCTGTAAGATGTCCCTTATCAAATATTTATTTAAAGCACCCTTCCTACACTAGTGATAAATCAAACGAAAATTATCGACATAAGTTGCATGGAGGCCTTTGTAATATTTGCTTATTTTGCTAATTCTTATTTTTGGTCAGAAATAAGAAGTGCAGTCGTTTATCCACATCACCAATGTGCAACGCTGAGCATCGGTCTTGTGGTTTTTGACCTGGCGGACATGCACGCTAGCTACTGTGCCAATTTCTATTACCACTCTTTTACACTTCTTTTGTCCTTTTAGCTCCCTAGTCTTCGAGAAACCCTAGAGGAGAAGGAGAAAAAGAATGAGAATTCATTTTGGCTCTTTATAATTCAAGTAGCCGGTCTACTAACAGGTTTTGGATGCGTGCTGGGTGTTGCGCTTGTCAGCGACCTGATTTCCTTTTAACGAGCCCTACATCTCGCTTAGTTGTGTTCGATCAAATTGGACAATCGTCTTGTCCTGTTTCCTATTTTTGGTGATTTCACTTTTAAATTACTAAATTACCTTTTTCTTCTTTTTTTGAATGAGATTTGTTTAGTTATCTTGGGAGACTAATCTGCCTTATACACTCGCTATAATTTCAAGAGGTGAATCGCTTAAGCATACCTGTTAGAGAGGTGCAAGTGAGGATTAGCTGAAATTTCTACTATAGTAACTATTATAACTTAGAGACTAAAAGTGGAAGTTGGTTTGAGATGAAATTAAGTCGAAAAAATCAAATCATTCAACTTCAGTTACCAGTGCTTATTGAGTTCTGTTAAATTAAAAATTTTAGCTCTGCTGTCGTTAAGTTCATGTAAGGCCACTGCTTTATCAAACTTTAAATAAATAATAAATAAACACTGGATATCATGGACAAAAAGTCACTCAGTAATTCAGGTGACAAGTCATGGAATTTGTATTTTGGGGACGTAAACTATCCATTAGGTAAATATTATGCATTCTGAGTCCGAAAGTAAAATGATGTTAGACTAGACTTAAATCGCTTGCCCATTATCATTCATTAGGCTTGCTGTTAGCCAATTTCGGGTACTTCCTCACGATGTAAGATTGTAATTTTTTGCCTTGCTGTGGATTACAATATAATATAAAATCGTGTTAGGAAAGTTAAATGGAAAAGGGACGCTGAAAGGTACCTGAAAACAGTCGCTCATTTCTAAGGGTCAAATAAATAATAAGGGGTAGGAGGGGATATTCGCCTCCACTTTTGAATACATGAATCGATAAGTAATTTCAGGCAGTTGTTCTAGTAAGTTGTGTGGATCGCTCAATGGTAGAAAACTAGATAAAGTTTATAGCTTAAAATGGGTGCGCCTCTGGGTCAGCTGTTAACTGGTTTCTTTGTGAAGTCGGTCACAATCTCAATATCCATTGCAATGATGTGAATAGTCGACCGCAGTGATTAGGCCCGGCTAATATAAGTGTCATAGTTCCAGCTTCTCACTGGAGAGGAAAATGCCTTCCTAAATTAACTTCTGAGTTAGTTAATAATGTATAAAAAGGGGCCCCTAACAGATAAAGTTTCTGACTCGATTCATGTTCTAGTCATGTACTCTAAAGCAAAACTCTGTGGTTCCTTGTGCTCTAAAGAATCTAATTGAATACAAATTTAAACAGGAGCTTTCCTTTAACTTAGATGAGCAACACTTCTATCTCTGCATTTTTCTAATCTTAAAGACGCTTCTGATAATAAGTATATAATGTTGAAGGATGAACTTCCATGCGTTCCCTAAATTTTTGTCATCACTAATCTCTGTGACCCAATTATCTCGAACTCCCAGTGGCGCTTGAGGCTCTTGACCTTGCTGTAACCTCAAGTTCCCTGTGGACGACCCTCATGTGTCCTCAATTAGTTTATTTTAAATAGCGAAATAAGCTAATTAAGCAGTTCTTAAATAAGCGTTGCGTGGGTTCAGTATCCCCGCAGCTAGACCTGGAGCCATTTCATCTGTTTATACTATTCATTCTGTATGAGATTATACAAAACCTCTTTTAAACACCACACAGGCACACAAATACACACTTGTCAGTTACCGGCTCTTACGATTCCCTCTCCTCTTTTCCTCATTTATCTCTTACTCTCTCGAATTTTCTTTGCGGTTTATTCAATAAACTTTTGCCTATGCAACTCTTTGTGTTCTACTTCGAAAACTATTATTGCTGTCGTTAGCTGTTAGTTATAGTCTTAGCTTCTACAATCAACATCGTGTTTTCACCACACCAACAATGTAAAATAAGGATTAAGAATGTCTATGAATGCCATTAGTTCAAATTGAATTGTCAGTGACAGAATGCGATAAGGTCACACTACGTTACAAAGTGGTCAAACTTCGGCTGAATTATACAGTATCCGAAGATAGTTGCTAACAGGGGATGACGGATATTGAAAGAGAAAATTTTCAGGCTGTAGTGATGTCAATACCGACCTGATACCAACGAATACAAATCACAACCTATCCAAATAGGATTGGTGACTTAAATCAGTGGATAATCTGAATGATCTCTCAGCACTCTCTCTGATCAGCCAACACATCACGCAATTATTATATGTCACCACAATTTTCCTTTTCACCACCTTATTAACCTTTCCTTTTGTCCAATAAAAGATTCTGCATTAAACTGACTTCCCTCCTCCATAATTAATTGGCGTAAACAGAATAAATCATTCTTTATAATTAGGGATATAAGCCATTTGGTGGAATGACATTTTGAAAACAAAAAAATTAAATATGTGACAGGGGAATCAATCTATTTTAAAATACTTTAGAGAAACTAATTAACGCACACAGTTAGAAACACATATGGAAAAGGTAACAAAATAGGAAGTAGAAGTCGTCCAGGATACATCTTATATGGAGGGATTTACAATTTTCAATCCAATTTGAACTCCTTATAATAGATTTCAGATGCCTCAAAAAAGAAGATAAAAAATATCCTTACATTGCTAAATTCAGGTAAATTCATATAATTCTGTTGGCATATTTGTCATGAAATGATATGGTACAAGATTACAGATCCCAGCTTCTCCTAACTACTAGCTTTATAATTTTGAAAATAGGTGAGGCGCCACCACCCAATCTAAAATCCCCAGTTCTCTACGTTTATGTAGCATGTTTTTACCCATAACCCCTCGGCAGGATTCTCCACTGCCGATTTTACTTCTGCCTCAAATCTGAAGGTTCATCTTTCAGCTACTTGGTACTCTTTTCTTCGACTACGGTCTAGCTCCTACAGTCAAGTCCTCCAGTCAGTTTCTCTACTGTATTTCCATTTATTTGCTTTCGTTAACATTAGTTAGAGGAGCAGCAAAGTTCAAGTCTGCCAATTCAAGCTCTATGGAATTTTTTCTAATACATTGGTGCTCCCAAACATCGCTATCGCTCGGGTTTGATGTCACATTTAACTAACCAAATTTAAAATATACAGATAATGCATATTTTATCAAATCATCATACATACAATCATTCTAGACCAGATATCTCAAGGCCCAAAAATACAACCTAATAAGGGGAGATAAATAAAGTATTCCATTGAAAATCGAATTAAATACTTGGGAAAATTATAACTCTTACTTCTTGCATTAGTTTAAATAAGCCGGTCATGCATATATTTGGGAAAAAAATGAAAAAATGTGCATGTCGAACATACGTTAACTTAAAAAACTGACGGCAGTATTAAAAAGACGTCAAATGATTTACCTTTGTTCCAGTATTTGGACTTTGACATCTCCCTTATGGATAAATCCCTCATGACATCAATTTAATGATATGAGTTGTTACTTTATATGACAAAGACTTTATATAAATCTGATACTGATTAATGTAAAGTATAAATTTAATTCGTTTCAGAACTTATATGAGGATGAAGGCTGAACGTTTTAGCAAATTGCTGTTATTTATCACATTTAGTAGTAAAAAATATCAAACGGTACATCTTTTATGCTTGATTTACAAGCGTTCGATTTCCATTTTAAAAAAATGTTGAAAAGATCAACAACAAGTATAAAATATTAGAAATGACTCAGAAAATCCCTGAAAGCACTTACTCTGATGACATCACATCACAATTTACAGTTATACAGGTAGGCATAAAGGTCGAACTGAGCTCCTTAACTTTCCCTCCAATTATATTCCTACAGCTACAGCTACATATCCACTTGCATATTGCTTTTATAACTAAACCCACATGTTATAATATTTCAATGAGTACAATTAGACTAGGGTCATTGCTTCTCAACAAGAGTTAATCATGTGACCAGCCTCTGGTAGACTGGGCAACAATAATCTTTCCTAAAGTTATATAATATCAGTAATATTCACGGTGATGTAAAATATGCAGTTTTTAATGTCGAGAAAGCCTATGAATATTGGAGACTTTTCAGTGAGATGAAATGACAAAAGAGAATAAACTGTGAACAAAATCAGGGCATCAAAAGAGTTTCAGTTCATTTGGCTTTTGTTCCAAAAATCAAATTTCAAGACTTTTCTTCTGAGTTTCTGAGAGAATTTATATCAGCAATATTAATTAATTCAGATGGGTGGTTATAGCATTTTTCACTTACGGTCTTTACACTGACAGTATAACACTAGCCAGCGTGATCTGAGCATATCATAACTCAGTAATATTCACTCGCAATAAATTCTAAAGCAGCATTAATTTATCTAGAATTAGTATAATTTCAAACAAACAAGGGATTTTAAATCATAAAACCAGACGTTTGGACAGAAATTGAGAAAAATGATCCCAAATTGATTTATTATGGTTTTATTAAAATTAATTTTTCTCAAATTGATTCAGATTCTACTTCAGTTTAAATGTAATAATTTACTGTCCTATTAAATGTGACTGAATTTTAGTCATGTTTACGCTTAAGATAAACAGTCTCGTAGAAAATTCGATGAATTATGAAGTGTAGTATTCGCGCTCCAACTAACCCCCTTTAACTGTCAATGAACAAAGAACACGAGATCGGTCAACTGACTTATCGTACCCCATTTCGCCCGTTCCTCACAATCCGGATTGTCCTCACTCAATACTGACGCTTCCTTTTTCCTATGAGGTAATACCAAGCCTAGCCTGATCAGGTTCTTAAAATAGCCTTACTCTGGTTTAGAGCTACCTTAAAAGTTTTGATCCTTTTCTAGGAAGTCCTCAGATAAATATGGTGAGATTTGTAATAGAAATTGTACGAATAAGCACTAGACAGAAGTTGGTGGTGGTTCGCTGTTTGGTCTCCGATGCATCGGTAATCTCTTCTTCTGGAATCTGCTTCACGCTGGATTTTGACTTATCATTGACTGCAAGTAAGTTGCAAGTGTTGAATTTCTTCAAGTAAGCTTGAGGGCCACAAATTATGCTTGACGATCTTGAATTTAGTAGACGGGGATGAAATTTATGGAAGCATTGACATGGTGATAGGGATCGTATTGTAGGATTGATTCTTTTAGTCTACTTTTTCTGGTGAAGTTGTAAGATTTGGGAACCGGCAACGGGTTGGTGTGTATCAGGTAATGTTGGCGCTTTTTAATCCTCTACATTGGTGCTTGGGGTTCTTGTGTTGAGTGGCTGATTGGGACAGTTTTTGTTGTTTCACCACAGTAGATTTTGATGTCTTCCTCTCTCGGTTGTCCCGTATCCCGTTATGGCAGAAAGTCGTGAATATCCTCTTGTGCAGGATTCATTAGTGAGGTGCGGAAGTTCTTGGAAAGTTATCGTATTTGAGCTTAGAACAGCTCGATATCGGATTCCGTCGCTGGGTTGGTTATTATGAAGGGTTGCTTGCAATTAGGGTCAACAGATTTTGTCATGTTAAAATCTTGGTGTATGAGGGTCTAAATAGCAGAGATAGGTGTGTGGAGACTGGGAAAGTGGTTGTTTGTTGCTTGTGTGGCCAGATCAGCGATATCTGGCCTATCTGGCAATTCTTGGCGTCACCTCCATACGTTCGGAGATAATGGCAGATCTGATTCGGAGTTTTGGGGAGCTGCTATAACGAGATTCGGGGATGCTTGACACGAGAGATTCCATTTTCTACAGCAGTCTTATAAGGACGTCGGACTGTTGTAGGGTGACGAGGCATGAACACGTGTTCGACCGTAAAGTTCTTGAATTTTGTCAGCTGTTTAAGCTAATCTGTCGAGGCTGCTTCTGTTGCCACAGGTAGCTAAATAGGTCTCCACGTTTACAGGAAGACATTTTATCCATAGGTGTCTCAGAATCGTATCGTCTTCCCTGGTTTCACCGACAAGGGATAGCGTGCGTTGGAAGAGCGGAGAAGGAGTACGATATTCTATTTCTACTTGTGAGAGCAGTTGTTGTAGACATTTCCCCGGGGAATTAAAGAGATGACTAAGGATAAAACCTTTAAGTGTGCAATAGGAACTGTCTTTTGGCGCCCCGTAGACAATGCTGATGATTTGTGAGGCGACATTAGTTGGAAAAGCAGAAAAGGTATGTTGATACATCGCTTTCTGTTTGGCAATGTTCCGTAGTTGGAAGCAGTTCCCCATTGTTGGAACCAAATACATGGGTCTAAGGTAGGAGAAGTGAGAATGGCCAAAGCACCAGACCTTGTTTCATTGGACATTCTGTGGCTGAGGAGAAGACAAAGGGGATGATTTTAGCGCAGAGATTAGGGGCTGGTGATAGTTGTCAGAGAAGGAAAAGGCGTACCAATTATGTGGCACAGAGATAAAACCGTAGTGTCAGAGAGAGAGATCACGTTTGGCTGTGCAGGTAGTGTCAGAGTGGTCACTAATTATGTAGCCGATAATATTCAAATGAGTCCTTGAATAAACCTTAGTAGTCCTCAAAAAAGTACAACTGGCCTCTAGCAGAGTCCAATAGTATAAATTTCTCCCAAAATTACCTAGACTGGAGTTGGAGTAGCAAGAACACAGGATGTATCGTATGGAGAGAGTTTACTGCAAAAGCTTAGCAAATGTGAGTTCGGTAGCACGACCGCACTTCCCGGAATGTTCTAGCGCGCGCAGGATCATTTGGACAGCCTTGGTAGTGTTATTCGCTACACAAGAGTAGGACTTTCTTTCCTTAAAGTATTCGGACTGAGTATGGGAGTCTATTAAGTATAAAATGCATTGAAGGCTGAATTTTCAAAAGGGCTATTGCAATCATATTTTTTGGAAATTGCTTATTTCACAAGCAAATTTTTATTTATTTAATAATTAAAGAAAGCACTTGTCTCAAGATCATATCACAAGATTACAGATCCTGACCTGTCCAGTTTTAAGGTATTGGTAAATATGTAGGTAAATTTGCAGAAAGAGCACGAATTGACTATGTCATGTCTTAGCATGTAATGTACCAAATTACAATGCAGAGGCTGGACTGAGTTTACTGTGTCCAAAATCTAGGTGTCTGGATATCACAGTTATTAGAATCGAGTTGGTATTAGTCAAATTAACTAGGCCATATTCAGTTGGTCTTTAATTTATTTCTAGATTTGACTGCGTTTCTTGACTAGCGGAGGTTACACTCACTAAAGCCATAAATAATCTTGTCTCTGGAATCCTCTCCTTAATTGATTAGACGAAAAGTGCCAACATATAAATCGTCATCACATCGTTACAAACCGGTAATTTATTTGGCAGCATATGCTAACAAAAACTATTCAGATTTATGCCCGATTTGATTTTGAAGACTGCTAAAGTGCCGAACATTTAGGAGAGATTCGATATTCGTTAATGCAAAATCCTATGTCCTCAAATAATACCCTTGAAAATTCAGAGAGTGCTTTCTTAATAGAATTCAGAATACGGTGAATATGTACACAATTTTAAAGGCTAAACGTAAACACAAAAAAAACATGTTCCTTTAGCTCGAAATTTGTCGCTTAAATTGTAGAGAGCAAAATAAGTGAGACCACTTAGAATATATATATATATATATATATATATATATATAGAGTATTATGTTTGATATGGAACTATTATAATCCCCAGCAAAGCAAAGTAATTTTATTATTTTCACAGCGGAAAAGCAACTGAAATCGGTTAACAGTAATGATCATCAAGTGACAGAGGGTGGGGACTCGGACAGACATAAAGAGTAAAATCAAGGTATCAAAGAGTTTTCATCCATTCAACCTCCAGATTCGAGTTACAAAATATTTATTTAAAGGTGGTTCACGATACAAAATTCAAATTTCATGATTCGTCACCTGGATTACTTGGCAAATTCTTGTCCGAGACATCCAGTGCTTAATTGCGTAAGTCGGTCTAGCCATTTCAATTATTTCTGTTCTGAAAAATGGGAAGGCGGGATGATCTTAACATGGCAGAGCATATTTAGGACATAAATTTGCCTATGAGAGTTAGCATTTGTGGTGAATTTACATAAGAGTTCTTTAAAATGAGAAGTGTCAAATTTTTCCTACAAATAGCTAAATGTGGTTGTTTTTAGATTATTACTATTACAATTATTATTACCAGTTTGGCCAAATGGATATCGTGATTCTAATTACAACTAAAACTGCAATTTTTAAATCATAATTATTTGAAAAATATTACTAATTTTTCATCATAAAGTGGCGCTGTATCCAGTGTAGTAGGCCACGAACAGGCCTTTTTACTAAACTTTAGTAAACCTCTCAGAAGTCCAATTAATTGCTGACAGCTAGCCTCTAGCGGAGCTCTTTGGTATAAATTCACCCCCAAAATTAGCTAGACTATGTCCAAAATAGGAAGAACAAAGAAGGCACCGAGTGAAAAGGGTTTATGGATAACTGTGGCTCACTTTCAGCATTCTTAGTCATTGAATATGATCAACACTACGCTGTGGCAATATTGACCGATGATTGGCTGAGAAAACCTCTGCACACACGCGCACTTGCACGCTATGCGATCGGTAGTACTACCGCACTTTCCAGAATGTTCAAGCACACACGAGATTCCTTTGATCAACCTTGGTAGCATTGTGAACTTCACATCAGTCAGTATAGTCCGATCAAATTAAGCTAAGATATGTACCTCCTCACAAAAGCTATGGATCTTTCTAAGAAGTGAAAGGAAACAGTTTTTGCCAAATGACAGGACCAAAAGTTGAGTGAAATTCGTGGTATACTAGTAACTAACGAGGAATGAGAGAAGTAGGTTTTGATAGGGATACGAAATAACAATTTGCTGTGGTAATTTGATAAGCAACCGAAAAAATTTAGTTTATATCCGAAGATGCTCAACTATTTCCTGAAAAGCAATGTGAGGGTAAGATAAGTCAAATTATCGTCTAATCAGTGATGGAGTGACCCTGAAGACATAAATTAGCTCTTTTAGAGTCGATAAGATATAAACGAAGAAAACAAATCAATAGATCTTTTTCTAATCAAATTAATTAAAATGAATTTCCAATCGCCCTCATTTACTTCAGAAGTTTATTTATCTAAAAACTTTGGTCGATTCTACAGTACTGAAATTCATGAATCACTGAATTATATATATATTCTTTATATATATATACTTTTCAAAAGAATTCAGTTTGTTTAACCAATATTTTTATAAACCCGTATCATAAGTGTCCTCGATTGCAATTAAGTATTTATTTAGTAACATTACATTTCAACGATATAATGATTGGATGGGGCCTATTAGAAATCACTAAGATTCATAAGTTGGTGTAATGATTAGAGAGCAAAGTAATATACCAACCAGTTGTGAAGTTATTTGAGTTAATGTTGTGAAATGTTGACTGGGTTCAAAGTATCTCGCCATATGACATTGATATTAACTACAGCATCTTGGAAATACTTAACGACCAGCTTAATTTCGCGTTATTTCCATACAGTTTTAATCTAATTCCTCCTAAGCAAGCGATGTGGAATATATTTGGGGTTTAGTAAACTCTGAGGTTTTAATGTACGTAAAATACTGTAACAGTTTTGCCCACTTGATTGTAGGAACTCTACTTGGTTAGCCAAATATATACGGTGGCTTCCCTCAAATCAGAAACCAAAGTTTGAACGTTGCGACAAAACTGAGAGATATATAGAGGGAGAAAGCGTCCGCTCTGAAATACGTATCATAGGCAGATTTAACTGAATCGATCCAAGGTAGAGGCGTGTGAAGGTTATTAATCGTAGTGCCAGTACGCTTTGGGCGAAGAGGAGTGTAATACGCGAGTAATTTCAGAAAATCCCAGCAGGACAGGAAGACACAAAGCAATTTCTTTGAATAAAACGAGAATTACAAGACGGGATAACATATGTGACTGTGCAGTGACATTGTCAAGACTTCCAATATCTAGACTATTGGGTGTTTACAGTAGTTGATCAGAGGAGAGCTGTGAAAACATGTTCGAACTGAACCATACCTGACTCAATGAATCAAATATGTAAAATTAATATGTAGTACGCCAATGATGCAGTGGTTGGCGAGCGAAGTCAGAGATCGAGGGCTCTAAGAGAATCGGCGCAAATCCTGTAGGCGCAATGACCAATCACAACCAATGGTTAGGTCTGGCTATTAAAGGAAACGGCAGAATGGGTTCATAATGCTACTCCTGCACCAAATTTTTGTGTTAGATCAAGCTTTCCAAAGTTGGTTCGAAAACTGTTAGAACGACTCATTTAATGTCAATGTTTCAGCGAGGTCATAGCATCTGGATTTACTAACAGCAATTATTTTAGGAATTTTAGACTAAAATTAGTAGCATTTTATTTTTTTCTTACAAGTTCGTTTTTTAAATTAAGGAAAATGAGATGAAGCCACACTGAGCCATAATTATCAGAGAAAAGGAAGATAAAAAATCATGAAATGACACCTAATTCCAAGCTAATGATTTGGTTTCATCAAAATGTGCCTTTTTCTCAATTATTTCTGAGACTGATTCTAAGACTTGCTATTAGTTTTCATTAAAGGTCCTTTAGCTGTCGCCGTAAGACTTACCTTAACGCAGTCGTGCAGATTTCAGATTTGAATATGATTCCCTATATGAAGTCAAACTGACTGACAATTTTATAAACTAACAAAAGCATGAATTGGAGAACCACCGTCAGATAAAGTAATATTTTGGCTACACGTCAATGGAAGTACGTTCCACACCTATTCATCACGTGGGTTTTCTGCAAACTATCAGTGCATATCCTTGTATGCGTTAACACTTAGTCAATTTTGTCAAATACAATTAAGAGTATAAATCAGATCAGATAGAGATGTGAATGAAATGTGAAAACCAATCATTCTTCTTCCTAACCTCCAGATTGAGTTATTTAAGATTGTATCAAGATCGATTGGAATTGAGATCATAATCACGTGCCTCAAAAGCATGAGAAAAAGGAGGCAAATATCTTTTGCACACGGTTAGAAGATTGAGTGGTGGTGCTCGTCCCATATTCTTAACAAATTATGAAAGTTAAATTTGTTATTTTTATCCATAATAATGCATATGATATTGGAATACATTAATGTTCACATTCAGTAAATTCTAGTCTTCTCTGTGGTGCTAAAGATTAATTAGATACTAATAAATCAAGGTAGGATGACTGACGACAGAATTAAATCAACCGTCCAAAAGTCCTGAATATCGTGGATATAATCTTACCATGAACTTGGGAGTGAAATCGAGAACGCCTCAGTGCTTCCTGAATTAATGTAATACAATAATCATATTGAATTCGTTTCCAGTCCTCTGTGTTCGTATTTTTTCCTCTTATTAAAATTTGTTCGAATTTTATTGCACCTCAAAACACTTTTTTGTCGATAAAGAAAAAGAGTTCTGACCACGGGGATAGCATCAGAATACAAGAAGAAGCTGAGTAGCCCAAAAAGGGATCAAACGTGTTACAACTATTATGCTATGAAGTTAGGATGAATTCTGGCAGCATTCATTTATTCATTTTCTTATGGCGGGTTTAATTCCTTTTTTTCTATCCAAATGCTTAAAGCTCGATTTTAATTATTAAATCCTCACAACAATGAGAAAAGTAGATGAGACTAGGATTTCCTCTTTCATCCTTAACTTATTTAATGGAAAGGAGTTCAAAACTGAAATATAGATATGTGTTGACTAACAGTGAAGTCTGGTAACTGTTGGACTAAGACAAACAGTTTCAGCTAATAACAAACAGCCACAGCCCCAGAGTTCCAGAAGAATGGGTCGAGGGTAAAGTAGAATTTATTAAACAGTGGCGGTTAAAAATTGAGAGAGTGCGTGAGAACCGAGCGTGTGTATCACCAGTCTGTAACCGGCGAGTCATTACGGGCGAAATCTGAGGTATCATAAAGAGCAAGTACAAATCGCTAATTAATATTCTTCAACTAAGAAAATTGAAAACGGTTCAGGTAAATATGCTTTTTCATTTAAACGAATAAACTGATATCGCTCAAAACCTATAAGGAATATCTTGGAAATTCTTCATAACTTTCTATTTTTCGAGTTTGCTTTTTTTTCGGGGAGTTCTTGTATTTCATTAAGTTGAAATATCTTATAGCGAGTGCATATTTTATTAATAATTAAAATAGAGAAATCAGAATGACGATGAAAAGACGAGACCAGGTGATACGATGGAGCATAACTGAACAAACTTCTTTCCTGACTTTTCTTCTAGTTAGAAGTTGCAAGAAGACTGAAACTTTTCACGGCTTCTCAATAGTTTTATGATAATTAACGTTTCATTTAAATCCGACACTGATTATTATCTATTTTTTGTTATTCCATAATAAACAATAAAATGTAATACAATTGCTTAACAATGCATTTGAAGAATGCCCCAATGAGAGTTGAAAAGCTGGATTAGAAATGAAAATTTTCTTCCGGTAGTTCTTTTGTTTAGTACAATAATAGTTTGTTTTTTTCAAATGTTGTAAGCTTTGATAAATATGGCACAGTTCTTTCCATATAATGGCCTATTTATATACGAGTTGGAGTTGGAATAAAATGGCTTTCATGTTCGAACGATGTACAAGGAAATTTCGGCATCATAAATTTTGCTAAAATATTTTCTAACACAAAATATGGAAGCTTTATGTGTTAGGGAAACTTGATTAAAAGAAATTCAAAATAATACTTTCAAATATTGACAAACTTGGATACATTATAGGTGAGTGCAAAATATTACTCAAAGCAGGCATGGTTTGGTTCAAGAGTCGAAAAACCCTTCTTTCTTTCAATGAATTCGGAAAAATGAAAGTATTCACTTAATTACTCCATACTGTAATGTCTTTTAAGGGTTTGTCTTGCTTCCGATCTCGTAGAAAATTGCAAGTTATTCCCTCGTTGTAGCTACCGATCTTCGTTACAAAGTAGGACGCAAAATACGAGACTTACCTATCAGTTTTTAATTTGTGAATAGCTTTGATTTTTCTTAAAGATGATTTTTCAAAATATACGATTGTTAAAAATATATTACTGTGTGCTATTCTAATTCCCAATATACCCTTATCGCTCTTCAACTCCTTCGTGTTCTTTATTCAAATCGGGATACGGTATTATTACTAGTGAAGCTTTATCGGGTGAAATTCAAAATACCCCATTTGGAATTATAATCAGTTCCACTTCAGGTATACTTTATAATACATTAATCCTGGAGATCAGATGGAGTAGGATTCTCTTGATCTCCTAACGCTCGCTCGTACGACCCCTATACCCTCGTCAAAGCGAATACCTCTCTCTTCCTATGTGTATGAAGGCTTCCCATGATTAAAAGTTGTAAAACATTTTTACTCAGTCTTGAGAAATAAATAAATCGCTTAAATTTAATATTAAGATTTATTTAGTTTATCAGTCTCTCCAACCAAATGGTGATTGAGTGTTCCGATGAAAATTTTATTTATACGGGACGCTATGATGCTTTTAACATTACGTTTATGACAAGAGGAGGAAGGTAAGTAAAATTTATAGATCTTGAAAGGTGAATATTCCTTAGAGTCCCAAGTTGAAACAGTTCGAAGGACGAAGTATTAGATGTTGGCTTTCAAGGATGAGGGATAGGTGGTATTACTACTGTCTTCTTCATAGCTACTGTACTATTATTGGACAAAACTGCGATTGAAAGCTTTGAAACTGGCAAGGGTTCATTAAGCATAATTCACCCAAATTTTAGTTAAATTTAATAGGATTTTAAATTATAAGTAATTACAATAAAAATTTTTTACTTGCGCAGTTTGTACAATTAATGCATTCATGTTTGGCCAAAGTAAGTAAGGCCAAATATATTTACTAAATATGCACATTAATAAATTATGCGAGAACGCATTTAATTCTTATAGTATACGCATGTGCACAAAAGAATATCCCGATTTTCATTTCCCTCCGTTATATAATCGAATTTGAGCTTCATCTGTTTCACAAAACTGTGGATATTTGAGATAATTGAGCACGTTTTCTGTAGATATCACATCAAAATTTTTTGCTTGTTTTAAATAACTTATGTGTGCATGTGTGTCTCATTATAGTTAGCGGCAATTTAACTTCTCAATCCCTTTATTAGCTAGCGAAACATACAATTAAGGATACATGATTAAGCGAAATATTTCGGCGTCAGATTTTTTGTTAAAAAAAGGCCAAAACTATTGGGTACAAATAATATTTCTTCCCCCGTTGGATAAAAATTTTTCATTTTTCCGAGAACGATTAAATTAACAATTTTTGTTTATTATTCATACGATTGGAGAGTCGTTGTCTTGCATAATTTTTGAGTTAAACCTGCCACTACGGCAATTACGTGACGTTATTGGGTTCTGGGATTTATAGCCACTTCGGAGACTAATCAAGTTATAACAAGTAGCGAGCACGCATTATTTACCATCTCTGATGGTCCTACAATCCCGAGAGCAAAAAATTCTTCGTTCTCTCAACAAAAGTGGATTGTTTCATTCTTTACAAAGGGCTTGAGATCTTCTCTGCAGAAATAGAGGTTCCTTCTTCAAAAATGCAGACTAAATGTCTACCGATTATTCTAACCCACTCACTACCATTGTTTCTCTAAATTTTCTAAAAATTCCAATCAATTCCTGATTGCACTCGTTTCTCATAAAGTCCTTCATAGTGCAATTCCTGTTGGAGCGGCCAATAACGACATGAAGTTGCGCCCATCAATCACAGATAGTGTAAAAGTAACGCTTCTCACGCACTCTATGGAATCTTCCATGCCTAAAGTTGTTCCTGAATGACATGTCTCTGGACACACCGTGCCAAGCAACAATCAGTTCCGAAATTCTGCCTGATTTATCGCGAGATGAATCAAATATGCCGCCTTAATGGACACGAGGAGGGTTATTGCAGTTTTGCCTCCCTCAGAACTATTAAATCGTCCACCAAGATTAAATCTCCAACATTTCCCTGTCAGTGCAACCATATTCGAGCTAAACCAAGGCTCGTATTTCATCCTAATCGATCTGCACTTGTGGATGATAAATGCAAACAACCCGAGGAAATATTTCTTGCTAAAACTGTTTCTCCCGCAATGGAACAATGTCAAAAGTGATTGCAAAATGTGTAGGCGAGGCTGCATTTCCTTATCAAATTCTTAAACGATCTCAAACTCATTCTTTGGACTCACATTGATCTCGGTCTTGCTGGCCCCATCCAAGGAATTTCCAATATAATCCATATTGATTCGTATTCAAAGTGCCCTGAGGTTAAACCCATTAATTCTATCACAATCGGTCATTAACTGTCATTAACAATCTCCGATGGGTATTTTCCTATTAGTGGGTACCAAAAGTTAAGTCCCGAAACGTCACCCAGTTTTCTTTTACTCGATTTGAGGACTTTTCTCGTAGTCTAAATATCTCCCTTTTATCCTCTTTGTCCAACTTCAATGGTCTGGATGAGTAACTTGTCGAAAACATGAAAAGGCAACTTCTTATATTACAAGGGAAAGAGACGGTGGAAGAGATTCTTAATTCTTGACAAGTTAGGTACCTGATGACGCCTCACGTTGGTGCGATTGTATCTTCCAAAGTGGTACCGGATCCAACGGTGATTTATCTGGATATACGTTACCTCCCTCTACCTTGGAGTTCCAGAACAAACATCAGTCCGATCATTACCCTAGAAGCTTCAGAAGACCTTGAAAATGATTCAAAATGGATCCAACGCTTAAGGTATCTATAGGACGGAGGGATTAGATAAAATTGGATTGTTTTTACCCAAGGCAAAGTAATTTAGCAATTTATTATTAATTATTTATAAAATTTGCATGTTTGTTGAAATGTTCAGGATTTTGAAGTATAACCTATTATTAACGGTAATTCTGTGTTATCATTGCGTTCTGGCTTTTGTAGGCCATTTTGGGAGGCCAATTAGGTTATAACACCTCTTTCAAAACTTTAATTCGAATATAATTTGCTCTATCATTTTCTAACGAATTATCATCAGAGTTGGGACTTTTTATAGCGTTATATTTCATTAATAAGGCTTTAAAAATCAAATTAAAATACGAGAATGGCCCCCTGTATCCTGACATACCACTGAAAATTCGCTTGACTGATGGTTCAACTTAGTTAATGTCACTGAAGAAAACGTCATCAAAGTAAGCGTCTTTTAGATAATTCGAGCAAATATGGAAACACATAAAAATAAAGGTTATGTAAAAAAGATCGCCAAAGGAGGTAATCGTCTTATCACGATGGCCACTAACCTTCCATTCAGTGAGGGACATGAAGATGAGTATATCTGAGGTTCACGCTTCCCATTGGCTCACTCCGAGTGCCTGTAAATTCGTCCTTACTCGCTGGGCAAATTTCCATTCTAGATTGCTCTCAATTTCTCATTTGCAATGTTCCTGGTGGCTTACAACACACTTGTTACTATTTAAATGTGCCGTCAACTCATTGTCTTATTAAAAAGCGCTAAAAATATTTTGATAGAAAGCAATACATTTCATAAAAGCCTGATAAAAATACGTTATTCAATGAGTATATATTTCATAGACGTAGTAATAATTATTAAATGTGAATCTTAGAAGAAATTAAAGCTATTAGTATCATACTTTTTTAAGTATTTCATCCTTGAGAAATTGATTTAACTCCTGTTTTTATAAACACACATCAGAAATATTAACCGGACAGAGGTGATATAAATTCCAGCATTCACAGTTGATGGACCGGTTTAAAGCAGATAACCAAAATTCTGTCACACACAAGTCTTATTCCCATGAAAAATTCGCACATAATTTTATTATTCTCTTGAAAATATTCATAAAATTTTCGCTATTAATTAAGTCTATAATGCACGATTAAGTGCCATACTTAAGCTAATGCATACATAATAGTCGTTGGTTCAATGGTCACTTTGATCAAGTTCAAATCAATTTTGTAATTGATCTATTAATTTGCATCATCGGCTAAAAGCTATCTAGCTTAAAATAGATTTATTTTAATGATGTGCGGCAGTATACAAGCGATAGAAAGGTGAGCCACCAATCACGTTGCTACTGGGGGACAGGAAGTAGGGCAAGCAAACAACCTCACCAGCCAGTTCACGGGTTATTGTGGCAAGGTGGTCGCCTTCTCTCACCTTTGTGCCCTTTTATACTTCTTGATCCTTTGGTTAAACCTTTCATACGTGTTCAGATCTTTATACCCTCGCATTATGTATTATGTTAGCCAAAAATTTCCATTAATAAATACTAAGACTATGATCTCATATGCAGATGTTTGATTTAATGTTGAATCGGAACTAAAGGGCTGAGATCAGTATGTCCGAAGGACTGTCTCTCTCCTGACCAATCATTATACCTGACGGCTGTGCAGCAGTTGGTTTAAAATTTCAGTTACATAGTGTAACGTATGCTCTGGTGACACAGTTACAACACTAGAGATAGCCTACTTATTTGTTTTTAAAATCGTTGTAACTCTTTCTTTTACTCTCCATTTTAAAGTGCCATTTGTAAAGTATTTCATTTATTCCTAAAAGTAAATCATGTTATTTAATAATGGCGAGCGAAATCTTATCAGAATTTCACCCCTGTCATATTCTAATTCCAAATGATTGGTAAAATAGATCCCCTGGAAAAATTTGCCGCTTTCTTTATGACCCTTACTCAAAGAGCCGTTGCTAGCATACAAATTATGATATGTCTTGGCACTGCTTTGTTGTCGGGAATGGAACTTAACTATGTGTTTGAATAATTAAAATTACCTCTTCAATTAACATTCCAATACCTGCGATTCCCACTTTTACAGCGCCCACTTAGATAGAGACATAAAAAGGAAAGTGTCTCCATTATAGCGTTCGAAAATCACGAAAGATCTAAATTGTGTGCTTTATCTCCATAGTAACCGCGTATCGTGAAGAGTGATTACTACTCATGTAATGTGATGTGATAACGACAAGATTTTTGAAAAATGTATCCGAGATAATCGGTCTGTAAATGCTCTCTGAAAGCCAAGAAAACATAAAATACCACATAATGTATAAAATGTAATAGGTTAAGCATTAACAATAATCTAATTTTGAGAAATTGCGCCATTATGGAAAATTTAATTATCAATTGGAATTGTGCGATTGAAATATCTTATGAATTCTTTGAATCCACCTTCTGTTACCGTTTGTACCTTTCTTGAAGGATTTTCCCCATGTCTGTTCATTATCAATTCTGAAGTCAAGCGCTTTAATCACTACAAATGACCTCTAGATTTCTGAATACTCCAAAACTCAAATAAACTCAAGCATCAATTCTTAACCATCCAGGCATTAATAAGGTTTATTCGTATGATGCCCCAAAAATCAGATTCCTAAATACAATGCTGACTTGTAAGAGTGCATTGTGATTACAAATTTAAGGTATTTTTACTACCCAGCCACAGCGACCTAATTTGACTTTCCAAATTGTGATATCTTTCTGAATTTACAACGATCATTCGGCGAACTGTTTGTTCGTTCAGCTGATGCATTGCACTAGTAATTTCATTCTTTGAATTATTGAAACTGGTAGTGACATAGTGAAATGCAGCATATACAGTCGTCAAATGCAGGTTCAATAAACTCTCCCTAGCAAAGTACACCATAAAGAGAATTTAAATCTCAATAAGTTTATTGTAAAATTTAACGGTAGTCGACAATGAAGGAGACTTTGCGGAAATGCATTCTTATTATTCTCGTACTTTGGGTCGGTTCAAAATGATTTATTTTATGTTTCAATAAAAATGATCAGCTTATAATTAGTTACTACATTTCAGTTAAAGGAACTGTCAGACTTTTATCCGATTAACCAAGGATATTCATCTTGAGAATAAATATAAAATAAAGAGCTTTTACTTCCAGCTTTTACCTTTATGTTATAGTGCAGACCAAGGTGGTTTTTAAATAGCACGGTGACCGCCTAAGTTCTAGTGAATCGTTCGGATCTAGGAATATTACAAAAGGAGGATTCATATTATTGACAATGATAGGGATAATCGTTCATGTGGGGTCTAGACACTCCATCTTTTTATTACAGGTGAAGTTTTTTGCAACTTGAGGCTTAGTAGGCATTTTCGGAAATAAAGTGACCAATAAGCAATGAGAACTATGACCGAAACTGAATTGATGATGAATCTTGGTAATATTTGTGCTTGTCAGTTAATCATGGATGTGTCTTCTGCAGATTAGAAAATGTGAAGCCGTAATGTGTCGTGTTATCTTACTCACAGAGAAGATTTTAACCTTGGTACGATTAATATAAAATGAAACTTAACGAAGAGCATAATATTTGTATATTTTAATAGGAGGTAAGAATAGTAGAAAGTAATATAATCACCTCGAAAAGAATGAGCCGATCTAACAGAAATTCATTTTTCAAGTGGAACTGAAACTGTGCGACAGATCCATTTTTCTCCTCGATTCGTATCTTCGAAACATGCACTAACGTAGATTCAAGCTCAAAGATTTTTAGTGACCTTGTGAAATTTCATTTCTCCTTTTTGAACACACTTATCGTACACTTGGCAAAAATATCATTATTCTTTTATGTACGCTTTCTTCTACCTTTATATAAATACAAAGTGAACAGCATATAAGCATATTAGATTGTAGATACATTAGATTACCGGAGTACAAGCTTAGTTTGGACGATAACTTCTTAAGGGAGAGGCTCAAGCAAACTCATTCTTCCCATCATAAATATCTGATTTCAAAACTACTGGGATCTCCAAAGATGAAGCTTAATCAATAAGATGCTCACTTTTCTCTATTTCCATAAGCTAACACTTTTGTTCTCATTTACGTAACGAGATAAATTTCAGCCAATCAAGAACAGTCTTCGAGTAATACAAAGATCTGTCCTACGGTACCACCTTTAATCATAAAGATGCTTTTATTTCCTAATTATTAACAAGGAGAGATCATTGCCAAATTTTAGTTTTTTAATGAATACGAATTAGGAGAAGAAAATTAAACTGATTTTAAAATTAAGACATCAAAGGAGTTTTGCAAAAATTGCTCTGTATGGTATTTCTTATGGAAAATAGTCCTCTGCTTTATGTTCTAATGTTCTTATATCCTTATTTCAAGATTTATCTCCTGATGTCTGAGTGAGTTCATTTTCACGGCGTCCAGGGCTTAAGGTGACCGGCTTATTACTTGGGATAATTGGTCAACTACTACAGTAGAAGCAGTTTCCTTCTGTTTTATCTTTTACCTGAAGACAACAAACGGTAAGAGATACATTGCCTCCGGCGAAGGGAATAACCAATTTGAAAGGACCCCGTTTCTAAAAAACCTGATTGATATTACCCTTTCTAAAAGAAATTATTGATTTAGTGTAATGTAATGTAAATTCAATCACACAAATATTCAAATAAAAGTTTGAATTGTAAAGAAGGACTTTCAAATTTGATGATACCTTTGTGCATTAATCTATCATAACAAATTAAATCCGATAGGGTATTTTGATATATGCTAACTTTGCAAAATTCTGTTCAAGTTAAATTCGGTATAAATAAGTGAATGCTCCTCTTTCGTATCATAATCATATTGAAAACCAAAGAGCTAAATCGTGTCGTTAAAAGCCAAAATGATATGCACTGATGATAACCCGCGATCTTCCAACTATGCGACCTCTGTGTGTACATCGGGTAAATCGGTGTTTAACTACTTTAGTGATGTTAATGTTTAAAATCACTTACCCTCATTCTATTTCCTTCTGCAAAGGTCAGTTTCCGCGTAAAGCAAATTTTAATGAGGGTCTCATAGATGAAGAATTCAAACAACAGTTGTACGATATCTTCCTTCGTCATTTGTCAAATTCAAGGAATCCCCAACACCATGTTATTTTAAATCCTGTGGAGAAAGTTCCGTGTTCGTTTAGCAATATCTCATTTGAAAACAAAATTGAATTTACCGGATGGATAGCATTTTTCCTGGTGTATGTTCCACGAGCCTTCAAGAGGGGTGTCCTTACTTATCTTCAGAGAACTGTAATCAAAGTCGGAGATAAAAGTTTAGATGAATTCATAGACTCTTTGAGAAATCAGTATTCGGACTCTATCGTAAATGACCCTCTTTTTCAACCCTTATATAAAGAATGGGAGACATATTTTAATTCCCTTTGATTTTACTGGTGATAATAATTTTTTTCTTAGGATTTTAAATTTCATAATAAATGTTTGGTGCCCGTGTTGAAGATGCTTGTTTGTTTATTGAATTGGTGGGTACATATTTCTGTTTTGGAATAAGAATACCAGCACTGCTGGGTTGCGCAAAGACTACAGCGGTTGATAAACAATTTAAATCGTCTAGAAACCAAATGCAGTTATTTGAATGGGAAATAAAAGTGTTGTTTATTTGTTTTACTAAGCGCCGTTAGTTTTAGCAGCTGGAGATTCAGAGTTTGCAATAGGAAATATCTCCATTATCAGGACCTTATTACTACTGGGACGCCTGTGAGTCCTGTTAACTTAAGAATTTTCATGACGGGTACAACAGACGTGTAAATAAAGAAATTAGTCAAACAACCACTCACTTTCATATACTTTCACGTTATTATTCCAAAAACGCGGCTCCTCGACGAAAATGGTTCGATGGACTACAGTAAAGCAGAAAAAGAACGCCAAAATAAAGAAGCTGACTTTAAAGCCTCAGAGCTCTGTCTTCAATGTGGTATACCTTAAAAGTTAGGTTTCCTATTGTACGATCCGTAAATGAATGGGTTTATTATATCACTTTATCTATAAGTAGGGTGATCAATCTAGTGATAAAATAGGATCGATGGGGGTTAAGTCGCATACACATTCACTGGTTAGACTTAGTTGAATGATCACAATTACAGAAATACACGACTTTAAAGTCATGTTATTAATAATGAAAGGTCATTATGATGGCGAGTAACGTATCCCAGCGCTAATAAGATTGAATTAGCATGTCTAAAAGATTTTGTCAGTCTTCGTTTGTGTCAGAATGCCGGCTAGTTGATATACAGTTAACAATAAATACTTCGAGAATAGTTCAAGATATCTACTTTAAGTTTATTAATGATTTCATAATACTTAACTGTGTGAATTAAAATCTGTACCTAAAACTCAGTTTGAATTTTAAAATGTTTAATGTACCTTTTAAATCGGTTACTCTTTGGATCTGAGAATAATTACTCAAAACTTGAGTTCAAAAATCAGGTAAATTATTAAACAGTGACAAACAAATTGGCCTTGACTTTTCCCATATAATTCGTATCTTTTTACTAAACACATCAGGAATAGATTCGGAGATTATTAAATAAAAAATGCAAAATGTCGTACTTGGAATTGGCATTTTTTCTACCATCTGTACCTCAGTAAACTTACCACAACTGACTTTGAATCGTCTTGTATTGAAGTCAGCGAAGCTTTACAAGGGTTCACTTATGAAATACCTGCCATTTACAGAAAAATTGAGTTCATAAATAAGCAAGTTAATTGCTCCGGTCAAAAGAAGTAAAAACCACTCTCGAACATGAACTGGCATCTGAATTACTCTCCTCCTCTCGATTGGATACAGTTAAATAAATTTGACTCGAATAGACTGTCAATTTTATTCTCATAAAACGCATATCTATGACTAAAAATAATATCGAGACCACTCCCAATTTTATAAGTCCGTATGAATTTAGAAGAAGGTCTTCAAACTAATTGTATATGAATCTGATTTATGTAATTATGAAGAGTCGCGCCTTTATTGAAACCTTTGCGATTTTAACCAGAAAAGAAATCTTCGTTTAATTGATTTGACATGTTCAAATTTCACATTTATACCAATTTATTTAATGAACTATTTACAGTCATAACCTTTCCAAAACAACCCTTTTCTTAGGTACGAATTTTTGCAAATAAATTTTCAAATAATAGGCTTATGATGAGGAATAGCTGTACACAGATAAATATTGGTCTTTATTCGAGAGTTTCATTTCCCTTCTTCGTTCTGTTACGTTGTCTATTCAATGTTTTTCTCGCTATTCAGTTAATTGACATTTTATTGCTCATTACAAAGTCACAACCAATTGCGACAAATTCTTCATGCGCGCCATAAATAACTGTAAGGAATATTCTATTATTTAGATAATTATCATAACTTTAGGTGCAAATTTTGTGAATAAACATAAATAAAACCAATAACATTTACTTCTATCCTCATATTAAAAAAAACTAATTTTACATAAGTCAGTGAAAAACATTTACAATAGATGCTCTAATCAATCAGGTATAAATAGCCGCTGTTAACGGGTTTGATCTCTCAAGTTTTCAGACGTCATTCTCATCTTACAGAAGCAACCGAGAATAAAAATATGACCATGACACTTATTTCCTCAATGCACAAACAATTTGTCTAGTGAACAATCTCTCATAGAAATATTAACCAATCTATCCAAAGGGCAAGTTCTGCCTCTGTTTAGCACAATAATATTCACTGAATCGCGATACTTTTTCAACCGCTTCCTCTACTCCTTGTTTGTAGTTCAATCAATTTCAGGTTTATCATAATCTAAAATTCACTGAAATTTAATAAAAATCAAAATTTAATTTTTCTTTTAATAATCACAATATTTCTCATTTTAATCGTTCTCCACTCTTCTTAATAAAAAAATGACTGGAATATTATCAGATGGGATACCACTTTCTGTTTAACTCATTAGATAGTACTTAATTCGCCTCATCCAGTACTTGAAGAGGAGACAAAAATAATTTTACAATGGATTTGTTTACTGCTTATTTTAATTCTAATAATATCAACATCATGCCTTCTCTTGAAAAATTAATGAGGAGAGCACAGATCCAAGAGGTGTGGCATGTGGTATTAGCTAATTTGATAAGTTTGAGGTTTTCCTTCAGAAGGCTCAACTTCAACCAGTGCTGATCTCAGTAGCACTATCAGGAAGCTAATAGGAGAGACTTTGAGGATTATTGGACTTTTTGAACTTGGTCAGGCCCACATTTGGGGTGGCGAATATTTATGCGGGTATCAAAATGATCAACTCTTTAAAATAGGAATTGATAATCACTTAATAAAAAAATTCAAGTTGTCGTTGAAAATATTCCCTTTATCAGTATTAGATTGCCGGATAATAACACAATGTAAGCTAAAATGGCAAAGTTTAGCATTACTTTTAACTTCTTAATTTGTGTCGGTACATGAATTAATAAGTTAAAATTTTCAGCCTTCAATTTACTGATGTCTGAATATGCATCCGAGTGTAGGGTATTTAGTGGCAACAGAATTGAAGGTTTAGGAATTTCTAGGACTAAATATCTTTCAGTAGGATTCAATAAGCCTATGTGCTTTATTATCGACAATAAATTCCCTTCTGCTTTTAAAGCCGATTCAATGCCACTCAACTTCATTCATTTTCCATTAATTTAAAAACAGATTAAGTCATTAAATCAAATTTTTTTGGAAACAATTAATTTTCCCTACTTACATATGTGGAGTACTTTAGCAAAATACGTTATTATTTGCTTTACTTAAGTAGTTTATTTACTTGCGTTAATTTATGGAGTTTTCTCTTCAGCTTTAAGTGAATTTATGTATTGATACCCAGAACTCATTTACCGGTCAAGCTATTTAGTGGTTGACCGTAGCAGTTTAATGCTCTTTAATACTCGAGATATTAGCAAGATTACACTAGCTAGCATTATTTCGAATTTTGGAGCTGAAAGGGCAATCTCAATGTAGTTTCTTACACAACTGTGCAACAACACAACGATACTACTAATCGTAGTGAAATCAAATTAAATCAATTTCCTAAGAAATTAAAGAAACATTCGCATTTTTCCTCCCTAGCGCCTTGACGACCCACCTATCTTCCATCGTCTTCACCTCACTGATATTCCATTTACATAAATAATCTCCAGAGTATCTGGTAAAGAATTACGCAACCCGTACACTCTGACATTTTCATTTCTGTTGATACTGCGATTATTTCCTAAGTTGCAAAATCCCCTGACTGACCTACAATTACAATTTCAAGGATTCAGAATATCTGACAAGGCGTGTACTGAAAATTATAGATGTTGATCATCAGCTGGCGATTCGGAAAGATGACCTAGCTGTCAACAATTGAGCGTGGCTGGTGGTAGCTCACCAGCCACCTCTGAACTTTTCTACCTATATGACTGATTCGACTTATTCCTTCTATGTAAGCCGACTTGCCTTGTATCATTTATAAGAGCAAATCTGACGCTTCGAGAATGAATTCAACTTAGTTCCAAATGGAAAATTCAAAGGGTTACAATATGACCTAAAGTTTAATTTCCAATTCACCACTTTCTTACCACTAACCTGTCTTATTTACCCGGCAAAACAATTTAATCTCTATTCTAATGGGCTGTTGGCACGGTGTTGAACTTGTCAGTTTCTGCTTTTACTGATAGAAAACTTTAGTTCCAGCGGCTTTTCCTGGTCCAGGTTCCCTTTGAGAAAGAAGTTAGATGATGAATTGCCTTAATTACAAAGACGGAGGTTATATACAACATGTGCAAGAATATGAATGGTTAGAGCCTATCGCTACAGAAAGGTCAGCTTTATAATTTGTAATGATGAGCAATTATTCTCAAAAAACCAGCACTGGTGCCGACGGGAATTCCATAATTTGCTGAGAATGAAAAATCACCACCATCCTTCACTACTTTGAAATGTACATTAAAGCAGCTTCAGAAATCCTCATTGTTTTATTAAGGGGTGAAATGTAACAAACTGTGTTATACCGCATAGAGTTTTGACTTTTCATACTTTATACTTGCCTACTACACAACCTCCCGTGGAAATATATTGATTTATAAAGAATTTCATTGTTTAAAACGATGACAAATGCCATATAACTGGAATTTTCACGCTATTTTGCATATCCCTTACTTAGGGCTAAGTCGCAGGTATGTCAAGTAAAATACCCTATCCTTGCTACTCCAGCTATTTAGAGGAGAAATGTGGAAACGCACGTCAACCCGGGAATTTCGCAACCGAAACCTATCAAGATCAATGACACTAAAAGTGTTCCACATCATATGCACGAAAATTTTTGACTTTTTCGTACTTATTGCAATTTTGATAATTATCCACTCAACGAATAGAATAAGAGATCCAATTTTTCACGATTTTAAGACTACTTTACGTTCAGACTTTTGTTCAAGAGTAATAAAATATGAATCAGTTTTGGTTATTTCAAATGTTTCGACACGGTTACACAACCAGAATGTCTATCCATTCCAGATCGCATTATACTCGTGTGGTTTTTCAAACACCAAAATAAGACCGCAAGGTTGTACAGGGGCTTGAATATTTAGTGAACCTTAATGATTCCCATAGTCTGAAATGATAAGTGGTTTGTGGGCATTCCAGAAACTAGCTATCCAACACATAACGTGCAATTTACCACAAAACATCAACAAAACTCTTTCTTGTTTTTATTGTCAAAAAGAAATCTAAACCCTGTAACTGTAGCGAACAAACTTTCACCGTATGTCTCCGATAAGACTGAACTATAAATAAAAAATGAATAAAGTGGTTCTAGTAACGTTCTTTTATTAGAAAAAATGAGGGTGAAGGGTAAATTCGATACAAGTATAAATCATTGTACAAAACGCTTTGAGGAATCAAATACGTGCTTCTTGAAGTTCAGTGTCACGATTAGAGGACACATTTTTATGTCATCGGGAGTCAACTCTTCGGTTGAAGCCGATGTCCCTTTACGTGCCTTCTTACCAGCTTTTCCGCTAAATCTCTTCACAAACACCTCCGGCAAATCAGCTAAGAGGACAACAAACAGCACGTTATAAAAACTGATGTAAAAAAACGTTGAATTTGTTCAGATAAGACAACTGAGGCTCATCACTAATTAATACACAAGTAAATAAGAAATTGGAATGTATCACCCAGCGAGCATAGTAAGATATACGCTACTGTTTCTATTATTATTTTGATACTTTGGTTGGGCGGTTTATACAATGAAGGACTATAATTGAAACAGTACAACGAAAGAACAGGATATCTAATGACATTTAGATAGGCATCATAGATTTTTCAGATATGAGATGAGTACAAATGAAAAATCTAGTCAACTTTCAACACCAGTGAATAAACTTATATTGAAGCTCAAATTAGACTAACCATTTAGGCGAACACGGCACTTTCCACTCTGGCCAAAGCTGCCCTCCACCACACCACTGATGGAAAGAGGGTCAGCGTCAGCATCACCTACAGGAGACGTATTGGAGAGGGTGACAGAGAGGCCAGTGAAGATGTCCCAGTTGGTTTCGCGTTTAAAAAGACCACGCACGATACAGTTTCGTGCATCCACCACTCGCTCAACCTCTCCACGTCGAGCTTTATGCCTGTAGATCTATGGAAAAAGACAAAATTCCAATAAAACAGGGGGCAACTCAACATGGATAAGCTAATCTCTGGGATTGTAGTTATTCTACTCTGCTTCTGATTCATCAATATTGATAGTAGGCTGAAATAATATCTAGATTATCATCACCATTTCCACTCCCTCAAATTTTAATTATTTTTTAGCCTTTTAAAGACAAGGTGGCTAAACTTCTTATAAACAATCAAAAATTTTTTCCCTCTGATGCTTCGTTCGATGAAACTATCGTGATCGTTGATCCAGTCAAATAAATATAAGAAATGGTTAGGTACAATGGACAAACTCTAGTGCCTTGAGAGCATGCTTGGTCTAGATCGCATTAACATTCGTTATGTCAGGAAATTAATAGAGGCTTTAAATCTGCATGGATGAGTGTCGAAATTAATCGAATGTGCTTTTACTTGTTAAAAAGCATTTCGGGGGTTATTGACTACGACAAAGAAATTAAATTCACCAGACAGAAAGGGAGCGTAGTGATTTCGCCAGTAGACAGAACCCAAAGATTACCTAAATAATGGACAAGGAAGGCCCACTAGAATATCTAATAACTGGAATGAACCGGAATTTTCTAATTATTCTACACCATCACACGTGTCATTTATTAATTGTTACATAGAAAGCACCTCCACAAAGTCGTGAAAAATAAAGTCAAAAAATTGAACATTTATTTTTTAATTTTTGGAGATTGAGATGCACACCTCGATTAGATTTTCCATTTAGCAATTTTCAAAGTGTTAACTTACTGGAAGAGATCGGTGGTCATCGGGAGATACGAAGACACGTCCGACGCGACCATGAAAGGACAGTCGACATGCAGGTGTGTTTGAATCTGTGTCAAGACGGGCGCCAATCACCAAACTTCCCAATGGAGCAACTATCACTGACGATGAAGAGAACGCGTCGAATTCCAGCAACATTTCATCACAACTTTGGCCTTCTTTATATTTTAATAGCAAAACGTAGTGAAATATAAATCGAGAAGCAAAAATAATATTCGAACATCAACATAGCAATGATCAACTTGCCAAATGGTACGGATTTTTAACTTAGAAACGTATATCCGGTGAGAATGGCCAATCCCACTAGTGAATTTAGTGTCAGTTATCAGCTTTAAGCAACCTAAATAAGATGCCAAAACACACATCAAAGAGTCAAGAGCTCGTATGAATTACCGGCAATGCTCAGGCTAAAAATGAAACACGAGGTCGTTGCTATTAAAAAGCAAGTAGGATGCATTCTTACTTTCCAAGCATTCTGCGCTGTTGAATAATGGGAGGGCATATTGTTGTTGTCGCTGTGCTTACTTCTGTTAACGGGAATGTCCACAGTATTAAGCTACTAACCATGAAACCTGAGATGGTTGAATCCCCAATATCTGTATATACTGCTAACTTGCCAGCCCCAATCTGCCCAAAGTTAGAACAGAGGTTAATAAGAGGCTGTCTGTTTGTCATGATTTCAACAACCAGCGTGTAAAGGGGACTTCAAGGGTATGCTCCGTATAATAACTAATGAAAAGAGAGGATATAAAATTCGGGAAACCGCCGCATATAAGTATCACTTCACGTGGATATAAAACTAACACTAACATATTAAATCAATCTCTTTCAAAGATGTTAATAAAAGCTTAGAGCCGGAAAAAAAAACAACTTTTGAAAAACAGGAATATCTTTATTAAATTTTGTAAATTACAAAAGTAGCTTCTGGGTATAGAAACGATATCTTGAAACCCTATTGATTTTGAAACTAATATTATTGAGTAGTACTAGCCAATAGTAAGTTTACCTAATATCATGGAGTACATTTTATATAATTCAAGACAAGAGAAGCTCAAAAACACGATATTATAGTAGCAAACACAAATGCGAAAATCATGGTCAGTAAACTATAATGCATCCAGTAGGAAGTAAATTCATACACTTCACATATATATATAACAGACTAAGTGCGTTGGTTACCCCATTCGTCTGTCACGTCAGTGTCCACGAGTTCAATTGCCATCGGCGCACACCAAGTGAGCGGAATGGCCAACCGTAATGGTTAAGTCTGGCTAATATACAGAGTGGCAGAATTAGAATCTCTCATTAGAGAGGCCCCATGATGCCATACTATCCAAAAAGAGCGCTGGAAAACGCTATTCTAAATGAGTTTGGAGATTATTATTCATGTAGCAGACTACTTATTCATTCATTAATCCGTGGCAGCCCTTAGGAGTTTAAAAATAGAAAGAATTGGTATATTTCAGCTAAGGCTTTGTTGGTATATGATATCAATCAAAATAATATAGACGGACAGTGAGGTAGTTAGGAGATGTGGTGCAATTTAAGAAGTAACTCTAATGAATTCCTACTGGTTCGCGAAATTTGCAAAAGAAAATACAAGGGGATGCAGTCTTCATTTGTGAAACCGAAATTGCGCGCAAGCGTCCCCTAATTGTGCTGAAAACTATTTTTAACTAAAAGTATCTTCTCAAGCATCCTGAAAAAAAAAGATACCGATCCTCATTTTCAAAAAAAATAGTCATATTTTATTTTCCTCTCCATTCAAAAAATGCACCTTCCTGTAGACTTCATATCTTAGTACGATCAATAACTAATCGCTTTTTAAATCAAACGGATTAAATAATAATGTTAAACGGTGAGCACAAAAAATCATAAGAAATCGCCAAACAAGTACCTTCATCAGTGAATTGTTCTGAATATTCGTATTCAAATTCTTCACCCCCAATCTTCGTGATTTTGCTCGTTCGTCTCAGACAAGTTATACGAGCAAGGAGGGTATCTTGACCGATGGAGACATGGAAACGTTGTTTGCTGCTCAGAGGACCCTTGAAATAGGGGACCCGCTTCACGTCCGTGAGGAGACAAGCTTGGAAAATGGGTAGACTATCTGGTGCGGCTAAGAAGCCCCGTTCCATAATACTTGGATCCACTTGAGTCATACATATGCCAGCTCTATCACCCTACAAAGAAAGTTCAAATACAATTGACTTCTCAGACTTGGAGCACAAAATAAAGGAATGGATTGAAGAAGACTGCTAATCTTTTTATTAGGGCATTCTTCATTACACACAGACGAAAGGAGAGAAGACCAATACGGATACCATACGACACGACTTTAGTCACTAAGCAAAGAACCACTGTGGTCTATAACATGTTAGTCTTCTCATCAGTATAGGTAACAGAAAGAGGTGTGTATATAGAACGAAAACTTAATTGGGCGTTAGAAAAAAGTGTCTCCAAGTCCATATCACAACAGAATTTTGAGTAAACATGCTTTGGAATACATAAATTCAACTGAAAACATTGTTTACAAGAATACGGTAAACCTTAGAACTCGTTAAACGACTTTACCGATCCGCGATAAAAAGAGCACTTAGTGACTGTAATTAATCATAAAGTTGTTTCTCTGCGCATCCACTTAGAGGTTTCAGCCTATTTGAATTATTCTACTTTTAATGAGCGATTCGTATCATTTCTAACTCATAGCGTACCCGGGCAAGTAAAATTAAGAATATGACTTACCGGACCAATTTCATCGATGGGATTTCGGAACATCTGCATGGATTTAATTTTCCTCTTCAATTTGTGTTGGGGTACCTCGACGGTCTGCAATATGAACAAACCAAAAATAGCACAGTTAGATTAATATAATATCGAAGTACAGTGATATAAACCTAAAAAGAAGCAAATCTGCAATAAACCTAATCAAACCAACCACCTTGCATCAACGAAGGTGAGATCAAGTTAGATAATGTAAACTTTATAAAGGGCGGGATTATGGAAATTTACTTAAGTGGAAGACTTGTTTCCTACAAATCTAGTGCCATTTCACACCAAGAACGTTCAAAACTCAGCTCATACCGGCCTCAAAAACAGAGACACCAATCAGGACTAGAGATACAGATCAAGTCTCGACATTTCGAGGCCCGCTCCGTTTTCCAATTTACGAAATATTGAAATCTCTAGCTCATTTCTTTGGCATGAAAAATAAATGGTCGATTTTTGCAATAACATTTTATAATACTGTTATAACAAACCGAACGTAAAATAGGTTCATATCTGACTGAGTAGGAATAGCAGAAAGGGATAAATCAACTCCAGTATGATTGAAATTGTCAGGGTAGAAATGCATCGTCGCAGTACACTGGATGAATTTTAACGCAACATATACAAAACCAAAAACGATATGATCATTAAAGTCCACTGATGGCTCGCCGTAGTGGTTAAAATGGTCATGAGAGGAGTGATGGAATGTGCGTTTTCATGCGAGACTAGAACGTTATCCCTAATTCAAAGGCAAGTGTTGAAATGGGCTTTTTTTCCATACACTTGGAAATTATCAACTTGCTCTAATTGAACATTATTAAGCTAGCGATTGAAGAATCCCAAGGTGCCTTTTAACCAACCGGCTTAAATTTAAAATTGCTTATGTTTAACATCGAAGTGTGGTTTAAGGCTAAACATAAAGAATTATGAAATGAAGCATAAAAAATATACCTCACCAACACGAACACAACCTCTAAGAACGGTGCCTGTGAGTACAGTGCCCTGACCAGACTTTGAGAAGCAGTGGTCCACAGCAAAGAGAAATGGCTGACTGGCGAGCTGACTTCTTTTGGGTCGAGGGTCAGGAATGCTGGAGAGAAGAGCTGATACCAAATCTTCCATACCCTCCCCAGACGGCTTGAAAGAAATAGAGAAGAAATTTGCAAATAAAACCAACAAACTGCTGAGCACAACGAGTAAATATTTGAAATAATTCGCAGAGTTATAAACATCTGATTCTGAACATTCAAGTCCAATTTTCATATAAAAGTTCCTAGAATGCGCATTTTGGCTCCTTACTTTTCAGTATATCGGAAACCGTTCACTCAATTGGCTGTTTTAGGGAAAAAGTCATGCTGTAACTCAGTAAATTTGAGTAACGAACAGACAACCATTTAATTTGTCATGGTAATCTATTTTTCGAACTCCTCATTCTCAGTTACCTCACGCATTTTTGTACTTAAATTCGTTTCATACAAAAAAAATGAGTTAGGTCTTCAGCGTATCGACCAATGACGACTTCAGAAGTTTACTCGATCAATTTTCTAATGAATAACCATCAGGATACGAACTACACATTGAGGTTTGTGACTTACAACAAAACAGATAAAAAGATAAAATTCGAGGCCGAAAATCAACGATTTTTTAAATATTTGATTACTGATTGGTCCCGTTTCATTCTTAAGAACATTTAATAGTAAATATTCGCACTCAATAAGTTCGATTTAACAATAGTTCAAGAGATTTGAATGAAATATGCAATGGAAGCCAAAAATTTTCCGGTCATATCCTTCTTTCTTAATCTTTCTTAAACTTTACAAAATCTTATTATTAGCAGATATTTTCTTAAATGCCTAGAGGTAATTTGATGACCATAACTCCTAAATTCATTTAAGAAAACACCAATATGAAGCCTCATGGTGAGAAATTCAAATTTTACTGCCTTCGCCTCTTCTTTGTAAGCCAGAATTATCATTCAACTCACTGGGTGTGAACTGATGGGCATCAAAACCGTAAAGAGAGACATGGCTATTTCAACTTAGGTATAGCTGTGTTTTTTCCAAACCATAGCTGAAGAATGAGCTGAACAAACTGTAACCTATTGTTACATTCAAGCTGATTTGTCTCATTAATATTTCGATGGGTAAATAATGGAAATTCGTTGCCAAAAATTAGGAATCATAAAACTACTTAAAGTTATTTCAGTAAAAAAAACATTACTGATTGTTCACTTGGAAGAGCAGAAACGGCAACGATCGAGGCATTTTTAAACTTGGTAGATTCTAATGTTTTCGAAACACGGGATTTCATCTAGGAGGGAAAATAAATTTTAGGTTGTGCATAACAAAAAAATCACGATTTCCAGCACACCATACCTTTGCGATTCTCTCTTCGCGTTTATCCGGTGGCAATAAATCAATTTTGTTGAGTACAACAACTAGAGCTTCGCAGGTAAGTTCCCCAATAATAAGACATTCGGCGGTTTGTGTTTGGAAGCCTTTATTTACATCGACGACCAAAAGCATCAAGTCAATAATATGAGCTCCTGGAGGGAAATATGTTTACAATAAATTTTGGTCTTCAGAATCACAATGATCATTAACAAAACTCACCACAAATAACAGTACGAATAAGCGAAGCATGGCCAGGACAATCAACGAGAGTGATTTGAATTGTATCCGAGGGCAATAATTGAGAGGGAATGTTTTTATCCACTTTGAAAGAGGAAAATCCCAGATCGAGAGTGATTCCACGTTTTTTACTTTGTGGATTTTTATCAAAAGCAGCGGTACTAGCTACGGTGCTCAAAGCTTTCGATAGGGCGGTCTTGCCAGAATCAACGTGACCAAGTACACCAACATTTATATTCAGCACCATCTACTCACATGAAATAATCCAATTTTATAAAATAAACAACGATAAATTCAAAATAATAACCTGTATTGGCTAATTTTACATAATAATTTGATTGTATAAAGAAAATACAAAGTCAATTAAATATCTTACCTAGATATTCCTAAATAGCCGCTGTTGCACCGAAATACATAAAGTTTAATTCAAGGCAACTTTAAAGTGTTCGCTTTTTAAGTTAGTATTAGTTTTTTAAAATATCTTTATAGATGATATCATTTACTCCCTTTGGTCACTTAAAATTGAATGAACCATTTTCAAAACGGGTTATCTTAGTTTTACCTGCTTACTCTACCTGATTCTACAAAAGTCTGTTTACTACACTTTTTTTTTATTATTTGTAGTTGTAGCAGTCTAAAGATGACCTCCGCTTAATTAATAGTTGTTCCTTCTCTGTTATTCAATGGTTATTGCAATTAACAGGAAGGAGTATATTCTTGGACGTATAAATCCACCCTACTGTTCAATTATGTATTGAATACGATAATGCTGCTTCTAGCTAATTAAGTGTTGAGAATGATGGTGTGAAATCAAATTTTCAAAATTATTCGACTCGATCAATTTCTCACGTAAATGAAAACAGCATTTTTTAAGATTGTTTAGAACAATTTCTAAAACATAGTGTTTTTTAGAAAACATGGAGATGTCTTAGTGCCAAAACCAAAGTGATGTTGGGCTTAAATTTGATCAAATCTTAGTTTCAATTGGCGGATCTAAATGTGATTTGAAATCACATTATGCGTCTAAACGCCATTTCGATTTAATTTATCGAACTTTATCACCTGATAGTTCAATAGCTACTTTTATTCTTATGGAATACTTCAACGTGCTCCCGTGTCCTGCACTTGAGCAAATTATTGGTTATCTAGATGACGAAGATTTTATGAACCTATGCATTACATTGGAGGACAGCGTCAAATTCACGAGGTGCTGCGCTGTTACTGGTAAATTGCAAGAACTATTGCATAAAATTGAATGGATTGATGATTACCTTCGAATTATGGCTCCCAGAAACTTAGAAGAGGCTCCATTCTCCAGGCTTTTTAAAGCCATTCAGTATTATCAAAAACAATGGAAGAGAAGCAAACAATATTCTCCGGTATTTCGGTTTCCTAGATTTAAAAATATATCCCTGCTTGTCGCGTTATCACCCCTAGCAGAGAGCTACTTTACTGGTACACTATTATCACTAAAGGATGGAAACGGAATGAATATATTTAGATGTATACAACGTCAGCCACCTGTGTTTGAAAGAGAAATTTCTGGTTGCCTCTACTCCTGTAACGTTACCTTTCATATCTACACGAGTGATTATTGCGCGAATATTAATGAGCACTATGATGGACTGGTATATGAAGTAAGTTTTGAAAAGTTGCCCGATTATTGGTTGGAACCATCCTCTTGGCGACGCCCAGATACTATTATCCGGAAACACAACCTTCCAATCTTGCTTTTTCTCGATGAGTATAAAAATAATACAATATCTTTAAGTGAAAATAGCCTTTTGCGAATCCAAAGAAAAAATTTTAATTACCTTCGCAGTGCATACAGACTCATGTTGGATATATCTATCCGTGACGTACCTGCCGCTACATTTCCACATGAAAACTGTTGTCTTTGGCATTTCCTTAGGGAAGGATCTCGTTATAAAAATTTGCTCGATGCTCTACGCTTCTTAATTATGAGGATTCATCAATTGAGACGTTGAAATTTGCTCGATGAGATTTTGTTGATTTCGCTATTCGGTGTTATGTAAGTGATATAATTATGTCCGTATACGAATAAAATTCGTCATTTTTCATTTTCTTGGAATTATTATGATTTAGGGGAGAATTTCATAGAATTGATTTGATGTTCATTTGACAATGGCAGAATCGGTGAGAAGAATCGTTTTCACCAACTAGGTACTTTTTTACATACATCTGTCAACCCATCCAGATCCTGGATATATGAGAACATTTAAGATTTTGGGCCATTGCGGATACAATCGACCTGAAATGAGGAGTGTGGCCATCTCATCTTTATTTAAAATATACGATATTATGAAGGTGTGGCTTAATAAAGATTTATTGTAAAACACCTGATTATCAAGGTAAGACAGAATAAAGGGACGTAAAGACCTATAAAAATAAGAAAGATCGATAATACAAGAGCGACAAGAAGCATCCACCTTTCCACCTTGGCGATTTTCGTCTCCAGTAGCGTGAATTTATTGCTGCTTGTGCAAGCGCTCTCCTATTAGTTTGTGAGTTTATTAACTTTACCTAATTTCAATGCCTCGATAACGATGTGCATGGCATTTTACAAATTTTAGGTACTAAGAATGGAAATGAATGGCTGAAGGTGCTAAGACTAGCCACCACAGAGGTGCTTGCAATGTGATTGGCAATGATATTATATCTAACCTTAAGGACTATCTATGCTTGTCATCCACTCATAAATGTCCATCAGTTAGCTGCGAGTTTGGGGACCTACACTAGCCACCCGGGGAGTAGCTAGGCTAAGCTTTTGCTACCTTTCATCAAATGAATTCTATCTTTCCGATTAAGAATTTCCAGGACGATTGCAGTCATTTAGCAATACCCAATTTTACAGAGGTAGATGTTTATTTCGAATGATCCCAAATAAACAAACACCAAAGAATTGAGGTATATAAGAACGTAGTTCGTGAAGTATAGCAAAATGAAATTGATGTAAGCAAGTATACAAATAGGCAATCAGAAAAGAGAAGAAAATCTAAAAATTAATTAATGTTTTAAAGTTCTGTTATGGACATATCTGGGCATTTGTCAAGATATTTTAGGCGACAGGCGAAGGGACAAAGCCAATGAAGTGAATGAGTTAGTATATAGACCAATAGCTAACTCTAGCAGGCCTTTGCGCAGATAATGATGATGGATATGTGATGTAATAGCACTTGACGACTTGAATATGATGTATAAACGAATAATACTTTTAGAATAAAGGGAAGCACATGATAAAGTCAGTAACAAGTTAATGACTTCAAACCCCATGGGTATGTGGTTTCAGTTTAGACCTCTGGTTATATTATGGCGTCAAAATGTAAGTGGATAAGGTCACGCTGTCATTTAGGTTATCACATGCTATTGTGCGAGGCTAAATACTAGAATCAATAAATATAAAGCTACAAGGTGCAAGAGGGAATAGGATATAGTAATGATGGTGCTTTAGTGAGACTTAGCGGAAGGAGATAGAAGAAGAGAGGGGTTACAACTCCGAAGGTAGGAGAATTTGCAGATAGAGAGGAGCTGGCTGAAGGATCTGACTGTGGGAGTTGACTGGTAGGAGTTGGAGGGAGCGGGGTGAATGCATGGTTGAAACAAAGAAACGTTGAAATCCCAGCCAGGGAGAAGATTCCACATGGAATATATAGATATAGACGGTTGAAAAGTAAAAGGAAAGTATAAGAATTCACCTGTGAAAGGAAGCAAAAGACACGGTGAATAATGGGTTAAAAGGGGAGAGGAAGTATTGCCGGATGATCTTGAGTCATCATCGTCGAAGTATGCATGATGATAAGATCTTGTTGAATGATAGTTAACTCAGAAATAAGTTTTGGGAATATAATTCTTTAATTAAGTGTTTTAAATGAATACGCACTACTATTCCTTATGAATTGGCCTGATGGACAAAACAAAATGAGAGTGAAGATGTATTATCATTAGCCTAACTAGATGGGAAGGTATATTGTGTATTAAAAACTTTTAAATAACATACTTGAGGTGGTAATATGAATTGAAATCACCCTACTGATACAGAGTAACGCTAAGCCACTGGTGGTAAAAGTATAGACTTGAGGAAAACGTCCTCAAACAAGTTCAATTAGTAGATTCCCTAGTGGATTAAATCGGAACTCTTACCGATTAATTAGTGCATTGAGTTGCAAAACAGGGACCTTTAAAATCAAGTCCCAACAACTTAATTCTGGTTTTGATGTTTTAAAGAGATAGGCTGCTAGGTACGTGATTTCTGTCTTGTTGGTATTCTTCAGTCGGTACTCTTCTCATTTCTACCAATCCAATTCACAAGAATAGAATAGTGAGAGTCTTTAGCAGGAACTAATGGCTACTAATATGAGGTTTTAAAGACGAACAGTGGTGTTGTGGGTATGTTTGTGTTGGAAGAATCTTGGACAATATGGGAGGAGAAAAAACTTAACAATGGTTACTAAATGGACATAAGCCACCTATAAACCGCTCGAGGATGCACGAAATTCCTATATGGAAGATCAAACCGCACATCTCGCCCCCTAGGCGGTGTAGATTAATGTAGTTTGTTTTCCGCCTCATAATCGTAAACATTTTAGAGAACGAAAATACTAATGTCTGAATAACTTAATGATTTTATCAATAGCAATAACTGCCTTTGGATCAGGCAAAATTTTCTATCTACTGCAGACTCAAACAGGTGTGAATTATGCTTTTGACTTGATCGGATTTACATTTTAGTAGCAAAAGTTCACCTTAATCGTCCAACAATGCTTTTTTTCGCTTTTACAACAAAAGTGCATTACTTTCAAAGAAAAGAAAAAAGATTAGAACTTGATATATGCAGCTAATGATTATCTAAAGATCCCTTGATTTACTTAATGTTTTTTCCCGACAAAAGCTGAAGATGATACTGTTTTCTTCTTAGAATAGTATATATATATATATATCCGTTAGCTAGCGTTAACACCCACACCACTTGACTAAATACAGCTAGCTTACCCTCACATCAGGTTGATATGGGATAAGACTGTCATTTACTTGAAGAAAATATATAAATAGTTCACTCATTATGCCAGAGGGTCATGACCTTGCAGTGACCTTGCGGAATATCCCCTGTTTACTGAGTCATACACTTATTTATCAGTTTGTCCAAGTTATATGTCACTTAGTCTTATATCCTCACCCTATTTCAGTATATTAGCCATGAGATAGACATCCCCTCTGATTTTTTTATACGCATATTCTATCTAGTTTGTATTGAAAATCGTAAAAGTCCGGACGTTAGTGCCTTGAAATTTATCACCCTTTAATTTTGAAAAACCTCTTATTACAGTTTTAAAACAGCACACAATTTGCATATTTTATTTCTTAATATGGGGTGGTATTAATTAAAAGCGCGAGATTGATTTATATAATGAAGGTAAAAGGGTATGTCTTTAGGATGGGTTGACCTCAACAATATATGTTACTAAACGACAGGTCTAGATCATATGGTGTGGTGTTTATTCATCTAGCCTTGCGTTAATTTTACAACATTAAAGTGTGTATAGAAAATGCTCTTTAGCAGACAATCTCTATATCAGTTATCTCACGATGATTAGAGGTGGTTGATAGAACCCGACAGGTACACTCCTGAATATATTTCCCCAGGTTTCTAAATGAATCGTAGTAATCACCCCTGTATTTTTCTATTTACAGAAATAACTTATTGAAAAAAATATAGGAGTGGTACACAACACATTATTCTCTACGTTCTATTACTTGCATTTTCAAAGATTAATTTGAAAAATTTTCGTCTTTGGAGGCTGAGTTTCATAGCTTGCTACTGCAGAGCATCTACTCGTACGGCGTATGGTCTCATCCTTCAATAAAGTCATAAATTATCGACAGATTCGGTCTAGTCTTGACGTTTGGTAAATTAACAGAACTCCATTTATTCAGAGCTGCTCTAACGCATCACTTCAAAGATATCGCCCATAAACATGAACTTTAATTTCCACACTTCAAATGCGTATTTTCAGCGTAATTCCACTTACACTGTGAAATAAGTAGTGAATTGTGTTCGCGTTAATTATTTTACGTTCGTTTGCAGATATTCGCAGATATTCCAACTAACATTACTGATTCATATTTGTGCTGGGTTATCAACAAACCAGCTGAAAAACTATTACATTAAGTATTACCCAAGTCTGTTCTAAATACTACTTCGTGTGCCATTCATGCATTGAATACATTTATTGAGCACTTCATTCTTAGTATTGTATTCACATCCTTTCCTTTTTTAAAAATGACAAAGTTTTACTGGCAGGTAAACCCATTTAGAGTAAATTCCTCCCTCTTCCGAGCCTTAAAGTACTTTAAAAGTATATTCCAGTTGGATTATATAAACCTCGTGTTATCTTTTAAAACCAGTCCTTGATATACGTTTTGAATCGTATTATTAATGGTCTCCTCTTTGGTTTGTAATTTGTCTGAAGCAACTGCTTAAACACTTTCAGCTGCACATTTCTCTACATAAGAAAGAAACCCTCGCATTGTTATGCTCTAACTGGTATAAACGACTGATTATCAAACAAGTTATATATCTGTTATGATATTCAGGCTGTCACTGTCTAACGGCACGGAAAATTCCATTTTAGATATGGCGATCTGAATACGACTAACTTCCCCGGTAGTCAAATGTATGTTGTCTAGATATATAAACTGTTATTATTTGTAAAATTAAGATGTGATGTAGTTAATACATGTTCTCTCTACAGACATTTTATATAGTCCGTGAATCTATTTTCTTACTAAACTATTATCTTTCAAACTTCTCGGCAACCAAGATTTAAAAAGGCGGGTTTTCGACAAATGTAGGAATATTTAAAAATAATGGGATACGTGCTTTAGGGATTTGTCCAGATTTCACTTGTGCACACAGAAATCTAATTGAGATGATGGTCAGGACACCGGAGGCGAGAAGAGTGGTCGCAGTTGGTTTGAGTCGCTCTGAATCGAGATATTTGGATTTATATATAAAAACTGAGTTGGGAATGTCCATAGGCCGAATATATGTTCATGTAAGTCATATCATTTTTAACCGATAAAATTATCTACTCGTAAATTCAACTTTAATTTTACCACAGAATATTACTATTCAAACCGATAATAGCAAATTAAATTAATCTGGCTATCAATTGCGACAACCTGAGACGGGATAAGACCAGCACACACAAACTGACATGGCTTTATTCACCGAGACATCCAGCAGAGAACCATCCCGGGTTATGCTAATCCGGGTTTCCTCCTAAGTGTGGAGCTAATAACTCTAACTGTGGACGTAGAGACCACGGCCATGTGATCTGAAAGGAAAACCAACACTTTGTGGTTGTAGAAAATGGTAACTACGCCCTCTAGTTGGGACCAAGCAGGCTGAGGACATGGGATCTAACTTTGAAAACAGTTTCCTCCAATTTTACGTCGCAACCTAGGTCGGTATGATTAATAAAAGATCACGTAATTATAATATGTACCATCTTTAGAACTGAGTTGATATAAATAATCTTTCTTTGATCCAAATGATGTTATGCAAATAATTTTATAACCTTGTCTAATATTTAAACTCATGACTATCAAATTGATTTTGCATTAAAATTTTTACTTTTCCTCTCGTGCAATTAATTTTTTAATTCGAGACTCCAAGAGTGAGACATTACCCGCAAACTGAAAATATTTTATTCCGCTTGTGTGAATCTCATGGTATAGTTTTCATGTCAGAATTAGTGACTGATATATGTGACATTTCAGAGATGCTACGTTAGGAACGGAAAAGCAGAATTTGTACAAGAATGGAAACCATTTTTAACAAGACGCTTAGTTCTTACAAATGAAAGTGACTTGAGAAGGAAATGGCGAACTGAGAGCTGCAATCGCATAGTCCCTACTCTGCGATAGATACATGTCAAGAGAGGACGAATATGAAGTCTTACGTGAACTGGGGGCACAAAGTTTAAAATTTTTGTCTGTAAAATCAGATGTAATATGTCCAATGCCCATCAGGCTACACTCAGTGAGCGGAATGGTGAACTGCATTGGTTAGGTCCGGCTAAAAGGGGATGACTGAATTCGGGTTTTAACCAGGAAGGCTCGATGATGCCACAAAGTGAGTGTTGGAGAACGCTCTCCTAAATAGACGTGGGAATTATTATTATCCATCCAAACATTCCACAGGTCTAAATCAAGTAGTGAGACAAATATGAAGGGAGCATCGAAAGGAGAGAGAGCTTATGATTCTTGGACCTGGAAAATTAAGCCAACCCATAATTATACTCGATGATTACTACAAGTCAGGAAAAGAGGAAGACAAGACTACGACGAACAATATTTAGGAAGAAAGTTCAGAGTTCATACGAGTGCTGTGGGCAAAAGATAGTTTTAAGACAAGAGCACCGACAAGACGTTAGGGGATAAAATATGTACACTGAAGGAGTTTCGGAGTTAACCAGGTCTTTTAGTGTCTCAAAGCAGTTCAGGGACCATATCAGATTATCAAACTTTTTAGAGGCTCTTTTCACTTAAATCAAATTACGATCAGTGTAAGCAAACGATCCAAAGAATCCAGTAACTAGATCAAAAGCAGTTTTTCTGATGCCTCATATTCCCTTCGATCAAAAGTTACTATTCAACATGTTTGGATGTTTACTAGAGATTTTGTTTGATATTTTACTTCCATACGGGTAATAAAAAGAGGACTTCTCAGAATTTTTTAAACTCTACTGCGATTAATATTAATTTATTTTAATAGAGATATAGCTTTTGACAAGCATAGCTATTATCTCTTTCCCTGAGAAATTTTATAAAAATGATCTATTTTTGCTAATTGAGCTCATTCATTTCCTGAAATTGGTTTACGAAGTCTGAATTTGCCTGAGAAATTCTTGTTGATAATTTAATTAGCAAAATATTTTCTTCTCAAATTGAAAATTTGAATTAAATTATCGAATGTCATATCAGTATCATCCATCGTAGCTCGATTTTTCATTTTCCTCCACCTTTTAATCGAATTTCAGTAATTCTGTTTGAGTCTTATTGAATTTTAATACCCATGTTTGCAAAAATAACTTTCCTTTAATCAAATCTTTTCCGTGTGTTTGTTAGGACGTATTTGAATTAGCTCTCCAACTTCAGCATGCGGGAACTTATTTATCTTAATTGCTCATTTTTCTAATGATCTGCTCATACAGAAGTAAGAGGAAATACAGAACCGTTTAGCTGAAGAAATTTTGCCGTCTCTAATTGAGTTCACTAGCCCCAAAGAAGCAAAGGGGTCATCCACTTGTGAAATATATAAGTTGGTTACCTTGACCACCCTTTACAGTTGCTCTAGGTAAGTGCAATATTGTGCAATGAGATGTTAAATATAATTTGACGCGAAGTATTTCTATCTAGTACCTCTCTAGTTTTTTTTCTTCTTTTATGCTATGGGATTTGTGTCCGTGTTAATAAAATGGATGGTTCGTTCAGAGAACGGGGGTCTATTGAATGTGATATTCAAGACTAAGGGCCCAAGTACAAGGCAGTTTGAACTTGCCCCATCAGCTGACTTGGATTTTTTCAAAAATTTACTTACCTTCGAACCTCAGTCCCTTTCGTTACTTGAAGCTATTCCGGAAGAAATAGGAGGTGGGCAAAAGGGAGTGAAGCATTCCCATGACAATCCCAATCTCGAAGCTATCCCCTTTTGGTTAACAATCTTCACTTTTTTGCTCCTTAATATTTTAATTCTTATAACATTAATAAGGAATTGTTATCTCCGCGGTCTGGTTAATGAAGAAGAGGTAAGTCATCTGTTGGAAAATTGATTTTATTTAAATATCTAAAAACAAATAAGCTTTTTTGTAATTCAATAGGTAGAAGAGGAAGTAAACTTTGAGAAAGTATCAGGAAAAAGAAATCAAGCCTTACGAAAAACGCTAATTGGAACAGCAATTTTTTTCACTCTCGGCCTAATATGTCTCGTAATCCTTTACTTCTCAAGTATGAGTCTTGTTATTGGGACTCTGGGTTCTAACCCACAAGATCCGACCACAGGATCGGATTCCATGCCTTTTGCACTGTTTGATGCGCTCAAAATGGCATACAGACATGCTGATTCCTTTTTTCAAAAGGGCGTTAAATCCGGAAATGATTTTATTCAGAAAGACATGCGTATAATTTTGAAATCAATCAACGTAAGTCTGTTCTTTGTTAGTCCCTCAACCTTCTTCACGTGAATCTAAGAGAGAGCATGGACTTATTTGCTGAATTTAATGTGAATTAAGTATACATGAGAAAATTTATATGAATTCACAGTTCGATCCGTCAGTATAATGTTTCTGGTATAATAGAAATGCTCTCGAAGTGATACTTGATGTAAATTAAACTTGATAAAACTTTGATTCACTCTTAACAAATTTATCTTGCAAACGTAGGTATGTAATGTGTTTTTTCTTCCAGAGACTACAGAGTTAAGCTGAGCAATCATCCTTTTTACTTTTTATGATCTTCTCTACACATCAAGATGGAGAAAAGGGAGGCCGTTAGTAGGAGAGCTTTACTGAGTAAAAAAAGGAAGATCAGAGGAGTTGGGGAGAAGTTGTGTATGTTGGTTTGGAAATGCGTGCAGATGCGTGTGCAAATGACTGTTTATAGAGGGAAACAAAATACACTTTTGAGTAAAAAGGAAAGGAAGATGAAGCGTCAACATACATCATAGAGACGTCAGCATTCCTCCTCGGACAGTCAGTTTATGTAGGTGTTTGCATCATGGTATCCAAATGTACTGTTGAAGAGTATGACTAAATAGCCGAAATAATAAAAGTAGCCTCAAGGAATAGAGAACCATTACAATCTCGGTAGTGCTGTGTCCAGCGTGAAGAATTTCCTTGTCAAATGTTACGAGATCGATGCTTGTTTGTGTATGACTGACGACGTTAATGGCCAACTGCACTGGTTAACTCTGGTTACCACGACGTTGATAATGTGCTAGTTTCTCATAAGTGCGGCTCCATGATACTTTCCTCGATTCAAGTCAAGTGCTGTGAAATAATTTTCCACTATTTTCTCTCCGTTTATTGTTGATCTACACGCACCATAAAGCAATTTGCCTACTTGATTATATGAAAATTTTGATTTTAGCGTTTTTTCAGATCATTTGCATAGATGAGATCGTTAGATAGTTGCAGAGAAATGAATATTTTTGATCTTGGCAAATATAATGGCCTCAGCCTCGATTATTTGGGGTTAGAAAACATCTAGACTATCATCGTGATATGCGATTAAGTTAATCCCCACACCAGACAAGCTAAACTGTCTGCCCCAATGTACGCAAATGTATACATCCTATTGGGTTAAAAAAAGGAAGAAATTGTTTTGTGAGATCAGTTTCTGGGTTCTCCGTCTAAGAGACCAACACAAGTGCAATACTTATTCAATAAAAAAATTACTTTTAATCTTTAGTTCTCAAATCGAAGCCTGCAAAGGAATTTTAATATGCTTAAAAATTGAAATGTAGCGGATGTTTTGGAATCTTTCTGATTTTCCAACCGAAGGATTTGGAATATTTAGCGCAGATTTGGACTGATTTTAAACGATCCTTCAAAATTCTAACACATTCTTCTGGATAGATTAAGGAATTTGTTGAAAAATTATGGCATATTTTTGTTTTTAATAGTCCTTAAATTACACGACCGTTTTTCATTTTCCAGATGACTTTGTTCTAGGTCTTGTCAAATTCTATCACACGTTCAAAAATCCAATTATTGCCAGAACACGATTTGAAATGACAATCATGCGCATATCATCCTACGACAAACCTATTAATGGTCGAAATGGCTTTAATTTGGATATGAAATTTTGTGCTTTACATTTCAGGAAGAAATAAAAAACGCAATAACTCTGGAAAGTCGGCAATTACTTGACTCGTTTAATCTCTCATCAATTCATCAAATGCATGAAAAAGCAACTAAATTAATCGGGGGCGTTGTTAATGAATCGGATTTGAAAGGTATTGGGGATCAACATACTCAATTGCTTGAGCAAAAATCCGCAACCCAAAAGGCTCTCCGCAATTTCTTCGGGAATATTTCGGACTGTGATAAGCACTCCGACTGTAGGAAGTTTAAAGTAAGTCAAAATATGTTTGATGTCTGTAGGTATTTATCCTCGATGAAGCAACAAGAATTTGGTATTCTTTATTTTTGAAAAAGGACGAGCAGTCTAGTGCAAATTAAGACTAAAGAGGGAGAAATCAGGCAAAAGTAGAGAATAGAAGTCCGAGCATTAAAAGAGCTTGTGCATGAAATAGGAATTCCTTACGTTATCTACTCGTTGTCTAAGGGTATGGTTTATTGATTTACGGCCTGATGTTTGGAAATTCACCCATCAGGATCTTCCATTATGGAAATTGAAGTCTTCGACGGAAAAATCGATATTAAAGGCTAAGATACCACAGTTGCAGTGCCACTAAAATCTATAAAATCGAATTCTTTAAATATGACATTTTATTTAAAACTAATTTTATCAATTGCAGAATGTATCAGATGCACTACTAAATGGAACTGACAAATTTGTTGAAATTTTCCAACAAATCGACATTATGATCGACGTCCGACAAAGAATCATGGATGACCTAAAATATACCCAAACATCAATTGATAAAATTAATGGAATAGCTCTTGACATTGTAACTTCCATACCAGAGCTAAATTCGGAAAATCAAACTATAAGTTATTTGAAAGGGAAATGGAAGGATTTCAGTACTTATGCAAACACAACTCTACAATTCTTAAACACTGTCCATATCGATATGGTTCAATCAAAATACGAAAATTATATTAAATGGACCAAATTAATACTATGCTGTATTGGAGTATTTTTGGTACTCATGCTTGCACTGTTCATTGGTCTGCTTGTAAATTCGATTATATATGCCTTTCGAATTGATTTCCGGTTTGAAAAAGCGCTCTGTTCTGGAACTGGAAAATGGGGACATTTTATGATCTACAGCCTTTATTTTCTGTTTATTCTGTTGATCGTAGCAGTCTCCGTTGCAATTGGAATAAGTCTTTTCGGATTTAGTGTAGTCTTAGGTAAAATAATCTTATTTCAAAATCGACCGTGTTTGTAAGCACAATATTTATCATCCACACTATTGTTTACAGGTGAAGGCTGTACATATGTGATGAAAGAAACAGCTTATAAGAAAACAGACTATATATTAAACGGATTTGGAGCAGACTACTGGGATGCATTATTAATGGATTATTCTGACAAGTTGTTGAATAAGTCACTTGTTCCTGCTCCGAAGAATATAATCGAAGCTCTTTCAAAAGTTTGCAAAACTGATAATGGAAGTATTGATAAAAGTCTATTATTCGCTGTGGGATACCGCGATACTTCCATCAACTTTAAAACCCTAATTGACAGTCAGCAGGCAGACAAAATAGTCACGGATTTTTGGAAGTAAGCTTTCCTATTAGAGACAGTAGTTCATGCATAATGTATCAATATTGTACCTCTCATTTTTAGTAAAGCTATGAGACAGATAAATATAGCCGACATCGTCTCGAAGTTTAACAACAGTGACATATTAAGTAAATTACGTGATGTATTGGACGAATTTTCAAAAAACTTTGACACAGATGTAAGTTTTTGTAGCCATTTACTGCCTAGGATTTTGTTAATCTGCCCCAACTTTTCCCTTTATTTCAGTTACCATACGATCATTTGTTATTGGCGGACGTCGATTTTCAGCCATTTGTTCAATGGAGGAGGAATCTTGAATCATATAATGTTTCATTAGTTGAAAATGAAATTCAAAATTTAATTGATAAATTGAAAACAAATAAGCAAAATCTTGAGCACATTTTTTCTCAAATTAAAGCGAAAAAGGAAGAAATATTGAAAGTTATTAATGACGCAATCCTCGCACTTACTGAAATTTTTTCTGTGAGTATATTTAATGAATTAGTAGTTTATTTTTTCCCTCACTTATTTATTATATTAATTTATAGTCGATATCCGATAAAAAGAAATTGGATATTAAATTTAAGGGGATGTTTGATAGAGCCGTGCTGTCAACAAAATCTTGGTTTGCCCAACAAGCCAAAGTGTACTTGGGTGAGCTAATAAAGAAGGTTATTCCTTGTGGAGAGGCACATAAAGCATTCTACGTTGCTACGGAAGCAACTTGTGGTGAAAACGGTCTTCTACATCGTGTCACGGCTTTAATTTACATTGTTGGAATAAATTTCTTCTGTCTTACACTTCTTGCCCTAATATTCCTTCTACTTAACACGTTGAATATCATAAAGAAGTGAATTACCCTGATAACCTTGATATTGTCCTGCAAAATTAAATTTGCTCATAAAATTTTACCTATTCTAATGCTTAATAAAGATTTTGAACACATTTTTTAGTATTTCGTGATATTACATTTCCAGAAATAGTTTTTATTCGCATTCCTCATGATAATACATCGGTTTTTCGTCCACGAAGCCGCAGTGATGTTTTATGCCCCTATGACGTAAAATCCCTATCTGTCATGTCTGAACGCGTCTATCGATCCCCTCTTTTTGCAACCCTTCCGTTTCATTCAAAGTACCTCAACGCTCATGGTCTTGCGCGCGTCCTTGTCCAAGTAACTTATATAAACTGTCTTCGTATTTCTACACGCACATGTATACACATGGACAGATATACATTTGTCATTCACCGGCCCCTACACTTTCCTCTCTTCTCACCTATCCCTCATCTCTCTTACTTGTTCCATTTCCCCTTGTGGTTTATTCAATGCAGGTTGACCTACTTAACTCTTTGCATTCTATCATTTGGAAGTGTTGTTTGCTGCTGTTAGCTGCCAGCCGTTAGTTGTCACTCCAACCTCAACAGTAATATTTATTTAAATTAACTTAAATACCTTTGTGAAATGATATTATATACTTATATTTCGACATATGACTTGCATTTTTGTTAACTATTATTATTTTATTAATAATTTAGTCAAACTGTTAGTTACAAATTTTTAATTATTTTTTATTTATTTGTATTTGAAATACATTTGCTAAGTCTTCTAATAATTTGAAAACATACAATGAGAATCAATGAAAGAGCAAAATGGAATGACAGTGAGCTTAATCAAGACAGAAACTTATAAAAACACCGACAGATCGGTTCACTCGGCTATCCTTCAAATACTGAGTTATGTCGGCGTTGATATAAACAAGGCTGGTGCCATTAATATCTGTAGGTATCTACTGGAGTAGTACTGTTTTACAGTTGATCAAACCGGTCAGTTTCAATATTAAGAATGTAAAGTTTTAAAATTACCATTGTTTCTTTGTTACGGAATACAAATTTTGGAAAAAATGAAAACGATTAACTTCCCGGTTTGCCGATAATTTAACAGTGAATGCATTCCAATTCTACGAGCAAACATGGAAAATCGTCTTTGCAACTCTATTACAGTTCTTACAGCACCATGAATGCATACTGCAAATGTGTTAATGCTGAAATATAGGCATATGCTTCGTGATTTCATCAAACAAGCAAACTTATAACAATTGTTGAAGGATCTTCTTTTTATTTGGTAACCATACTATCAACTATTATCCATCTGATAAAGGAAAAAATCCATTTAAAATGCGTTATATAATCTTTATCCTTCTCAAGAAGTACGAGTGTGTTCTCTTTCCTTTTATTTTACCCACTATTATTCTCATAAGACTCAAAGAACTATGAAATACTCACTCCTCTAAAAGGACATTCATTGCCCGATTTTCGATTGTTAGAAACTTAATAAAGCCGAGGGTGATAGAAACACCATGTTTCAGATTGTCATTCTCAACTTCGACATCAGTTTCAGTGTGGGTCTCTTCAAAATATATTTAGGAAAACCAATAGCCCATATTCCTTACAGCTTAAAGAGATAAAGTAAGACCTCAAATCTGGTGGGCCCTTTCATCAAACTATTTCCTCTCGGCTGTAGTTATGAATCCACTTATGCGAATCTAATAAAATGTCACCCATCTTATTAGCGGTGGTCTATCAAATTAATAATAACTGTGTGTCCCGTCTTACATCTAGGACACAAAGAATATCACACGAGCTCTCCTTTGTTTTAATTAGTTGATTGTCAAAGGCAATGTGAAACAAATCCTAAAACACAGTCATTTTCATGTCTTACTTGAATGGACGTATTCAGGTACTTCTCAGTCTTTTGAATTTCATAGGTACATTGGGGGTGACAATTTAGTGGCATTTGATGGATGGGCATTAACCTATTCCGGATTTTACGGTCAGTAGCTTAATTCTGGCGATTTCCTAAAAGCAATAGAAAACTTATACATATGTAGATGTTACAGAACACCAAAATTGAAGTTTAATGAATGTAATCTGTCTGACTTCTCTTTAAAATCAATGGTTTATGCACACTCTGAATTAAGGAATATCAAAAACTTTCCATTCTGTTTGTATGGTGCAAATAAGCTGGCTCTGACTGGCTCAGCTGATCCATAACGCTGTAGTGATTTTGAGATTTCTACTCGACTGGTTATAGATGAAATCGGGTTTTCAACATCCACTTCATTCTGCGTACGACTTTTCGCACCGTCATTCAGCTATTTATCATTTTTCCCCATAATCTAATTTCGTTTTTATGAATTTTGCCCGGCTACTGAGTCACATTTTAAATTAAAGTCTTCAATACTGTCACTTTCTCTTGTAGATTAGATGTGTTCAGAGGTCAACACGTAGGCCGAGAAATTACTGGAAACTGTGTGATGAAACATTTCATCATGAATTAATCAAAAAGAACTTTTCAATAAGTGCTTGAAATATTTGCGCTTCTAGACTAACGCAAGCATATTTTAAGCAAACTTAGTACAAACTAGTGCTCTTAATAGCAGAGCTCCATATCTAGGAATGCTCGACTTGAGAACTTAAAACCATATTTCACTTCAAACCAAATGAGACTGTGCCATACTACCGTTAAAATTTTAGGGCTATTCTCGAATTGATCTTGTAGGTCACCTCTTGCATTTCTCTTAATTTTAATTGGAGTCATTTTTCTTGTCCAATAGAATATCGAAATCATTTTACATTTCCATTCACTTAATTATTATTATTATTTAATTAGTTTTCGCTAAATAAATCTCAGAAATTCAACTGATAACCAGTCAAATGAATACTCCTAAACGCACTTGTCTAAAAGTTTCCATCATTTAAAAACATTGTGCTATGATTGTATTTCCATGCGATAATTGTGACGTATGCTTCGAAAATCGCGAAACACTTTTGATACATATGCTGGAGCAGCATTCTTGTAAGTTATTATTTATTTATTTTATAAAATAAATAAATTTTTACAGCTTTTCTAATAGTTTTTATAGAGTTATATACTAGTTTATAGAAAAGCGATTATAAAGTAAAATAGTTTAATACTTTTATATTTATCTAACAATAACCACCAGAAATTGTAAAGGGATAAAAATTTCTTAGTTGAGAAGGTAGCTTGACACCTTCTGTCATATCTGGTAAGCTCCATCACTAAATCAGTGCCATTCTTGTTTCTAACGGCCCATTCATTATCCAAAATATGAGGGAAGAGACGAGATTTTCATTTCTGACGATTTTGGTAATCAGAAATAGGGATTCCCTTCACCTCCTTTTTATTCAAAGCCAATAACATTAAATATAACTTGGGAATGAAATTGAACATGTTAATCAGTTAATATCTACTGGGCTGCATTTTCTCTGTCTAAAATGAGCTCTGTAGAATACAAATCTTGAATAGCTTAGAATTCTTGTCAATGTTGTGGTAAATAATTACATCTTCCTAACACTAACTGGATGTCCGCAGGAATAAGCTGTTGAGCGTAGCGCTTAGGATATCCAAATTTCCATCGAAGAGCCAACAGGTTACAAATCCCATTGTACCCCAAGTTGGAATTCATAAGAATGACAGAATGAGTCTTTTTCTTTGATGGATGAGGTAAAATATGGTCAGGAGATGTTTGATTTTTAGAAAGATAATCATCATCATTATTAGTGCTTTTAGATTCAAACGAAATTAACCCGATCATTTTAGATAAATAGAATCCCAGTACATGTCTGCCGCCAATTTCAAAAATTGAAAATAAGCCACATAACTTTATCTTTTATAGTGATCGCGCTGACCAGATGTCCTTTTTGTCTAAATTTGCATATTACAGTTGAACAATTTTATTGCAGTGGTATTTGTAAGTTTACACCCTTCAAATATTTAATAAATATCTTTCGTAAATAGGTTGTTATTTAATTACTTTTAGTTAAAAAGAAATAATTTATTATGTCTATTGTTGTTATTATTTTTAACTATTAATTAATTTATACAAAGTTTAGTGCGCTTAAGTTAATAAAAAATAATAAACCATGAAAAGATAATCAGATATGTTTGTAATATTTTCCGTTGAGGCCGATATTCGAGTCAATAGAATTACAGATCAAATCGTTTCAAGCGTGCTGATTAAACGAAAACCACTGTATCGAGGGTACGATTTAGACAGGAGAGTTATGGCTTTAAATATCTCATTTACTGAATAAAGGGAAGCGAATTCTCAAATTAGGAGACCTTTATCCTGAGAAAAATTCATGCATGACTCAAGTTGCGAAATATTATTTTTTGTATTTCTTCATATTTAGAGCACGATTGGATACTCCTTGGATACTGTGTAACGCCGCTAACGAGCGTCAGATCCCCGGGTTGGGCTGACGGGTGTGAGTGTTAACATAAGGTGCTTTCCTACATCTCTTGTCTTTTCTCCAGTATACAGGTTTGAGAGTAGAATCCGGAGCACTTTAATTCAATAATTAGGAGTGGCTTTGTACTGCTCTAGCTATACAAGCGACCTGGTTTCTCGTGTGGAGGAGGTCTAATCAACAACATTGCTGCTTGTTCTAGTAATCTAACTAAACGGAATGAGAATTGCAAAAATTCCATTAAGCTAAGTCACGTATTGAGAAAAAACTATGAGGTGGGAGTAATTTTATTTCCTAAAAAGTTCATCGTTGGTTATGACTTTGCGGAATTACTGTTTTGTGATGCTGACTGTATAGAGGGAAAAGCGAAGTGAACTGGAACAATTCTGTGGTGGTGGAGATAACCAGCCTGATATACTGATATTAATTTTATAGAGAAAATTACGTTCTTGAGACGTTTGTCATGCACGATAGTTCTTGTCTCCATGCGATGATTATTAGCTATACACATAAAGGAATCGCCTGTGGAGGGAAGCTGTTGACAATGTCCTACTGTTTCCGATCACCAGGTGTTTACAGATAACTACAACAAATAAACTAACTGGGGAAAATGTCGTATTTTGCTGCAAAAATGTCTGATAAAGTACCATAAAATTTTCACTTTCTTTAGATATTTATGATATCCCTTCGAAGCTGTCCTATTTCGACGATATTGACGAACCTCTGATATTACCAATCTTCGGTGAACTCAAAGCTCATCTTCTTTCTTTTCACATAAGTGCGTTTATGTTGCCATATTGACAGATAAAAGTATTAAAAATCAGATTAAATGTACTTACCATAGGAGAAAAACGGCATTTTACCTTTAATTAGAAACAGGTGGTCAAATAATAATAATGCATTATAATAATATGTATTGTTTTTTATTGCAGAAATGTTTACCGATCATCCATTTGCACGGACGTGGGTTGTTTAAAAGAATGTCAAATTTACTTTCATGTAAAATCTCCGACTATTTGCTAATTTGAGTAGCCAATATGCTTTATGTTGTTCTTTTTGCTTAAATAATATGGACTCTTTTTGATGAAATTCAGTAGTCAGTCATGTAAATATTACAATGTCATGTCACTGTCATCAACAATTAGCATTGTTCTGGATAAAAGTGCTGATAAGAAACAGAGGTGATATATCATTATTATTATTGAGTATATAAAGTGAAAAGATAGATCGATTTCTGGAGTCTGCGGCTCCTTGAAACTTAATCATTACTCCGATCACATCAGGAGAAGGGTGTACATTTTCTCATTATTTTTGACATATTTAATATTATACAAAAGTATTCATTGAGGGCCGATTGAAGATATGTATTCATTCAACTCTTGCAGGAGGTTACTTACTCATGATGCTAATGTGTTGCGAATTGAGTGAGAAATGGAGCATAAAATTGGTAATCTTGGAAATTGATCACATTTGATGTTACTTCGCTGTTGTTGATATGTAATCCTCCGGATTTTCCCGCTCTTTCTTAATTGATGCAAGTTTGCTGATGAACTTTATGAGGTAGTTTCGCTTAAAAAACACCACTTTGAAATATATAAATTTGTAGAATTGTTTTTTTTCAAAATTGAATTAGAAATTATTTGAATTCTAATCTTCTCACTATAATGCGTAGTCAGTGAAATTAAATTTTACATAGAACATTAAGTGTAAAAAGCATGTTTGTTTGCAAAATATGTTTGTTTAAGTTAATGAAATAGAGGACTGACTAAAGTTTTAATGATAGAAAACATCTAAATAAGAGGAATGATGAACAATTTCAATTAAGTATGGACCTGGGAGAGAGTCAGCAATAAGTAGGTAGTGAAATCAAGTCTTATGTTAGTTAAATTCAGAAGCATTAAGCTATCCAATCTTCACTCTTCATCGTTTGTCACCGACATTCATGTGTGATTTTATATCCACTATATTCACAGGTCGTTGATCGGTTCATTTATTTTCGTGGTTGGTCAAGCCGCCTCGATTTGCTTGTATCATTTTAAGGCGAATAGCAAGTAGATGAAGCTAGTAGCAATACATTTAGTAATATATCTTCCTATATTACACTAAAAAGTTCATTTTAAAGATGGATTTCCTAACAAATGAAAATTCCTATTTGCGATTTTACAAGATGTCTATAAGGTTAAAAGTCAGTGAGTGTTGGATCTACGAAAATGAGAAGCATCAATTTGTTCTTCGTAATTTAACATGTCGAGATCAGTTCCACTTATCGTGAAAGCGAAAAATCGGATGCCTGTAACTGTATACGTTTAAAAGATTGAGCATCAATCTCGATCTCTTCTTTGTGACTTATAAGACACAACAATTTTCAGGATTTTACTATGGAGAATATAGCAAAGTGTGGTAGTTTTATCCTTATTGATCAACGCTCACATATCAAGAACCAGGGGCAATCGTAACACCATCCACAGACGCTTCACAGGTTGCTGTTGGTGCAGTACTAGAACAAAGGTGGGAGATATAATACGACCCCTTGCCTTTTTCTACGCCAAATTAAGACCCGTTACAGCACTTTCGGGCGAGAGCTTTTAGCGGTTTACAAGGCGATGAAACATTTCCGATATCTCCTAGAAGGTTGTCAATTCACGATCCTCACCGACCACAAGCCGTTGACATGTGCCACTATTCTTCATGCAAAACCCGGCACTTCGATTATGTTCTAAAGTTCACTAATGACATCAGACACGGTAAAGGCCCGGACAATAGTGCAGCCGATTGTCTTTCTCGAACCGATGTCGAAGCAATAACAAAAGCGATTGATTTTCATTCCATCTCTAAGGCTCAAAAGACCGACTCCAAGCTCCAGGAGTTCCGAAATTATCCGACCTTTTCAACAGGTTTATCAAGACCTTTTTTCCCAAAAGCTTTCCGACACCAGGTTTTCGAATCTCTTCACGATCTCTCACACTCGGCAAACGGGCAATAGCAAAACCCGTCACTGATAGTTTTGTCTGGCCATTTTGTCGCAAGGACATTGCAAACTGGACGAAAACTTGCCAAGAGTGCCAGCGAGCGAAAGTTGATAAACACACTAAAACCACACTCGGAACATTTCCACTACCAGATTCCAGATATGACCATATCCATATTGATATTGTTGGTCCTCTCCCACCCTCTAATGGTTTCTCCTTTCTCCTAACTTGTGTCGATCGTTTCTATCGATGGCAAGACACTTTTCCTATGCGTGACTTGGCTACCAAAACTGTCGCCAGCACCTTCATACAGAGATGGATTGCTGCATTCGGCGTGCCCTCTACCGTAATTAAAGACTGTGAAGCACAATTTGAGTCTCAACTTTTTTCTGAACTAGCTAATCTTCTTGGAACCAATCGGATTCGCACAACTGCGCATCATCCACAGGCTAACGGCTTGGTCGAACGTTTTCATCATCAACTGAAAGCAGCCCTTACCGCCCACTATACACCTGAAAGATGGACAGAAGCCCTTCCTTTGGTCCTCCTTGGTATTCGAATAGCAGTCAAAGACGATCTTAAATGCTCCGCCGCAGAAACAGTTTTTGGAGTTCCACTCAAATTCCCTGGCCAGTTCCTATCTCCTTCTAATGATTCATTTAAGCCAAACCCTGTAAACTATGTAGAACGTCTACGCTCCCACATCCAAAATCTACAAGCTCTCTCGACCTGCTTTGCCTTTGATTCCATTTTCATTCCCACTGATCTAAAAACTTGTTCCCAAATCTTTCTTCACCACGACGCTGCTCTAAAGCCTCTACAATCGATTTGTGATGGCCTTTTCAAGGTGCTTCAAAGGTAACTGACTACTAAGTAAAGTGCTGTCCGAAACGAATCCGAGAGCAAAATGAGGTGGCACTCTTTGAATAATCTGATCCTCCTCTGAACATCTATTCCATTTCCTTCACTTTATCATATATTGGATCAAATTTACACCCTTTTCAGTTGCTTTCCCACATTTAATAAGTGAAATTTTTTGCCCTAATGTAGTAATGAATAAAAACTTTTGTAGACCACTAAATAAAAACTAATTTTGGTTTTATAAAGACAAAAATACGATATTGAAAGTTGCGTAGGTTAAGTATGCTCTCAGTGCTATTGCCATATTTACTAATATAAGACTAAACTGACGGTTTTTTTTATACTTTTACGGTTTTATTATGTCTGTTTCAGTTCACATTATTTTCCCCACTTTTAATCATGGAAAATCACACAAAAAGGGACCAGAAAACGAGTCAAATAAGACAGAATATGTGGAAGGGATCAATAACTGGTATTCAATTAAATCCAGATGTCAAGAGTTATACTTTATTTAAAAACAGGAAACGTTAAAATATATGTATTTACATACTAAAAATAGTTATAAAATAATGTACTGATGTATAAGTTTGATGATGGGTGAGATATATTCACTATATTCAACGCTCTTTGACCGTGGTTGGTCACACCACCACTGTGTATGTGTACACTGCAGCCAAGAGCAGATAGTAGAGATTAACAATATCTTTAAATTTTATTTCGTTCATCGTCTGCACAGTTCATTTCATTATTTTTTCTTGTCCGTAACAGATTATGAAATCTATCGCCTACTCCAAATTCATTTTTGTTCTCTCTTTCTAAGGTATTCATGGATGACTTCACGCATTTTCAAAAAATTACTCCTTTAGTCACAATCTTTATGAAACTACTTTGATTTTTCTTTTTTATATCCTTATGACTCAATTCCTATCTGTCATATCTAGATAAGTTTATCGATTCTCCTTTTTTCTACAACTGTCCCGTTTCATTTGAAGGTACATCTGTACTCATGCCTGATGCGCGTCCATGCCTAAGTGACTTATATAAGCTATCTTTTTATTTCTACTCACGCACACGCTCAGACATGCTGGCCATTCACCTGTTCCTACACTGTCCTCCAAAGCCTCTGTTCCTTGTATCTCCTTTACTCATTTGAATCCTCATAGTGGCTTATTTAATATAATTTGGTCTAAACAGCTATCGGTCTTCTGCTCTAGAACTGTTGTTAGCTGCCAGCCATTACTTGTTACCCCAATTCCAACAGTATTCTACTACTATCATGAATACACTTAAGTTGTATCTTTTCGCAGAACGTCTAAGCTACAATGGTTAGTACTAATCTCTGCTGTTTCCCGGAATTCGATTTCATCAAAGAAGAGCGCAGAATCCACTAAAATATCACTCGCCTTTCAGATTAAAGAGGCATATAAGCCAATTTCCTGTAGCCTTGCACTTTATCAAAATCAGTAAAAAAGTTATCACAAAAAAATAAACTTGTCGTTTATAAAATTCTGTCTCCGAAAATATGTCTCAGCATGTTTTCTCCTTTAAAATCAAATATTTTCATTTGCCGTATTATTTGCTATATAAATCCGTATTAATTTACGATTCTAATTTTTTAATAGAAATCCGTATTTGTTTTACATTTATAAATAATCACCAATACATAAACATGTGTGAAATAAATATTTTAGACTTATCAGAGAGGAAGAGGGAAAACTTCAAGAACAGAAAGTTGGAGGAGCTGCGGAGAGATAGATGCTGGATGAGGAACCAGGGGTTAACTGGTAGGAGTTTGAGAGAAGAGAGTCGAACAGATGTGTAATAGAAAGAAAGGATGTTGGAGTCGGGACGAGGGGTGATAATACCTGGTTATTTATAGATAAAGTTGATAGACAATTGAAATAGTTAAAAGATAATATGAGAGTCTAGCTAGAAATGTAAGAGTAAAACATGGTGATAAATGAGTTGACGAAGGGGAGTGTTGTCGGACGAGTCTCCAATAGAAATAATTATAGACAGGCCGATGCTATATGCCAATAAGATCTGGTCAATTGATAGCGCTTCGCATAATCGCCAAGGTATCTAAAAAGCTTTAATTCAGATCCTCGAAACAATCGACCATGAAAGCTAATTGATAAATAATTCTTAAAACATTTCAACTGAGTACGCATTAGCTTTAATTTGAGTCATACGAAAGACAGTATTAAGAAGATAATAAATGTGGTAAAATTCAATGAACAGCTCACCAGAACGGATAAGGTAGATAGGAAATAAAATCACCGCAATTCTCTCCTTCTTCATATCGGGTACTTAACCGGCAGTATATGGACTTTAGAAATTGACGGTAAGACTCGTTTCATTGCAACTTAATTTGTATTTAATTTTTTTCTGAAATTTCTTACAGGTGCTTAGTGTATTGTACATTCAGGAACTAGAAACTTAATTCAAAAAGTACGTGCCCTTTACAAAGCACAAATATTTCAAAATTTTGGAAATCAAGATACTGAGCTATTTGAAAAATTTAGTTGATTAATCCTGTAGCGGATGCTACATCAATAAGTCTTTTTGCTACACTTAAGTAATCCTCCTAAGCTGCCCAAATAGCCTCTAGCAGAGTTCTCTCTATTATTAATTCGCTCCCAGATTAGCTAGGCTATACCCAAAATGGTAGGAACCAGAAAGATGCTGAGTGGAGAGGGTTTATTGTTCACTTCGTTGTCCTTGTGAGTCAAAGGCTTAGTCATTAACTACAAAACTACCCCAGGCTACAGGGATCTTGATTGCTGATTGGTTGAGGAGGGTCCTGCACACACGGCCGTGCTTGTTCTCTACGCGACCGGTTACATACCGCACTTCCCAGAAAGTTCTAGAGCACGTGATTCAATCAGCCTTGTTAGTATTGTGAACCCCACAATCCTATCAAACAGACATAAAAGCAATTACGCAATTCTTGGTCCTTACACGATTCTGTATAGTGTATACCAAATATTATCGTAAATGCACTTATTGGTGAACCTAACAAAGCAACATTTATGTTGTGTTTAAATAACAAATTTTCCCAAAGGTAAAAATGCAAAATAATATCTAAAGAAACTATTTTTCCGAAAATAAATGTAACTTACTGAAAGAAATATTTTTATTCTCCCACTTCGATTTTATTTGCGTCCCCAGTTACAACAAAGGGGCGTTATCCTTATTTTACGATAGCAACCGCAATCGTGGCTCCAACGGCTATGAGTATTAGTAATGGTATTTCTAATGCCAAAGTGTCACAACGCTCCCCTCGAATTTTTAAGAGCCTACAAGGACGTACTGGACACCACAAGAGAGGTAGTGCTTTGGGGTGGTGAGACCCCAATCTTCGGACGATCCGATTCCAGGGGTGGTAGCCGTCCCTACAAGGAAAAGAAAATTCTTTCCAGAAATGTTGCCGACTTCTAGGTTCATTCACGTTGACGCGCTTGATGATGGGGTAACTTATAAGCACACTAACTTGAGAGCGCAGGCGCAGATGAAAGTGCACACATCACCTTTCTCTGTGGGCAATGTTGGAAATGTTATCCCAATTCTCTTTCACCCTCAGTGGATTCTAATGGGTTTTTTCTAGAGTAAAATTTGGCAAGCTGACTTATGCCAACTAACAGCTCTGTAACTCCAGGAGTGGGCGAGACGTCATTACTCAATATTTTAAGCTTGACGAAGTTGTGGGTGTACCTTCTCTTGTTACGAGATGAACTTCAACTGGACTGAAATGGGGGATTTTCCCATTTTCATTCACTAACTTTGAAAGCTAAACTCAAAATTTTCAAGGAATGAGGTTAATATGCACAGTGAGGTCCTAACCTCAACTGTAGCCACCTAGAAAGATTGATTTATAGTCTGAAATCTCCTATTTTTCGTACGCCTCTCCTCAGTTAATATTACGCAGAGAGCTACATACTCCTGTCTAAATCATATCTTCGATATGATCTTTTTTCGTAAACTAGAGAGTTAAAGATCATTTCTTGATTTTCTTGGGAGTTATTTAGAAGTCCTATTGGATGACCACTTTTATATGTTGTATTTTCCTTTCGCATGAAATACAGACTAGTGTAGGACTGTAATCTTAACGATTACATTCTTCCGAAATATTCATTTTCGTCATTAATTCTTTGCAACTCGTCAAAGGAAAGGTCGCATTCAATTCCAAATATTTTTCGCAACTCTTCTACGGAGTTCGATGTTAGTATTTTTGCGCAGAATTGAGAGCACTTTTCATAAAGGTCTGGAATATCAAGATAATCAGCTGCAATCAAAAGATCGACCATAATTTCAGACTCCATATTATTAAAGAAATTTTCATCCCAGACACTTATGTACAAAGAATTGCTTTCATCAATGGGTTCCTCATAATGTTGACACCAGAGTATAACTTTTTCAAGCGCTCTTGAACTTACATAAATGAGAGGAAATGGTATATTATTTTCAGCTTCTTCATTTCCAACGTCTTAAGAAAAAAGTGATTTTTGTGATCTACTCCAACCTACCATCTATCAAGTCTTTCATCAGTTTTGATTTCATGAGGAGCTTTTTGTCCACGTCGAAAATATGGCCGTCCTTTGTTAGTATCCTAATTGTCATCGTGAATAGGCCAATTGCGTGGAACGGAAAGAGAAAATGTTTTAATTTAAGTGAGGTTCATATAAAAGATCTTTAAATTAGATCAGGCTGAGAAAAGTTCATGTGAGATATTTAAATATCAAATTGATTTGAAAAGAATTACTTATTGAACAGATATAATAAAGTCTTCATTATTATTATCCGTAATAATAAAAAATTGTCACTTTTAATTGTGGAGAGCAACTGACATCAAATAACGGAAAGTTTAGCAAGTGAAAAAGAGGAGGGACAAATAGAAAAACAGAGAACAGCATCAAGGTATAAAAGAGCTGACGTCATTTGAATTTTGGACTCGATTTGTACATTTTTTACTAGATAGGTTGCTCGCGTTCTAAAATTCAAATTTCACTGTTCGTCCCTTGTAATGGCTCAAATGCTTGTCTATGTTTATTGACTGGCATTATTTAATCAGGAAGGACTAGTCTTGCCTCTTCATTTTATTCTTCTGATGATTGAGAAGGCAAATGAGATTGGGTCAGTTACAGGAAAATAATTATTGAATTCAGGGTCCAGTACATATATTTCTGGTATCATTGCATTGACTCAAAATGTAGTGGAATGAGAACCTTCTTATTAGTAAATATCTGTAGTGTACGAAGTCGGTTAACCGATAAATCAAATCCAGTGCCTACTTATACTCATTTCGTACAATGTGTCTCATCTGATATCTAGAATGCGGCTAGCTAGTCTAAAGTGACGATAAACTCAGTGACAGTAAAGTTACTGACGATTTTCTTAGGACCTAACGGGATGAAAGAGCTTTTTCCTAAAATCAGAAGACCGCAATTTGTGATAGACAAGGAGTGGTTTTGGTAAATAAAAGAGTAAGTGAAGGAGGAAAAGTGAGAGAAGTAGGAAGAGGAATTAGAAACTGGAAGGAAAGGAATAAGCATCAGCGCTGAGAGATTGGAACTCGGATTGAGACAAACGGGGGAATTCAGATACACTGAGAGTGATTAAATGGTTTCGCCTTTTGTTCATATGAACAACCAATGGCAAGAAGCGTGGCTACATGGATTTTTATTTAAGAAGCATTATATAAAAGAGGCAGGTAATTTGAGAGAGCACTAAATCTACGAGATGTTGAAGGTGTTAAATGAGAACCAAGGAGCAAATAGATTCCGAGGGAAGCGGCCATCTTTTCTCGAATGACCACAACTACCTATCTCGTGCGAATGGCCAAATTTAGCTGATTAGTCCACTCTGGGTGCATGCGTATGTGGTTTTCCTTGGTCTAACAAGGTTGCGAGGCTATTCTATAGGGATTGGAGTTCATGCCATAAAATTATCAACATCTGACAAGTATGAAGTGTATCCATATGAATTATTAGATTGTTTCATGCACAAGGTAAGATTTTCGGTCAGACCAATTTCATAATGTTTTAATATGCCATCGTTATTATCCAATCATACCTTGGAAAATTAAAAATAAATATAGCATTTAAATTTAAAGAATTATAACTCTAGTATCAAGATAAAAAAGGCAAATTGGTAAGTAGCCTGAGGGAGAGGGGTGAGTCATGGGGAAATTTGCTTGAACTTCAGTAAATGCCAGATTCCCGAAGCAAGATGGCGATTTACATCAACTTGTAGTAACTCAACTAAGCGGACATGATATGGTGTAAAGCTCATTCCATATCATAATTTATAACAATGAGTCCAAGCTACATCAACATCATTAATTTTTCGATAAATCGAGTATTAAGGTAAATGAATAAGAAAGGAATTGTAATTTTGTTGTAATCAGTGCCTTCCAATCTCCAAGCACTCAGCTTCCAGGATGATTACAATCACGTTTAATTCAATATCTAATTTCCAAAAAATATTAAAATTCACGCACGCTTCATCGTGAATAGCTGTGCTAAAGTATTATATGAAAAATTTTAACGAAATAAGAAATTCCATGTGTCAAATTTTAGGCTTGACTAAGGGTTTCCGAATGTGCTCTTATAACTAGAATATGTTTTTCTGCTGAGTCTATCGCACAGCTTTATCGCAGTCTTAGTTGAGAGGGTCTTTCAAACTTCGGCTTAACTATAAGGCAAACCTAATGAATACGAATTTAGAAAAAACCAGTACAAACTGGAGGTAATTATTTAATTCTTCTGCTACAATGTTTAAGTAATTTTCCGTGTTGGATAAAACAGAGCGTCTTTATCCGAAATAATAAGAGCAATAATTATACATGTTTAGTCATGCTATTATTAATTTTTCACAACTTTTACATGGTCGGTAATCGGTATGATTCGAAGTAAACTTCTGCGGTTTGCTTAATCTTGTGTTATCATTGAAGTCGGGGAATTTGAGGTTATTTTAGAGGCCAATTAGATTATAACATTCCGCCTAGACACCAATTATTGGAGTCAATAGAGTGACGTTATTCTTATTCCTAAATGCGTTGTCCAGATTAGAATTTCTGTCCTATTTTTTGATGTCCGACTGTTATTTGTCGGTCCAAGTCAAATGTACTCTTGATGGTCTCAACTACCTGGCTTTGACTGCAATAAAGTGAAGAAACATAATCAATCACGGAAGTGGATAAGCAAACCTTGAACATTGAGGATATAATCTACTTCCTTTTCCAGCTACTTCTCCATTTTTACAAACTTGTAAAATTCTATGTTGTGCAATGGGTAATAATAAAAATAAAAATATTTTCTTAAACACGCCGCTTTTAATTAGCACACATACCGTCAGTAAATAATAATTTACTTTCTTCGTTGTGGACAACTTTGTGGTTGTGGTAAATTCCAGTTAAGCTCCCAGATTTTATCCAAAAGTGTAAGAATTGATTTCTGCTATTCTGTGATAAATTTAATTCTACTTTTGACTTAACAGTAGTATAACTGTTCTGCGTAAATACTTAGTGGACATTCACAACAGTGTTAGATTTATGATGGATATTAAATAATGCTTGTTACTCATATTTAAAGCACTATCAACAACAGTTGAGTTAGGTTTACTTGTCCCAGTTATATCAGTGAAGCATATTTAGCAATCAGATAGGCAATCTATAGTTAATCAATCGTCTTTAAATCAAAGCTCGAACGGAACGAAAAGCTCTCAAATATCTCAATCCATGAAGATCTGAACAGTATGGATGTATTAATCATAAGTCACACTGGCCTTATCCTCCTCCTAATTCTCCTTTAATTCTTACTTGAGTTTTTTGCTATTCAAATTTGCACTCAAATAGTCAGCATTCCTGCTTATTTATTCTTAAATATTACATTGTTTCCCAAGATTCTCTACCACCAGCATTTATTTCCAAAGGACCAAGTAAGCGTCGTATTTATTGATGCGTGGGCTGCAAAGAGTCATTCAGTCCTACCTTTTAATATTCACTGTCCATTCTCTGGCGCTAATAATAATAACCTAGAATTGTTGTGATCGCCTTTGGAAGACTTGTATATGACCCCGTCATGATCATCTGCTGGAAGCCCAAAGACAATGTTGGACGCCCAATCAAGTTCCGAATATTTGCTATGAATCCCCTCCCCCTTCCCGGTTATTAACTTCCAATTGGTTCTCCAGCTTGATTTAAATATTCACTCCTATTTCTTTCCTAACTATGAAAACACGCAATCACCCACATTTACATCAACGCCTTCAGCAACAACTCGACCCAGCTCTCTCTGCCTTTCGCGGTTTCGTATCCTTTCTTAATAAAACCGGTCTCTCACATCTTATCACCCTACCACATTGTTGTATGGTGAAAATCGAGAGAAATTAGGAGAATACTCTTCACTTAGACGTTGTCTCCCTGAAGGCAGTAAGCAATCACTTACTCTCCTTACAGAATAAACATCTGCCCTTACAATTTCCTGGTTTTTACCAAATGTATTTCAACGGGTAGTGAATTAACTATCAAAGTGTTCTCTCATGCGGGAGGAGTCTAAGGGACCATTTTTACAGGGAAATCAGCAATTTGGAAAGGTAAATCCAGAGCTGTTTACAGCTGTTTATTTCAGTTTGATAAATCAATCGTCACTAAATCAATATACATTTGTTTAACTAAGATTTGTTGAAATTACTTTTATTTTCAGACATCTGGCTGACCCTTTGCTGCGTTTTCTTTTTCATTCTACATTCCAGTGAAGACGGATAAAGTTATAAATTTCTTCTTTCATATCTTTTCTTATAATAATTACGGTAGACCTGGTACGTACACATGACTACTAAAATTCGGGTGTATCAAATATTTTATAAATTTAAAAATCGTACGCAGATGGTGGTTTAAATAATGCTCGCAAAAATACTCGTTCTGATCTTTGAAATGACTTCGAATTTAACTTTTCCTGGATATTCTGACGAGCAATCAATTTAAAATTCAATCACGCTTATATAATAGACATAGTTCACTGGTATATCATATAATGTTATATCTATTTTGAGTAGGATGAAAAGAGATCAAAATTTTAGATTCTATGGTAAGTATTTGATAATTTCGAATGATTTTCTTATCACAGATCCCTATGCTGATGAAGAAATCGAACAGCCGGAAGACGGGTTAGTTCATATACGAGTTCATAAACAAGCCATTCATAAATTTGTTACAACTGTGTCGGGAGTTCCTGAGAAGTATCACCTCAGAACTATTCTCAAGTGCTGCATGAGGGAATTCGGCTGCAAAGGAGGAATTAAGCAGAATAATGAATTCAATGAAGTGATGTTATTACAAGGTGATCGCCGAACTGGAGTTTACGAATTCCTTACCGAGAACAATTTAGTCTCTCCCGAATGTATTCGAGTGCATGGAAACTAAAGTTTCTCGCTTTCGCTTCTATATAATTACTATTTGGTTGCTTATCATTGCATTTTTTAATCAATACAATTCTACTTTATAAAAGGAATGCTTTTTGATAACATAATCACTTCTCTGAAACTGATCTTCTTAAAATTCCTCGTTCAGTCGGCAGTCAATGTCCCTGAGTATCATTTTGTTACGGCTCACGCTTGATGACAAGGTCATCAAGTTATGCTGCTAATCACAAAGCTTGTAATATTGTTTATCTACCAGTCCCCAAGTTTATTAAAAGTGAGCAACCCAAACAGTGACCAAATACCAATGTTGAGTTACAGCAAGATTGATACTAACATCCAAGAGTTTGAATAATACGGAATGTTAGCAGATATCTAACCTATAATGAGGTCCGCCACTGAGATCGACATAATGGGCGGAGTAAAATTCAGAAAATGGGGAGGCGTTCATCAACCATTGCAGGATCACTTGTGATCAAGATTGAGCAATTCCTCTTTAACGCCCTTACTTCATTCTCTATTTTCAATAGTTTCCTTCCTTGAGGTGCTTTCCCCAATAACAACGATATTAATGCAGTAATAAAATATTACTTTGTCCTCTTTAAAGCAAAATGATAAAGTAAAATTAAAAGCTATACTTAGAGTCGAAGTGGACAGGAAGATGTGAAATTGTGAATAAGACATGAGCTAAATTTTAGGTCACAAAAGTTTAAAAGTTTATCTTGAGTTAAGCCCTTCAGTCTCAAGATTTTATAATTAATAAATTTTGCTTTTTTATCATTCCATCTAATAAATGTCTTCAGCATTTCAGTGATTAAAAGGCGCTTCTCTAAAATTAGCATTTTATTATATTCTTATATGCTAAATTGAAGATATTCACTTTGGGAATAAAAAGAGAAATTTATTTGAATTGAATCACAATTTGAATGTACACGGAACATAACTTAAAAAGGGAAATTTGTTATAAGTGTAAGCTCTTGATATTTTGTTTGAATATTATAAGATGATGTTTACTTTTAAGGACAACGAAGAAAAATGTCAGTAAACGCCGAGAGAGGTGCATATACATTTATACAGTGCGAAGATTGAGTTGATTTTTTGATGAGTTTGCCTCCATACTCTGTAATCAAAAGCATATTGTCAAGCATGCTGAAAAGGGCACTTCCACTTAAATAATATGAGTAGGACCTACTTATGCTTGAAGTCCATTTGGTCGACTAATTTGTGTTTTCTTGGGTAAAGGGGAGAGGGTATGATGAACACGACTGCATGAATTACTAGTCGTTTGTCCAACATCGATGAGGTAGCTTTTATTGCGTTCTTCAGATGAATTGGCATTACTTTCTGAATATTGAGATGGGATTATTCCATTCTGGGAAAAATACGAGCTTGACATTGGTAAATTATTCACGGATTTCTCGTCTAAAAGATTACAAAAGATCAATATTATAAGGACACACCATACGATTAGCAATTCAAATTTCAAATTCTTACCTAGCGCCTGACAATACTCCTGATTTCTGCTGTCATTTGTAATAGATGTGTTAGCGGCGTTATTTCCATTATCTGTCGATTCATTTCCAGAGCTGAATTGGAAACTGCCACCATCATTATTTCTATCTGTACTGTCCCAGTTCTGACGTCCACGTTCGCAAAATTCAAAATCATTCAGTCTACGCTGAGCCAGAAGACCCTGATAGCAGCCCTGCATGCTGGCCTCTATAGTACTCAACGTTTCGTACTCCTGAAAGTGCATTGGATGTTGGGCTGGAGGTTGAGGTATGGCTGAAGGTTCTTCTATGGATGAATTACGTCCAGACCTTAAGAGGTCACCATATTGGTTCATGAGGGTATCGGTCATCAAAGAGTCTGGGATAGGAGGCGGTTGGAATACACCTGATACTGGAACGGATGTTGGTCGATGGCCCTGGTAGGCTCCAGGTGGCCATCCAGAGTGAAGGGGATCTTGAGTGGGAGGTGAAGTGGGAGAGTGCCTGGAGCCCGTGTTTCCAGTTCCAGATTGTGGATTACCAGAGAGCATGGCGTGCTTTAACATTGCAGACTGCGCGAGGTCTTCCATGCAGTAACCTCCTTAAACATTTAAAGTATACTTTCGTTGAGTATATGAGCGATTTCAGGCATTCAAATTACTAGATTTGTTAAGCGTTACATTATACATAGGCTTTCCTGTTTGCATTATCGTGAATTGTTCTAAGTTAATATTAAAGATTACCATTCAAACATTTACAACCCATTTAATAATAAGTAGTATAAAGCTACACACTTCCTTCATTTCCTTATTCTTTACTTAATATATTATTGCCGTTAGATTATTTTGTAGCTTTTATTTATTCTTCGGTTCTGTTTCTTATTTTTTGCATTACAGCAATAGTTGATTATTCAAAGTATTACATAAACACAATTTATTTTAGTAATAATTCTTCCTGTTATCCTTTATGCTTTAATTACCTTTTCTTATTATACTATGACTATGCCCACACCATAAAATCAACTTCTTGAGCTCTGTAATATAGCTATGACCTGTAACCCAGTTCCTTAATGGACAGTGCTTTCTAACACTCTGATTGGAGGAAAAACAGGAGAATTGGAGCCTACTGGATTTATGATTAGTTTACAATGATTGCTTATGCAAAACCCTCCAAATCATGCATCTGCAGTGTTGTGCATTCCTTATTGGTAACAATATATTCTATTGAGTTATCGGTTCTACTAAATTGATGTTCAATTCATGCAACACTTAATAACTCAGCGTCTATTTAAAGTCCTTTTAGACTCAAATCGCATGTATGTACTTAACAATCGATAGATCAATATAGATACCCGGATAAACGCCAGTCTGACACGAAATTGCACCTCCACTGTTAAGGGAAGCGGATGATGAATACGGAGACATTCGATGTGAAGCAGGTAGAGGTAGGGGATTGTTGTAGACGCCCAGATCTGGGGAGAGTTGAACTGCAGCTCGGCTGCAAGCTGCGTGAAGTAGCGACAAACTCGGCGGTGTTGAGGGTTGATTACAACCCACTTTTCCAAAAATACTCTGCGCTGACTCTAATCCCCGTGCTAGGTTGTTCATTGCCAGTGAAGGTGTCTTGAATGCTGAAGTAATGTTAGAATTTCCTCCACAATTACTACTCATAGTCCCAATGCAATTATTACCGGTCTTCTTGCGCTTCTTCCACTTCGCGCGGCGGTTTTGGAACCACACCTATACAAAATAGTAAAATGTGCTAGGATATTTGTTCTATGTGTTGGAATGCATTGGTAAGTATTTAGGTAGTAAAAGTACCGATCCTAATAAACGAGGGCTTTATCAAATTTACAGATCCTCAAGATACAGATCTGTTAAATTTCCAACTTTTTCGTACTTTAACTCGAAAATTGCTGACAGCGTAAGTGCATACCAAGTTTACTTTTCTCTTCAAGGAAATATTTTTAGTTTATTAGCCCTTCAGAGAACTAATTTTTACATTTAGGTAGCCCATAAAAATAAATGGAAGGAAACTTTAAGGGAGTTAATATGTAACTGCTTTTCAAGTTTTTTAATAGTGTCCTACGCGGTCCAAAAAGATTATTAATGTGAAATTTTCTCTTATCATGATTCACCGAAGTACTATAAATAAATGCTTATAGTTTTATATAAAAGCATTTGAGCGTTTGAGTAAGCTAAATGTGGTCAGTACATTTCACCCCCCCTCCCCCTCCCTATGCTCGAAGTGCACCTGCACATCGGTTATTGATTTTTGTTTCCACCTCGCGACGTGCCTTGGTATCTCAAGGAGGTTGTCTCAGTCTCACAGGAATGTCAACGTTATCAACCACTAAAGTCCAAAGCAGCCTCACACGCAGGGCTATTTCGACATTATTAAATGATTATTTTAAATTTGCATTTTTGTTTGCATTTTTTATGAAAATGCAGTCATAGCAAAAGAGAGAGAGAGAGAGAGCAGAAGCAACACGAGCACACACATTCAGACAATGAAGTTGGCCGCTTGCGCGCGTAAAGATGGTTGCATATCACGCAAGGCAAATCTCACTCTCTGGACCTCTCAGCTAACGCGTGTATGACGAGAAAAAGGGGGAGGGTTAGGGGTGATACTCTGAAGACAGAAGATTTCCTTCTCTCCGTACTGGGTTTGTCCTAGTCTCTGTGTGCGTCGAGATGGCCATACAGCCAACCAACCAACCAGTGAGGCAGGGTGATTAGTCGGTATCTTGCTGGGCCGAGTGAACGCGGATCGCGGATACGGGGGCGTAACCTGAACACGGCCGCACGGCGCACTGCCCTTGATTTATGCTCAAATGCGGAGTGCGCCCGAAAAAGTTCATTTCTTGAACACCTCCCTTCCTACATCTATCCACGATTAAGCGAAGGTGGTAGAGATGGGGGGAGTTGTGCATATATGCCCACTGAGAGCCGAAGTCCTGTCTAATTGCTGTCGTGGATTTCGGGTTGAAAACTTCGGACGGGGTGGGCTAGAGTGAGGTAAATTTTGTCTTTGGGTAGATGATGGTGAGGGTGGGGGAGGGGAGTGAAGTAGGGAAGAGGAACAGATGGGGGAAAAAACGACATTGTTTTTCAGCAGACACATCCGATTTTGCGATTCTCTAAATAATTGCTATTCGAAATTCAAAAAATTAACCTATTGCACTTTCACTTAAATACATTTTGTAAATTAACGCCTTTCCATTAACCGTATAATTGCCCCTATAAAAGTTAATGGACTACTAATCTATACAAAATGGATTAAAAGCGAATCTAAAAATTGATGTATTTAAAATTGCGATTTGAAAAATATAATTAACCAGCCGAGTATTATAACTTAGCTGGTAATGCCGATGGCTTTCACTAAGCAATCTAGTTGCCTCTTTGATATTACAAGATTACTCCCATTAATAATTTAAAATTTCATTTTTATAAGAAGAATATAGTAATATTAGTAGGATTGAGGAACAAAAAGAACAGAATATTTCATTTCTGTGCTCGATCAATTCTCTAAATCAAATGTAAAGTTAATAATTCAAAAGAGATATGTTTTATTATTAGTTGATCCGATAAATGTTGTCAATGTTATGTGATCAATAAAGTGCAATAAAAGGAAATTCAAAAATGATTTATTCCTGAGAAAGCGGTCAAATTTTGATAAATTCAACCCCTTATCTTCCCACAAATTAATTGATAGAGAAATTGAGCTAAATTTAGTCCGGACTTAAAAATGCAAGTTAGAATTTTTTAATTCATAAAGAATAAAGAAACCTAGATGTCGATAGAACGAACTTTGGAGAACTCCAAAATATACTTAGATGAAGTTGGTTATTTTATGTGAAGCTGGTCAAAGGGCACTAAAGAGGCTAATTCTTAGCCATCTGAGGCATATTCATTCATTATCAAAACATAATTAACAGTCTTATATGAAATTTCGATATCGAATTTCACTTCACTTAAAACTTTCAACCATTTCTAAATATTCGCCTCAGTTAAAAGATGCGTTAATGGAATTTATCCGTGAGAACCCTCAGTATTCTTGGCTCTTCGAAATGCATGGAAAATGGGAAAGTCACTGCAGAAGAAAAACGGAAAATCCACTTATTTATAGAAATCGTTTTTTAGATAATGAAATAATGTCTAGTTGGCAATCGGATGAATCCGGGACTTGGGCCGCTTTCTTCTTACTGATTGTATTTTAGCACTACTATATTAAAATGAAATAACACCGGTTAATTCATTCCATACGTAGATAAATTAACTAGCCACCGATTGACTGAGTGATATGATGTGAGAATCTTGACCTGAGGAGAAATTGTGTCTCCAGAGAAATAACAAAATGCCGAGCAATAGCCAACATAAAATTGTACACTTAGGAGAGAGGAAAAGAGGAAGGGAGAGAGCTGAGCAATCTTAATTAGTTGTGAAGGCTCTAGTAGTTATCCGCCATCCCCTTCTACCTTCAACTACTGCTATACTTCATCCATCCTCCATCTTCTTCACCTACATTAAGATGCTTGCGATAGGTAGGTTTATTAGAACTGACAGTAAAGACACGCATCGTATTTTGCTTTTGACGAAAATATTTAGAAGAATGGGGAAAAATAAACTGAGAAAACTGTTGTAAGTTTGATTGCTACTGGATAGTCAACTACATGGAAGGCTGAAGAATCTATAAAATTCGTTTAAGTCTATTTTATAATATCACAGAAATCGTAGTTTAGTACATCTCACCAATTTCTGGACGTTACATCTACCTGAAAAACAGTGAATATGGTACAATAATTACGTCAGAGATTATTGACTAACTTCAGAAATGCATATATACTTTGAATATGTGGTATTAACATTGGTTGCTCCATACAGCTTCCACTAATATCAACCTGAAGCTTTTTATTATTAATATAAGAAACTTTAGAATACTAAGAGCTTGATAACTTTAGAGTCTGATCTTTTTAAATTTGAGTTAGCTGGTCTAAGTCTGATGGTATTTCGGCTGTCAAAAACGTTTTGAAATGATATGAGCAACCGTCCAAATTAAGCCTCTTTATAGAACACAGATGACATATCCTAAATTAGAAAAGTTAATTAGAAAAAAACTAATAAAATTTGAATCCTGAAGACTTTTGATACTAATTTTACTCCAGAGACATTTCCCTTCAACATTTATTGAATTAATTTAATATTCAGTGCTCTTCAATGCCTTCCCTCGTTCATAAATCGAAAATTACATTACCTTGACGTAAGTAATTAGCCAAATATCACTTATGGGTTCTTTTAATAAAAATATGTATTTACAAGGATGATGTATAAACCATTAATTATTTTGAAGCTGAAATCTACTCCACCAAATATCTATTTATATTCTCAAGTCTCTCAAATTTTGTCGATTACGGCATTCGCGTGAACAAGCAAAATGCTTATTCACTGTTAAAAAAAGTTATAAGAAGTGGAGAAACTGTTTGTCCAGGAACATGTCCAAAGACTTAGAGTCGAGTCAGAGGGAGAGTTGAGACGTTGAAAATGCCCCAACTACCTCTGAGACTGTAATCTTTCCCGCCAGTAGGAGCGTGAGATGTCACGATACCGCGACTGGCTGTGGACAAAAAATTAGAGACTCTCCGCTAGCCACACATACTCGGAGTTAAACAAACGCGACCACGACTTGTCCTTTTCCGCCTCCTACCACAACTCGAGGATTGCACGAGAAGTTTGACACCTCAACACAAGACGATTACTCATTCTCAACGTTTGCCTCCTAGTTAAATGATGGCCGATTTTATCGGCTGCTCGATTTGACTAACTTGCCTACTTAAATGACCATGCGTGTTGAAATTATCAAGTACGGAATAGTCTTTTAAGTAATATCAAGATAAGTTAATTTAATAATGAGTGAGAATTTTTTAATATATGTTTTAGAAAGTGCAGGAATGTTTCTCGTAATGCGAAGTTCAAATTATTTTACGCTGAGACGAATATAGAACTCACTTAAGCACTCAAATGTAAACTGTATTTTCCAGTAATTAATTAATTTTGATTCTGATGTTTTATTTATCATCTTTATAACCTTAAGAAATGATTCCAGTTGAAATTTCCGCCTACTTTCCGGCTTACGCCCATTGTTTACCGTATATTCTAGGTACAACAGTGAACCTTTCGCTTTTATCTCATCCAATTTAAACAAAGGTGGATGATATCAGGGAACTGACAGCTTTTATCTTCTCTTCGACCTAGAAGATGCCTGTAAAAACATTTACACAGGTCTGAGTTCTAACACTAGATTTATTTCCCATAAATGGGTTGAAAGAGGGGGAACAGGAAATAAAGGACGTGCAGTTATAACGTAATATTCATATTAATTCTAAAAATAATTAATTAATTACCTGAAATTTAAATTCGTGTAGTTGAAAATATCAGCATCCCAATAACAAATTAAATTATTTTAGGTTTATTGAAGCCGGAAAGAAGCCGATGCTCGATTATGCATTTGCTTATATATTCAGTGAATCTGAAAAGGATCTTTTAATAACGGTAATTGATTAAGTTAAAATACTATAAGTCTCAATCCGTTTAAGAGCAGTTTCCTCTGACATTCATCTTGATTCGAGAAACAGCTTTCTAGAGCATCCCAGATGAGAAATTTTTATCTCCACTCTCTCTTAATCATTTTAACCAAAACGAGTGGTCTTAGCAGTTGCAGTTAAGCCAATACATCATCTTTTGGGTCCTAACCAAGAGCTTTGGATAAAATGGTGGACACTTTAATCCATCTTAATTCTTATTATTAGTTAGTATCGAATGAACATTATAATTCACTATGGTTTTCCAACTTTTTCTCAGTCCGAAGGTCGATATTCTATTCGGTGTTTAATTATTTGATCCAATGAAAATATTTGTACCATCGGCTAATTCTAAATCCAACTCGAAGACATAACATCACAATTATGAACTGTTTCAAACGCCTTTGAAATGAAAGCTTATTTTCCAGAGGGAGAGTAAACAACCTTACTTAATACCAAATAAACTTGGAGCATTTATATGAGTAATTTTACTCTCTATATGCTAACGGGATCATTCATCATGAATATTTAATTTTATAGGCGAATAATATCTAGTAATGTTCTACCTGAACACGAGATTCGGTCAGTCCTATTCTTAGCGCAAGCTCTTCTCGCATGAAGATATCTGGATAGTGAGTTTTGGCGAATACCCTCTCAAGTTCGTTGAGCTGACCCGGAGTGAAACGCGTTCGATGTCGTTTCTGTTTCGCAGACGCTGCAGCAGCGGCAGCGGCCATAGCGACATTATTGATTGCCACTGTAGAACTGGCATTTCCACCATTTTGAGAATCGTACCCTTCCAAAGTATGATAACTCTCAAAACCACTGCTGTTTCCATTATTATTTTGTGAATTTTTAGCAAATTGACTTTGCGAATAATTCTCATCATCTTCACCATCATCCGTGCCAAGATAATCATCGTCATATTCATTGTATCCGCCGCTACTATTTGTTGTAGCTTCTAGTTTTGGGAATGCCGACTGATTTGCACCTATACCCATTGTGCGTTTCAAGATATCAGTGTAGATTCGACCAAGTGTTGAATCAGTAGATTTCTGAGATTGCTTAATATCATCCGTAGATTTCTCGCCTCCCTCATTCGATATCTAAATAGTAATACGGGCAGCTTTCATTAAAAACCTACAGTAAACATGCAATTGCTTATTTCAGTTTTCTATTTTCTACATACTTACCTTCATTCTGTCCCGATTACCATCCATTCTGTTGAAGTTATCTACTTTCCGTCTATGAATTTTCCATTTCTAACTGTGTCACATTTTAGTTCATCATCTATAAGACTTTATTCTCTCCTTATTCTGGAATCCAGTCAAAGTCTGTGTCTATTGCCTATCTCATCCTTGGAAATCCGAGGAGGAATAATTTAAAAAGTTCTTTTCTCTCTTCCATGTTAGTGACTTCTAAGATATACCCATATTTCCCAAAGGAAAACAGTAGTTCACAACGATTTTCATCTATATTCTAACTTTACCTTTTTTCAACTCGTGTTTACTTATTTATTTAACCTTAATTCGATTTTAATATAGTCTATCATGAAATAGTTTTGGAATGACTTTTTCAATTTATACATTCGACGAAATAATTAAATCAAGGAATTGAAAAGCGGAAAAAAATCCATGAAAACACAAATCTGATGATAATATTCTCTCATGCTGTTTTAATTTAATAAAGTCGACAGTTTGAAATGGAATTGTCAAGGGTATTGCCCCTCCCCTAGCAGCATTTTAACTACATTTTAACTTAATCCCCTGGGTAGTTCAGAGTACACGGTGGGTGGCAAGCCGATAAGAACAGATGTGGGGAGAGTTAAGTGGAGGATTGAGTTGTTAATGCATATGGGCTCGTCTTTTCTATATCCATACACCTTCCCCATCGTATCTTCTCTCTGGTACAACCCTCATCCCCCTCTGCATGTACTGTCAAACCAGAGTTGGAGAATACACAAACTTACCCCTTCAGTCGGAAGTAATTAAGGTCATTTCTCACTTGAGATACACATAGGGCGTCACCACCACACATGACTGGTTAGAATTCAGCCCCAAATAAATGCAAATTTAAAGGCAATTTGTCCTAATTCCACTGCATTCCTTTCGCCACCTCACCTTGTCTATCTCCCTAATTGTGATAAATACCACAAGACCCGTCCATCATTTCGAGAAACCTCATTAATCCACATTTCCTTCCAAAGGACCAAGTAATTAATTAGTCTAACAAATAGTTTTCCTTTGTGATGAAGAAACTCAAATGAATTCTTTTAGAACTCAGAAGTAATTAAGTAATTCCCCCTACTATGCCTCATTTTCTTTTTGAGAACTTTTTAAATTAGGGTATTCCTTATTATCAGAAACGACTAAACTTGAAGAATGGAGGAGGAAAGGAGGAAGAAAGGTAAATGTATCGGTGATCAGCTTTCGATAATACTACTTTCTCATAAGGTGGGCACATACAGAAGAGGAAAAGAACATTTGTCGAGTGGGATACCGGGGCTAACAATCACCCTTTAGCAAAACGGCGACTAGATTGGACAAGTAAGTATGTCGCTTTCCCTACTTGTATTAATGGTGATCGGTAGGCTGAGAATGGAAAGTATAGGGAGGGGAGAGGGTATATTTCTCTTAAATGGCGCCAAGTGGTTCTAGTGATGGCATCTTTTTGCATCTCATTCCTCCCCCTCTCAATCCCGGTCTTCCCTTCTACTACTTCTTATCCTCTAAGGATAGGACAAGTCAATTAGCTGGCGCCAACAACAGTCCTACTTTCCTCTTAGCCTACCCTGCCGCTAACTGATAGACATTACTAAGTGGGGTGGGGGGAGGGAGCCAGGGAGGGGGGAATTGAGTGGATTTGAGGTACCAGAGTGATGATTCTGTCTCCTTGATAACCACGTGCATGCTTCTACGACTTCTGTTTCCGCTGCTGGACAACTGCCCCTAACTTCAAACACGTAGATACATACACATTGGGCTAATTAAAATAAAATGGCTGCTACTCAGTTTTCGCGGGGACTTATGCGTGAGACCGTCTTGAAAGCTTTGGCTCCAGTATAGCTCTAGAAGGGAGGAGTTTTTTTCTCTCTATGTGTAGGTCTGATATTTCCTCAGTTCCCAAGTCACCGAGAAATTTCTGAAATTTCGTCAATTTTATTCTGTCATCATATTTTAGTGGACATCAATTTTCATATAATCTGGAAGATTTTATTAAATTCTAACTCTAAAGCATCCAAAAATGAAAGTGAATAGTACTTCATTAATATTTTACAAGAAAAATGAAGTAGCCATAACAATTAGACGTAATTAACCGAAAGACTAATAGAACTGACAAATGAAATTCGAAAACTTTTAATACTGATTTATCGATTTTTCCTGAAAAACTTTGTATAATTGTTCACATTACTTCCTGGATTTCAAGTAATTCCTTATGTTTTTAAAAATTTGATATAATAATCTTTGAAAAGACCTGACCCTCAAGTTGTAAGCTATAAAACTAAAGCTGTCGGTATAAATTAGTAAATTTGGGAAATAATCGTTTTTTTCACTATTTTCATTGCAATTATTCAGCTCAGTGTTTAAATTTCTGCTTCTTATCATATCAAAATTGAAATTACTGAAAACCATGGCTTTTTACAAATGATGGTAGGATTTATGTTCTAAGCATCTCATTCATTTTATTTCATTTCAGTGGACTATATCTAAACAGATGTCCCCGAAATAGGTGATCTTTGATGTGCATACAAGTCTCTATTCTTTCAAAATTGTCAGAGCCTTTTTCCATCCAAACTACTTTTAAACTAAGCTAAAAAATCGTGTGGACGAATTGGAAGTGATGACTACTCAAACTTCGGAAAAATTCTACCATTCATCGTTTTGAAAGAACGTTTCAAAATCTTTAATTATTATGATCTTCTACCTCTAATTAATGTGGTTTTGAACAAATAGAATCAATAACAATTTGGTAGAGTTCTGGTACTAAACAAAGCACGGTTGTATTTCATTGCTATAAATAGAAATTTATCAATTCCTCTTCAATACACTCACCTTCTTATATAAAATGCTCCATAGAAAGCAACTTCAGTCTTGATTACATGCTTAATGTTGTTTAAATGACTTTGAATCATTGGTAATAATTTGAGTTTATTCTTTATGACGTTGAACATTACCATAACTGTTTGCAGAACTTTCAGCAGTAATTTTGTGCCAAATTACAATTAGTATTGTCTTTGTATGCTTAATTTATTAATCTCTTTCCATTTAAATAGCGCTTAGACAGCAGGAAATTACAATGGCAATATGCATTCAATTAACAATTATTTAGTTATCCGAGGGCGGCGAATTTCAAACTAACCTCCAAATTCCGATTGTTGGCGCCGTTATTGTTTTGGTTAGGGTCGGATGGATTTAGATATGACTCTTGTCCATTGTTAATCGACTCCGAATTAGGAGAGGACATTTGACCACAGTCCGCGGCGACAACTTTAGAGTCCGCCCGTCCACTTGTCTGTTCTGTTCCGGTTACATCCTTCTTGGATTGATGGTCAAGATTTCCCCCTCCACTGCTGCTTTGTGAGAGCTGTTCACCGAATTCTCTATGTTGAATCGCGATTGATCCCCCAAGCTGGATGTAGCCAATATCCACTAAAAAGGAGAAAGACAAAAAGTTGATTAGCAGGCTCTAAGGAAAAAAGCAACAATCGAACTTGATTTTGCCAACAAAAGCAGTTTAATTAGAGTTAATTTGAAAGGCGTTTCGGCTTTTTCGTCCATTCAGAAAGTGTCATCAGAGACATCCGATTGCGTGCCTAATATTCGAATTAAGATTCTGCGGTCAACGCGTTTTCAAACAAAGATCTTTTGATTTTCATTTTTTTTCTTCTGTATAAAGGTCATTGTGTAAATTTGGCATTTATTTTTCTGTATGGCCTGATACGACAATGATCTCCCCGTATGATGATTTGATGCAAATTTTTAATTTATATATTGTTTTTTAACTGTACCGATTTAATAAACTTTTTTTTATATAATATCAATCAAACAATTCACGTATTTTAAAGATTATAATACATTTTATATTACAAAATTGGAAGTAATTTGGGATACCAATAAAATACACATGAATATCAAGCTAAGCATATGAGCAATCGTTACCTTATAATTTAAATTGCTTATAGAAGTTTACAGCTTGAATATCCCATAATAAGTACCATATATTGTACTATAATAACAATTTATGTCATAATAAAAATAAATAATAAATAATAACAATAAATATTAATTTCAGAAACTATTTCTAGTTAATATTATAAGGTTTGGACATATTTCGAGGTGGAAAGAAAAGATTTTCTGGTCTTGGTATGCGGAATTATCTGCTAATCATTCCTTCCGAAAAGACCACCTCAGAATTAGGATTCATCCATTGATAGGAATGTAGATAGCTTTCTCATTTTTTTCAATTAGATGTGTCAATCAAAGCCATGTTCAGACATCTTTCCCCCGGAATACTGAAAAGCAAGAGAAGCGAGCAAAAGAGTAGTTTGGAAAGAATTTGTTTATTACAACCAGTTACAGTGATTGTAATAAAAATTTAAGCGAAATCAACACTTCTACAGATTAAAGACAGATTATATTTGGAAATCTTTGCAGGGTTGTGTAAAGGTTTGACCCCTATATCACCAGTTTGTTCATTTTGAATTGAAAATCGACCTGATATAGATACCTATAATTAGAAAAATCAAACTGATCTAACTTTACGTCTTATATAATTTAAAGCTCACATGATTCATCCCGCGTATCGTGAAGGACATAAGGGCTCAGGTTAACTCAAACTCTAGAGATATCTTTACTTTCCAAGGAAAATATATTTTGTCCTCTTCCCCATTTGGCAACCGTAATTTTAAAGTTATGTGTCTTTATGTTCGATTCGTATTTGTAATACAAACATTAACTGACCAATTTTAGTTGATCATATGAACCTATATATGATTGATCATGACTAAGTATTAAATATAAATCTTATTAATTAAGAATCTCCTCAGTACCACTCATTTACTGAAAATTTTCGTTCGTCTATCACGTTTCTTGGCGACGAATGCTTCAAGCTATAAGGGCAGTAACTAGCAGGTCGGCTCTTTTAAATTAGCGGTATTCAACTTTTGCCCACTTAGGGAGGCAACTCGGTAAATTTTCGACCATTCATCTACTTCATTCAACCTTCAATCTAAGATCACGGTTGAATATAATTATCCCTCAAAAATATTCGATTCGCCCGAATTCAGTTGATTAGAAGTTTCTAATAGGTAAGGTGAGATAAATGAAATAAAATCCTTACTTTTATTAGGAGTGCATGGGAAAAAGTCAGTCAAAACAGTGTGAGTAGTAGAAGGACCGCCGCGCGATTCAATTTTGTGGGAGAGGATTTAGACAAAAGAGGCTGGACAGGTGTGTGGGAGCAGAAGAGAGAGAAAAATCAACAGCATCAGTAACAGTAAACTTCCGGAAAATTAATTAAAGAAAAGCTTTTCTCTCTCGCCCTCTCTCTTGCAAATCGATAGAAAATCTAGCGCTTATTCTCTTCAGAGTTGACACTGAAACGGACTTCCGACCTCTCTCATCTACTCTTCACGTTATACTCATATCCGCCTTTCCAGAAATCGATTTCATTATAATATTCCTGCTTGGCAGAGTCAGATAATTTTCATTTATTCATTACTACATTTGACAAACCATTGCAAACTATTAAACTAGAGATAAAATAAACTAGTCAGACAAATACAAAATAGATTATCAAATTTTAAAGGAAAACTAGAAAGAGATACCATTCAATACCATTTTCAAGCGAATAATATGAAAATTAAAGCTTAACTTGCACATCAATCAAAATTTTCATTCGTCTCGTTCCAAAGAATTCAGTGTAAAAATCAATACATCTCTCCCTCCAAATTGTATTTCATTTCGAATTTTAACCAGAGATTATTTAAACAAATTAACTTTGCACATAACAATTTAATATTCTTAAAAATAGTTAATTTTTCTTTTAAAAGTCAAACATAAATTCAATAACTTTTATCGAATCAGAATTAAGTTCAAATCAGATTTTATCGAATAATAATGTTGATTTTTTAGAATTTGAAATTTTCACACACATTTAAATTTTAAATATTTAACTAACTTTCAAAACTATAAATTATGGCAAGTCCGAGGAGCACAATATAGCATTTAGCTTTACTCCAAATTATTTTCTTTGAATTTTAAAATTATTATTAAGAAAATAGTTTGAAGTCTTTAGAAATTATTTTTCATTAAAGTAACAAAACGCTACATTTTAAAGTACGAAGGTATATGATCCTTGTTTCTGGAATAGTCATTAGGAGTTGCTTTCGACAAAGAAGTATTTCTTTCACTGGTATTTTTGAATAGCATAATTAATTTCAGACTATAAATCAAGCGATAACCTTGTATTTTGTTTAATTGATTGCGGGGAAAAGCAGTGGAGGCCGTTCAAACTCCTATTTCGTTTTCAGAGTTTGAGATGGCGATTTGTACGTATGTAGGAATGTGTGAGTGAGCGAGTGTGTTTAAGGAAGACTGTGGCTTTGATGTGGCCTTGGCACGCAAATATGAAATTTGCGGAAGCAGAATCTGAGAGGGAAAGTTGCTGGCCGCCCTTCTCACTTCCCTCTGCTCACCTCCCTCCCTCTTCCCAAACCCCACTGCTCACCTCATTCCTGTGGGTACCACATTGTTGCGTGTCAGTTTTCGTGCGAACAAGGAATTATCTTGACAGAAGGTCTTTCTGGGCCTAGAACACAATGTACTGTTGGACAAGTACAAAATGAGGCCACAAAATAGAAACAATTCTACATGTTCTTGCTTATTTAAAAGGAAATTTTAAAAATATTTTGCTTGATTTGAGTGAGGTGAACGACGACCATTAGGTCCGCCCAGGGAGGCAAATTAGATGGCCTATTAAGCTGTAGACCGCAGTAGATAGCTATCGCAGATAATCAGTTAAATATAGCTGCGCTCGGTTGAGCATTAAAGTAGCGTGAAAATGCGCTCAAAAATTTAAACTCTCTCGCGTTAGTTTGTTGGTTATCTGCAAGTTTGATTGTGGGTTACTTCCAGTTCTGTCATCGTAGAGAGAATTGAAAACACGGGCTAGATAGGAGGAGGCTGGATGGCAGAAAGACAGGGTACGCATGCGAACGCACAGGCAGCATCTTTTACCGGCGAAGAAACGACTAACATGACACCTTATATATGGAAGCGAGCGTTAGCTAGAATGTGAGTGAGAGTCTGTGAGAACGTCACGCAATTTATCCCCTCAATACTTACTCTCTCCTACAGCAAACGACGGAACCATTCATACTTCAAGTCAAATTCCTGTCATTACATTCCTTTTTTCTCTTTTACAGGAGTTAACTATTAAATCACCCATTAATATCGTCAAACTTAATCAAAAATACAATTTACTTCACAAATTTAATCAAAATTTGACTTAAATTGCTTGCAAAATATTTGCATCAGTAATTAGAATAAGGTCGAATTAAGTAGTATGAAATAATGTATGTGAAATTTTCGATCGATGAGAGCTGGAGTGGCTGTTATTACGCCATATATATTTACGTAGAAGTATTAAAGTTGTCTAAGATGCTGGTGCGCATGGGTCACGCTATTACTGCTTCCTTTCGCTCACTGCCTTGCCACGTTCTTTTTTGATCACATTTCCCACTTCACGCCCGCTAGTCAGTCGACAACCAAATCATTAATGCTACATCGCACTAACAATCATTAAAATATAAGGAGAGAACTATGAACAAAACTATGCTATTCAGGCCTACAGTTGCGAGTTAGTTGGATAAAAAGAGTTGGGATTGATTCATAACAGCAGAAAATTTTGGATTTTACGAAATTGATGCTTTACAGTAATGAGAATTGGGGAGACTCAGCCACCCAACCATATAAGTAATACAGTATGAAATACCCCTCTTCGTTTACCACCATACAAATCAGAAACGGAGCGCGAAATAAAAATTCTCTCTAACCACAAAGGTGAATATGGCACCATCACAGAATTCTTACTCATATCAGCAAGCACATTTCTACATAGTTAAAATGCATCGCAAAACACGAGAGTCCATACCCTTATTTTTGTGAACTGACAACATTTGGACCTAATTTCACCTTCTTTATTAAGTAAATGTTAAAGTTAGAACTATTTATTTTCCCGTATTAACCGTATTTAATGATTTCTCTGCACTAAATGATTTAAATATGAAATATCAAATTCTCGTCAGTTAAAAACGATATTCAGTGCTATTTCTCTCTAAGTACCATTTGAATTAAGTTTAGGTCAAACATAGTTGTCCCAAGTAATAATAATAGTGGAAGTTCTATGTTTTCTTAACCAGCACAAGCGTGTACTTCAAATTTTAACTAATTTTTTGGTCGGAAAGACGTAATAATTTGGTATATCCAAGATTAGTTCGTATGTATTCTCGGACTGGCCTAAACGTACCTGCACGAAGAGATAGTCATCTTTTGCAGACTACTCATGACAGGGTATGCTGCAGAGAATAAGTTGCCTCAGAGCAGCATTTGAGGTTTGTTTGATGGCGGCACGAGTCTTGAGAGGGAGTCGAAAACACTCACCGGATACCTTATCGCTCATTTTATATCTTAATTTGATGGTTTAATCGAGTCTACTTCTCAACACTTCACAGCTAGCATTTCCATATCGTTAAAACAAATTTCAATCGTTTAGCCAATGAAAGTAGGTCTAACCAATTTCAGTAATAAGTGTAAAAATCCACTTATATGGATTTTGTTAACTATTTCTGAAATCGATTTTAATTTAACTCATATTGAAAAGTGAACAGATTGTGTCACTGATGTAATTTAGATCAAGATAACTGTTCTGACCTACAAGCTCGATCCATCAGATGTCCTTATTATTTATAGGAATCGACTCAAATTACGCGTCATTTTTAGTTCATTCTTATTTCTTCAATTACATGCAAGCTGCCATTTATCAGATGATGAATAAATAAGTAATCAAAAGTATTAATAAACACTTTATTAGGTTTTTTTATGAATTTGAGCTGAAAGATAAATAACGCGAAAAGTACTTTTAAAATACATCCAAGAGATATTTCATAATCTAAGTTTTAAGTGAGTAAACAAAGTAGATTCATATTTTTCTAAAAAAATCAAAATTTTAATCCATAGAGATTATAAATTTAAAGAAATATATTATCTGTTTATTGCTTAATAAAAAGACTTGTTAAAATTAATTGAATGGAAATTTAAGTTTGAAGGAACCACAACTGAAATTTTGAGAATATGGAAGGGAGCTATCTTGCGATATAATCGACTTATCTACATTTAACAACCGTTTTAATGTGACCTTAAGAAAGAGCGAATCTTCTCCATCAGTGGAGTTCTACCAGATACTCAGACCTAGAAACAACAGTTTTATCTTTGATATTTTCTTAGAGGGAGGAAGAAGATTCGTTTGCACCTTTCAAAATGTAACCCTTGTTTATATCTATCTACAGATAAGTAGGTTTATCCATCTTTGGATTCGGTCTGGTCAAAATAAATGAACTACCTTAATACTATCTTTTAAACCATAAAGGAAACTTTGTATCATATAAGACTTAATTATCTTTGTCAATATAATGATCTCATTTTCTCATTTTTTGTGTTCTAAAATTCCAGACATATTTTGCCATCCGACGCATTAACTGATTCATGTCTTCAAATATGCATTTAAAATAACCACCTAAATAACGTAATTGTACAGGCTTAAAGATTTACAAATGTTAGGAGTGGTTAAACCGGTTACTCTTAATCCTGACACCAATAGAGATACTAGTCTACCTCCCTTAGATTTATGCAGAGATTGGCGTTCAGTTTTTACCCGAAAATGACAAAAAATATCATCACTTTTATCAGTCTGAGATGACGCTCCTGGAAATTAATTCACATATCCTCTCCGCTAAGCTGACCTGTACCAAACTTTATAGAAAAAGTACAAGTACCATTATTATTACAATCATTGAGCACGTTAGACTTAGAAGGCTTTCTCTAGATATGGTTCAGTATTTTTACAGACTTTCCTAATGATAGTGGCTGCCAGAGAGAGGGGTACGAATATTTCCCAATATAAACTCAAACTCTAAGTTGCCATAATAGATTATATCAGTTGTGAGGTGTGTGGAGAGAGGGGATTAATGGAAATCTCTACTCAGTGCGTCCCGAGAGAGGATATCAGTGAATTCTATCGCTCCCTCTCTGCAGCTCTGTAGTAGCAGTCTGCAGGCAGTAGCATCTCTGAGAGGAATAAAAGACAAATGGTCTATTGCCATCCACCGCCCCACCGACTCCAACCCTCCCTCTTTAATCTAAGCGCTCACACACACACACACACACACAAAAGCCTCACTGTGTGCTCACACACACATATTCATGTTCTATGATGCCTACTGGGAGTTTATGGCTCCCTCACACACTATAATATACTGGCAGGTGTATTATATCACGATGCGGTTATCAGAATCTGACTCTCGACTATAACGACCGATTTTCACAAAAGCAGCAGGGCCAAGTTAGATCTGCACATTTATGACTGAGATAGAGAGAGTGGGTTTATCATTATTTGCTTTGCTAATAAATGGGAACTGTCGCTATCGGGTGCATTTCCGCCTTTTTTAATTTTATAAACAAAGCTTCAAAACAAAAATATTTACAAAATTTTGGATTCCAAGTAACATCTCTATAGTCAATTGGATTTTGACAAATTTCCACTAACGAATAAAACTTGCAGTTTATTGAGTAATATACCTTGCGGTAAATGCAAAATACTGTTTGATTTTGTCATTAGAGTGACTTAAAGAAGTTTGATTTGATTTAAAAGTATATTTAAATCTTCAAAATTATATTAGTCATGAATTTGTTTGCTTTGAAATAAGTGTTAAAAAGAGAAATCAGATTTAGATTTTATTTTTGGTATGTTCCTTGACTTTAGATGTATTTGTTGCATAAGAATTAATTGAATATATAAAAAAATGAAAAGGATAATACTTGATGAAACTATAATTATCAATAATATTTTTAACATGCCATATGAAATATATTTGTAATGAAACGGTTCTAAATGACTGTCATAAGTCAGCTAAATCTCTTCTTTTGTATAATCCATTGTTAAAAGGGTTAATTTTTAAATAGTGAAAGGTGGAATCAGTGTTACCACTGGAAAGTATGTATACTTCACGTGGAAACTGTGAGAAACCTTAACAGCGGCTTCCTTAAACTCAAGGCTGAAGAGAAAAGACTTCGGCCAATTCGCCTCTCATGCAAACCCTTCGTGTACGTCGTTTTTTCACTTATCACTCTCTCACGAGAAAATTGCGCGAGAAAAGGCAAACTATCGTCACGAAAACCGTCTTAAATGCCAGTAATTGCCCAAATAATTATCGACCGATAGACTTCATGTGGTCACAGGCCAAGTTCAATCTCAGCAGGGGGTGAGCAATTTGTTAGCACACCACTGTGAAAATGAGTGATTTAGAATAAAGGAAATCAAGTTGACCTCAGATTAACCTGATTAGCAAATTTAAACATCAAATTTTACTCACCAGAGGGAAGGCCTTTCTGAAGCAAGTTGTCCTTTTCATCAGTTGGTTTGAGGGAATAGTGATCTGGAGAGAAACCTAACATGGTTTCTGGAGGTGCGTAAAGAGAGTTTGAATAGTTTGGGGGTTTAAAGATCGGGTATGCGCAGTCTCCACAGGAATCAAGAGGGAATCCATGGTAGATACCCGCGTTGGCTTCATGGGGCATTGGGGAAGTCCAGTGGTTGGGATGATTGTTCATGTATTGTTGCATCATAACCATCTCTGCCATCGTAGCTGGATGGTAGTCGCAGATCTGTCGTTCCATAGCAGTTATCTGCGTGATTTTGGCTGCTCCTCAGTCTTGCACAAGGTGTTTATTCACGCCATGCTGTATATGCAGTGCTTATTGGCTACTCTCGTGCGATCCTTTCACCCCTTCAATTGGCCCATCCTACACGCGCGCTTTTTCAATTGGTCAGTCCAGTCTACCAGTAATTAACAAGTTTAAAAAATATACTTAACAAATTTTTAATAATTTTACTCAAAAACACACCAAATTATTTGAATTATCAAAACTAATATATGCCTACCAGAAATTGTCATCTTATATGTAGATTTGCTCTGTTTGATAAACGGCATTTGTCCCAGTAGGCAGGCTCGTTTTTTTCAGCTTTTGTTGTTCGAAAGATGAAAAAATGTAAGGTTTTCCTGTTTTAAGGCGGATAACAGCAGGAAAAGTATAAGTCTTTGACAGCGATGGAAATGTTAAATATGGGTCGAGGGTCAGATATTAATTTACCATTTAATTATCAGGTTAGCATCCAAGAGTAGGATTAGGGTATTATGAATTTAAAAACCGAAAAACATGGGAAATTTAGATCCGTCTTGAAGGTTTTCGCCAGCAACCATTCAGCTAAGAATAGTAAACTTTGTTTTCTTATTATCATGCTTTTTTATCGTCAGCTTTCCTTGAAATGAAAATAAGATTTTTCCTCAGAATATTCCGGAAATGTATTAGTATATTAGCAAAGCGAAATATACCGTTTTCGTTTCTTCAAAAATAAACATCACAACATATTTCAAGAATTTGTCTATATGAATACTGGATCATCTTAGCTATCAAAATTGATATCGGTTGATACATTTATTGAAATGAATTAAACTTATGAATTTCATCTTAGAAATGAATTTTCATTGTTCTTTTGTTTACTTCTATTTAATTGATTAATAATTCATTCGTTCTATTTCTTTTCAATTTGCAAACAGTAATGAGACCTTTGTCAGAAATGATTTATTTGGGATAACATTTTGCGTGAGTTAGATGAGAAGATGTACACCTCTTAAGATATTTCACTTAACGTAGTGGGAGGAGGGGGAGAAATTTGAGGATACAGCGATTTCTTTGGGGCTCGAGCAGTGTCTTCCTGAATTATTGAAGTTTGAAAACGTCAACTTGAATTAAATTTCAATGACAATTAGTTCATTTCGAGGCTAAATGTCATGTATAGTTTCATAATTGCTACTATCGTGGAAAGCTTTTTATTTCCTAGCCAACAGAAGAAATAGTAAAACACCAAATGAATCTGTTTATAACATTAATTGTTGGTGTCTCCTAAACTTATTGTTATTGTATTTTTCAGTTATAATAGAAAGACAGAAATATGAAGGCTTGAATCTAGTATTCAGTAATATGGATCTTAATTCTCAGCTCACTGAGTTGGTTTCGACATAAGTTATTTATAATATAAATTGGCATACTGATTCGTCATTTGGCTATTGAAGAACTACTTGTTTGTACCCTTTATGAAGTGATAGAATTTAACAGTTTATATAGTTATGTGGACTGTAATTTTCTTACTAGAAATCCGTTTTGGAAATTTTCTGAATTTTCTGATAATAATTTCCAGTCGCAACCGTAAAATATAACCATTCGTTTATTTATATTCAAATGAGCTTTAATTTCTTAATTCGGTCTTTTGAGTTCGGGATCTTCTCATATCAATGACCCAGATCAAATTGGAAAACACGTACTGATCTTGTTTAGGTAGCTCACCGATTTATATTTCTTAGCACGGAATATACTTACCCTCAAAAAATTCCCAAGTTTATATATTTTTATCGTTCTTTCTAAGTCAGTCTTGAGGATGAAATGATAATAACTTCCCAAATCCTATTAAAGTAAGCGTTAACAGCATCTCATATAAGCAGAAGGAAGGTATCCTAGAGCTGATCAAATAAGAAACTCCCGTTCCTCCTCCACACTTTTAATGAGAATTACTTGTCAGCACAACTGGGCATTTGTATCACTGAATGTGCGCTGACGAGCGCTTCATAAAAAAATATGCAGTCTCCACTCCATAGATTTAAAACTCTAATGTAGCAAAACACTCACACTTATCATGGGGAGGAGGAGGTAAATGATAAAAGGGCATATATATATATACATAATGATTGTTTATTACTGCCCTTCTAAGAGGAAGTTAGCCTAACCGAGTGACACTATAAATAGGATGCAGAAATTAAAAATGAGGATGCTATAATATTTACTAACTTTGAGGACTAGGAAAAGTGGTATATTAAGTTTGTAGTGATCATATTTCAACCTTGGTCGAATTCGACCCGATCGTCGGCCGTTTTCACGTCGTTCCAAGTGAAATTCACTATATACTTATTAATCTCATGGATGAAGAATAATTTAACATTTTCGCGGAGTTTCGAAATGATAATGTATTCTCTGAGAAATCAAGTGGTACCAGGTTTCTCTTACCTTGACGAAAAGGTGATCGACAGTTGCGTGATGAATTACATCGTGTATAATCTTATCTTCGTGATTACCGCTGATATCAGTACACTGATATAATGATTGGTTTGATACACATCACTACCAAACTTCGGTATCTTCTTCGTGGAAGATCATTGGGAAGGATCAAAGGATCCGTGGCTGAAGGGGTGGATAAGGACAAGAAGAGTAGGGCATCCGTAGGAAATGCTGAGCATAAGCCTTCAACCGTAATGGTCAGTGATAAAGGGAGTGAAAAACGTGGACAACGTCGTCCTGTTTACTTGAGTACGTTATTGGAAGCCTTTTATTCTACATATGCCCTCTTTCTCTTTTCTACTATCAATTCATAATTTGCCATTTTTGGATGAACTGAAGATGCAATTGACTAATCTAAATAAATTCGAAACTTATGCCTGTTGGAGGGTAATTTAAATCCTGGAAGCAGTAGAATGTCAAACAGATACGATTAGACTTGTTCATTTTGATCACAACTTCACGAAGAGTAATAAAGAAAACTGATGTCAGAGGGAGTATAAAAGGCTGAAGTATAAAGGTTAGACTTTGTAAAGAAAGAAACTATATGAAAATCGAAGGAATGAATACGGATGTCAAAAAAGGAACAGAAATACCAGATTTCTGGGAAGTATAATATAATATAATGATCATATTTGAACATAAATTGTATTGTGACAATGGTGAGCATTAATCTTGTAACCTCTTATATGGCAGATGTGACGTTGATCAAGTTGACAAAATATTTTCTTTCAATTGCTATTGCAAGTCTTTTCTTTCGATTAAATACGCCCCGATAGTCCAAAACAGAGCAACCGTTGCTCAGGGTCATTTTTTTTCTCTAAGTCTCGCAGGGATATGTTTAAATCAGTCTGTGAAATATACATTGGTTGATATTCCCATGTCACTCTCGAACATTAAGTATCTTGATCAACAATGGTTTATTTTATGCTGAGTTTCAATATGCTCATATCAGTTTCTGGAGAATGATTTTTCAAGCCAAATAATTTTATCTTTTTTTCTGTTAAGCATTGCTATTAAAGTTTAAAAATCTCTCTGTATACTTTCATACTTCAGCTATTATCGCTCCTTGTGATAAAGAAAAAAATACAACTTTTAATCATATAAGTATCTTAGCATGAGAACCTTCCACCAAGGAGCGAAGAAAGGGGGCAAATAGAGGTCGGGAATAAAATTAAGCCGCCATAGTCGCTTTACGCAGTTTGATCTAAGAATTCATCAGGATGTCCACTTTTCGCTTAATGATACAGTTTATTATGTGTGCTGATTTCGAAGTTTTGAATTTCAGAATTTAAATACTGGCGAGTTCATATCCAATGAATTAAATAGATCAATGGGTTAAGTCACTCAGAAGTATGCATGTTTTATCTTTAAAGTTAAAAGTAGATGGTTGGTACTGGTTAACTCCAGTTATTGTAAAATTAACAGTAGTTGTTTAATCGAAAAATCGTAGGAAAATATAATCTCACCTAATAAATTAATTACTCGGCATCATTAAACAATCGGAATGGTTAACTTACTCTCTCAAGGGTCTATCAAATCAAACCAAAGCTTAAAGACTTCATACCAGAAGTCAATTTTATCGGTATTTCGGGATCATTTTAATAGTCGGTAAGCTTATTAACAAATGTTGAATCCTACAGTAGACAAGAGCTGAAAAATCATAAAAATGTGATTGAAGTCGAAATTAATTAACTTTCAGGTACACTTGTCTTACGAAGAAGTGATAAGGTTTAAAAAGCTAGTGTCTATCTCTACAGCTCCCAAGGTTCACAACCAATATCCACTACACATCTCCATCAGACTAAATGACAAATCCCAAATGCCCTAACTCATATCTTCTCTCAATCTAATTAGAGATCTACATCCACTAATTGACCTGATGTATTGAAATCTACAATTGTGAGTCTATTTGAATGCAAACAAACAAAACAGCTTTCCATAACATTTTGGCTGAAATTTTGCCTTTAAAAAGATTTGATTTAAAGGTTGATTTTAAATTTATGATTTTTGAAGTCTGTGTGATTGAGACTTGGACCAGAAGCCTTGCGTGTCGTTAAGCTTTGATCTTGTTTTATAGCTTCTTGGCAACTGCTATATCCACTTCACTATCCAATAATGTAGCCACGAGTTTGTTTTAATAAATTGTAAATTAAGGAATATTTATTTGTCTATGCATTAAGGCAATATGTTAAAATAAAATGCAGTATTTGGAACACAGTTTTTGTAATCATTATATGGAGTTTGAAGATCAACTGAAGTCACTCATCCCTACTTTCTTATCCTCTAATTTCAAGCTATAATTAGAAATTTAAAAATTAGTTCACATACATATAAAGTATTGTATGATTCTCCTTCATTCAGTATAATTTAGTTCAAAATATTGGTGACGAATTGGTAAATTTCTTAATTTGATGAGGAACCCAGTAGATTTTTCCAAGAATTATAAGATGTCAGGTAATTTATTGATGTAATGATACAGTGATAATTAACTGTGGCTTGACCTCTAACAGAATTAGCAATGAATAAAAGTTCTTCGTAAAGTAAACTGAGGCTCGGTATCTGTCCATCTTTTATTTTTGACCTCAAATACCACAATGATCTGTCTTAATCTTCAAAATCTTCAATGCAGACTTACTTTAACTTTCACGATTTGAATTTCTTTCTAACGTCCTGAGCATAACGATAATCGTCGCAGTCAGTAAGGTCAAGCCATCTTCCACAAGCTTTTAGAATGTGAGATTTGATTCCGTTTCAGAAAAGTTATTTTTCATTCAACTTGCTATTTTTAAGACCGAATAGTTTAATTATTAAACAGTCGCTTAAAGAAAAAAACGCGCCAGTAACATTTGAAACATTGGGTGTTGGTTGAATTTTGAAATGTACCATATAATTACTAAACCCATTTCGTTGGAGATCAAAAAAATTCGGAGACCAACGTCAAGGTATTTAAAAGTCTTCCTTCATTTGATGTTTGGACCGGATTTGTACAATATTTATCAAATGGACACCTTGCATTCCAAAATTCAAATTTCAGGATTCATTCTCTGGATTACAGCTAATTTTTTTCCACGACGTTCTGTGTTTATTGACCGGTATTAGTGATCAAGAAGGGTGGGTCTTGCCGCTTTATTTCACTTTTCTCTGAATGATTGATGAGGCAAATGATCTTACATGATATTCCACCTCTCAAAATTTTTGTATGGCAGAGATATATAGCAGAGAAGCCTGTATTCAAAATGAATAGTGTGTCGAAAACGTGGCAATTTTTGTTCATGTGAACGTTTCTAGTCAATTTTTCAGCTTTCCTTGTTGTGGTTGTTCGGACAGTTAAATCCAATTTACGAGCTGTCGAAGCCACAATATTTGTTTGACGACAGTGATACAGCAAACTAAGTCGCCTCGGCTTAATTCACTGCAAACTCTTCAGAAATTCAATGATTATGGCAAAAATGGTAATAGAAAGGGAAATGAACTTATGCTTCTAAAATATAAGTTTAATTCTTGAATTTTCTACATGTTCTTAGAGCATTTGTATTGCGTGTAACGTTGACGAGCTAATCTTATCATCTCAAATGATAGTGCAGGTTTTCTGCTTCCTCTGGGGTTTTGAAAAAGAACAAAGTCTAAAAATTGGGACAAGACAGAAGCTGAAACAGTGGCAGAAGTTGCAGATGGCCATGTAAAAGTGTTTTCATTTTCCACTTCTTAGTAGAGGTAATTCAAATTAGAGGGAGGGGCGAACTGGGAGTTGAGGCGTTGCGTGTGAGTCCACCACCAATTCCCCCTTTTAACTCATTTCACAAATTCCTTCGTTCATTCGAATTGAAACTACTTTTATGGCATTTCTATTCCTCTAAATCGAAATGAGCCCAGGCCGACTCAAAATATTCCTGTCAGATCCCACTGGCATGTTGATAGATATGAGTTCATCCTTTACACTTCCACGTCATGGCGATGGCTTCAATAGTCACAGTTTTCAAATAATTATTCCCAGTTTAATTTATGTCAATTTAAATGCATATTACTGCCTAGTTCAGTTTAAGTGATCACTGATGAATTTCATTATGTTCAAAATGCCTTTGCTAAACTATCTATCTACTTTACCTTAAAGACCTTTTAAAAAGAGTATTCAGATTTTATTCTTTGCTTCCATTCTCGGAGCAAATTTAATACACTTGAGAAAACCACGTATTCATTGAATAAATCTCTTAGAATATTTCAAAAGCTTTGCAGCCGAAATCGTAATAGCCTGACAGCGGAGAAATGTAAAACAAAAAGACTGAAACACGTACATTCCTTTACTAATAACTCTCAACATTAAGTGCTTGAACTTTGTGTAAGCTCCTTTAAGCAATTGAGTGAAAATGTAAGATTGTTGGCCTTTATTCACTGAATAAGATTATTATTACCGTGATCACGATCAAACAATATTTTATTCATAACTTGGGATGGTATTTCGCATCGAATTATTTTCTGTGAAGTAGGTAAACAAACTTGGATTATTTCAACAAAGTAAAACGGTGATATTTTGATTTGAGGGGTAAAATTTTTCAATTATTTTTATTCTTGTGGTATTATGATGGTATTTTGATATCATTATTACAAATGTATTTCAGTAGAACCTAACGCAAATGATTCGGTCAAGTTTGTTCAATCCAGAATTTTTTACACTTCAAACCTTGTGATTTCTTTTGGAATTGAGATACATTCCGCAAAATAATCCTTGTCCTTACCTTTCACGTTCAAATAAAAGATTGTGTTGAAATATCACTTTATAAGAGAAAACAAGTTTGACATACACCGATCTCGTTTATTTTCAACAGATGCCGAAGGCAAAGCAGATGTCCAAAATAAAGATGAAAGTTCTACTTATATAATTCAGTACAGGGTTGTTAAGCTTTGTAATATACGATTATTATTATTATATGCGTTGTGTTTTACGATGCCTCGACTTTGAAACTGACATTATTTTATAAAATTTTACATTTATGCAAATCCACAAATCATTAAAATTCTATCGGGTGATTCTATTATCCGTTACGTCCAGATGTAACCATTGCTTACCTGAGGTGATAAAATTTCGATTTAATATCTTAATTCTACAACCTTATTCTATTCAATTTTCACGTAGTCCTCACATTTATTGTTTTCAATATGAGACCATCGAATTGGATTATTTTCTGGGAAAGTTTTCAAAGAGTAATGGATATTAAGAAGCCAAACGTGATGTTAACTTTTATATGGCAAAACATACTATGATTGCTTGCTATTAAATCTATTTAAATGCTTAATAAGCGTTAATGGTAGCACAGATATATCGATATTATCAGAAGTAATTAAAATATTAACAAAATCGTCAGCTAAAATCCTGGGTTCTCAATCGTCGAGATATCCTCAGTTTAGCCATATGTAAGCAAGCAATTTCTGCAGATGGGCAATAAAATTATTCTTTATTCTAACTGCGAGTGCCTGTTTATATAGTATCTTAATAAATCGACAGTGGTCTGATACTCCAAATGCGTCAAACAATCACCTTAGTTCGCTTAACTATTTAACACCTCTGTATGACTCATACCCCGGCATTTAAATTGTTTTCGAATCTCCTCGTTACTAAATTTCTGTTTTACTCAGCTATTAACTCGCTAATTTAAGTGTTGATTTGAAGATTAGTTCCATTGAAATATGGATGGGAGGTGATTTTGAAGGCACAAAGGGAACATGAGCGTCATTTAGGCTAAAAATGAATTCCAGATTGAAATACTTTTTAAGTAACCAAAAGGATGAAAGTCAACAAATAAACTTAAAAATAAACTCTGCGGCGATGGTTAATTTGAATTAATAACAGCTACTATATAAGTATAAGTACCCTTTATATCGAGCAAATATTTATTAAACGAATGAGTAAAACGGTCACTAAAAGGATGTCTTTTAAGCAAAGCTGAGGCTAAAGGAGGCTACAATGATTATTTAAAATTACTTTTGCCTTCATAATAAGGTACAGCCAGTTCGAATACGTACCTCTGAATATATCAAAGCTTATCAATGAGGCGATTTTCAAATTCTTGATTGACAACTTAATTAAGATATTATTCAATTATACTTATTTCAAAGAGAAGAGGTGGACGAAGGTGGACAGCAGGTGTCTGGTTAGAACGAAGTGGATGAAGGTAAGGGAGAAACTGTCTGTTGAGGTTACTGAAGTTCCGTAATTAAGTCATCAGATAAATCATGGATTCATTAGGTAGCCACCATACCTTTCGGATGACAGATTTATTTTGTTTTTTTCAAAATTATTTAAAAAGATCACCAAGTTCATCGGTTGCAGAAATCTTGTCCAGCAATAGAAACATCTCTGTGAGTTGTAGTATTTGGTACAAGGCAAAGATAGTCATATTGTAACTAAGTCATATGAAATCCAAAATAACGGTGTATATTTTTATTTATCTCCCGTGACGGGTCACATAGGAAGAGAAAGTCTGTTAATTCGGAGTATGCTCACCTTTTTAATTTTATTTTCTCTAGTGTCGAGTTGTTCGAAGTTGAACCAAGGTAGAGATAGAGTTGAGATAGATAACTCAAACGTGATCATATATCCACTGATTTACTACAATGTCATATTGAAGTGGAATTTAGATTTCACCGTACGATGTGCATTCACTTTTTAATTTTATCATTGACTCCACTTATTCGAAGAAGGGACAATTAAACTGTACATCAAAGGTAAGATTTAAGAGAGACGTAAACTTGCCATAATTGCATTTAAGGATGGTAGTCGTGACCAGAATAAATTTTTCCTTATGAAACTTAAAATCTTGAGATCACTAAGGGCCTAATTTATCAAATTCTCCATTTGCAGCAAAATTGTCCAAAAAGTCCACATACAATTACTACTGATTCATTCGATAGAATAATAATCGTATATCTAGAAGTTAAGAAACAGATTGGTAGTGTCTCTCCCGCCTTCACATCTGTAGAACAGTTAGTTTATGTAAACTAATATTCTCCAACTTGTAAAAACTAGACCTAGGATTGCGTTATCGTACAGTAGTGACGTGTGAAGAGCTAGCTCGGTGGATTTCTCCAATGAAATACCGCTCCCAAGCTTTAAAGAAGGAGATTTCACCATTAGGCTGCTATGAGTAGGATGCCCCTATTTTTAACGTTGCGAAACTTCATCTACCCGCATGGGCTTAGTTAGAAACAGATCAATCAAGCTACGAAGGAGAATTTTGGTTTTATTGGATTGTGTTGGCTAAATAATGCCGATTTCCCTTGCTCAAAGCGTGAATCCCCAACTTAAGGGAAATCGGACAGAAACAATGAAGCTCGAGGCTGCCAGTTGTATACGAACATATGTAAGTAAAAGGTGCAATGGTTTTGCGATTTCGAATTAATCACTAGCTCTCAGAAGTAACGATCAACAAGGACTACAACTGCCATATTTTTGGGTGTATATATATATATATATATAAGACAGGGGTAGTTAAGATGCATCTTAGTAGACTATCATCAGCAATGTTGTCATTAACCTTAATGTGAGTTCCTTCAAAGAACCTCTTGAGAAAGTAGCATTAAAAATGGCATCACACATTCTTCTCCTACGTTCACCTGTTCAAACAGTTTGATGTATGCCAAATTTATAAATAGACGGATATATGATTATACCCTATTCATTTATTAGTGTAACTCTTTAAATCGCTTGGTTTCAGAAAATACCATATTAAAACATTTACTAACACCTAAAATGGTGGATTTGTGTCGTTTCTAGAAGTTATTAGGTTGTAAAATGTGCAATGTGGATTTTGCAACTTACGAAGAAGAAATGCGCTGAAAGCTGAACGGCAGAGGCAGAGGCAGAGGCAGTCAAAATCGGAATTTCAAATGCGCGAAATTGGGTCACCTTAATTTTTCAGCTTGACTCATGAGGGCGTTGCTGAATGTAAGTCAGATCGCGGCATAAAACTGTTGCTCCTGATGCAACCATTGCAAAATAGGTATTTTTTTGCCCTATCACGGGGTACTTTTCACAAACATCATCCCCAATAGAATAAATTATGGGAAATTATTTTTGAAAACAAGGGGTAGGATTAATGAGTGAATGATTAATTCTAAGAGTAGATGAATAGTAAATAAAATCAACTGATTTATTTTATTATTAAATGGACTTCTTATTTATTATTATTGGATATGAATGAATGACTAATGACAAAAATGTCATGCGGTGTCTAACTGTAACCCAGGCATTAGTGATCAGGACTGATCAATGGTTTGTGTAACATTTCATCTATTTTCGAATTAAACTAAAACGAACTTCAAACCGTCTTGGCGTAATGAGATATTTGAGTATAAATCGATTTTTTTAACTTTCGTAATAAAAATTGAATGTGAATAGAGAAAGCTCTCAGAATTATGTTTAAGAAAGTTAATATGTACCGCTTAGGGATGTTTATATGGTGATATTTTGTTCTTTTATCGATATAAATAAAGAAGTGGTGGATATAAGATAATATCAGAACAGAAAGTTGAAAATAAGCAATATTATAATTAATACGTTTTGTAAATTCCATAATGAGAGAGACAATTGTAGACGTATAGTCAACAGCTAACGACAGCAACAAATTACAAAAGTTGAACACAAAGAGTTGCGTAGGCCAAAGCGTGCTAATCAAAATACCTTAAGGATTCAACCAAGTAAGGGAGAGAGGAATAAGGAACAAAGGAGATGAAAGAAAAGCATAGGAGCCGGTGAATGACAAGTGTACGTCTGCCTGTGTGTATATGACTGGAAATGCAAAATCATTCGGGTAATGACGCGCGTGAGGTCATGAACCCAGGTGCACTTTTAATAATCTGGATGGCTATCAAGAGCAGTAATCGATAAAGGCGATTAGACATGACAGACAGGGCTTTACGCCATAGGGACATAAGGACATCACTCCGGCTTCGTGGAATAAAGTGGAAGTAGTGTCATAGAGAATGTGAATAAAGAGTATTCTGGAAATACATAGAGAGTCATCCTTCATGCATGAAAGCGTAAAAAATGGCCTATCTTCGATTCTAAGTCCCCAGCCCTTCATGAAATAAACCTTGAAAACCATCAATTTCTCTACTCAAATAGTACTTCCGATGCGTTATTTTGGTCAGATGGACTGAATAACAATTCAAACGAGTCATTATAAAGAAAACTGTACCTAGAATATTAGGTCAGGGTGTGTCCTGATTCTTGTGTGTTCAACTTGTTATAAATTTGATTCATTAATGGGATATGTAAATATATTTTATACCGCGCCTTTATGCTTCATTGAACTAGAATCTCCTCATTCTCTCGTGTATCTTCAAATGTCGCAGTAGTTTCTTTTAGTATCATACATGGAAAGAACCCTTATTGGGAGAGTGCCTTTCTAATAGTTTTATAGAAAAGACAGCCTGTAGAGCATTACTGGTATTTAGAATGAAAATTGGGATGGCATGGGGATAATTGTAGGAACAATTTTGCAGTTACAACAACCGGAAATGGGGATTGCAAAAAATGACAGGCTCACACGTTTTGCGCAATGGAATTTAGTTCTCTAGCTTTATTCTCCACTTACTTTATTTTGATCTTGTTAAAGGTAAAGTAAGAAATTTGACCATTTCTTTGGGAAAAATAAAACTTTCCCTATAATATTAACAATTTATTAATTTAAATATACTAATCCAGAAATATGGTATTCAAATCGGATGGTGTAATGCATTTCGTTCGAAACTAACCAACGCGAGGAATTCTCACCGATTAACCAGAACAGAAACAACAGTGTTAATCATCCAAGGAGTCTGCATGGCCGTAGGACGGAAGAAATGTTTCAGTCACAATAGATCGACCAATTCTCGGCTATTCCTTAATAATACGAAAAATGCAATGGATTATTTTCTGTCTATACAGGATCTGAAATATCAGTGCAGATAAAAATTACTACTAAATGAATAAATTACATGTTCCAACAATAGCAACCTTAGAATGGTCATTTAATTTAGAGAAAGTTTGACCTTAAATGCATTAGAAACAAACAATCGAACGATCTCAAATTTGTACTGATTAGTCAAAATTCCGACTGAGATGAACAAAACGAGTTCACAACGCCACACTCCCAATTTAAGGCTTTGAAGCCGTGAAATCGTTATTCTCAATGTCTTATTAATAGATGCTGTAAACAAATGGACTTGCCAATGGAGTTGGCATGATGTAGAGCTGCTTAATTCAGCAGTACCTGATGTAGCACTCTGGGGAGCATTAAACTGCAATTCATTTTAAAGTATTTTGACTGATTAGGAAGCTGTATATACCTACTGTGTACTTCTGTGTTAATTCATAGGGTATTTCTGGACCGGACGTCGCCGTTTAGTCCTTCACATGGAATGTGGCAATTACACTGTCGAGATGGCATGGCAATACAAAATCCTCCCCACACATCTCCTAACCTCTCCCATCCCACCCCACATTGACTTTAAACCAAACTGCCCGTGCGCGTTCCCTTCAAGTGCGTCCGTATATGATTGCGTTGGGACTTGGTGCGTCAGTGCTGTCCCTAATGGTTGTGAGTTGTACTCAAAGGCTGAAGGCACGCGTATAGACCTGTCCGTGCCACACCAACGTCTACTTTTCTGATTGGTTGGCCAAGGTCACAGCTGGAGACAGAAAGACTGGCTTGGTCGATCCTCACTTGTCCCAAATGCAGTAGAGAGCACAAGAGGAGACGGCTATTTTATGCATTATTTATCCTCCAGTGCACATACATACAAGCTCATATTTTACCAATTGGTCTCTTCTTTGAAATCAACCTCACTGCTATTGCTCATTTGGCCACTTCGGATATGTAAAGCAGGGCTAACTCATCCGGATAGTCTGTTCTTCCCTCTGGTTTATATATTGACTTTTTTGTGTGTTTATAATGCTTTCCCAATGCTGGACCAACGTAATACTGAAGAGCAAACTTGAAGTTTACCGTGTGAAATATAGTAATACCTTCCTTACTGATCCTGATATAGCCCTCGAAAACCTTCTTCTTCTTGTTTCAATGCACCCCTACCATGCAACAGTCACAATCGATAACACCATCCCAATCGGCACAGGTCACCCAGGGCTCCGCTCAAGTGGCTTTTAAGCCGGGGGTGCCCGGGGCCGATATACAACCGGATTTATCCCACTTAACCCCAGAGGAGCGAAGGATTATTGAGGATGTTATTAATCGACAGAGACAAGAAGAACTTATTGATCGGTATGTTTTTTCCGCTGTATTCTCTCCTACCATTTTCCTTTACTTTTCGCCCTTTACGTTTCTCGAGCACCAAAATAGTGAGAAATTTTATGAAATCCTGGATCCCACGAGGCTTAATTGTTTATTCAAATTAAGATAAATTATATTGCTTATACTCGAACTACATTAGCATGGCCTACTTTATCGTATCTCAACTTATCGAGGGAAATGAGGTTTCTTACACAAAAGACTTAATAAGTCCCCAGTACAGATCATTTAAATATCACTTTTTCAACTTCTGCTTTAGTCTTCAAAGGTGTTTGCTTCTTAATATGATAGACACAACTTAACATTTGGATTGATTAATAAGCATTAACAAATTAAACTAGATTATGATATTGTTAGAGAACTAAATATTAATTATAATGTAAAAATCTCTTGCAACGCTGGAGAATCCAGCAAATAAAATTTTCATTAAAAACAAATAATTTTATTCTCTTCATAAAAGTATAATGAAAATGGATCTTTTCTACACTATTAACTATTTTATCGATTAAATTTAGGCTTTAATTAGGGTATTAGAAGGATTTCAAATTTGACTTTACGAATAAGTAAATTAACTAATAGTGCGTCCAATATCAACAAGATGATGAATTGATTGGTTGGCAGCTAAGCTTACATGTGTATCTCAGAGCTTGAGTTTGGAAAATCGGCAGAAATTCACAGGAAAGCGTTTTAAATAGATAACTAGTGATTTGACTGAAATGTTATTGTAAGATTGCTTATAATGGTGGGTGTAGTTTATTACCCATTTTTATAAAGTACAAGTATACGTTTATTATTTCACCGTAAATGGATTGGAATTGCTACAATAATTATTCTTAGGCGCCCATTTTATTTAGAACGTTAGGAGAAATATTCATTCCCCCAAAGAAATTGCTGTGAGGGTCTTCAAGATGCTTTTTTAAGATCTTTTGAGTTTATAGAGAACTCCATCAACATTGCCAATTATTAGCATTACTAGCGCTGTCGGATTTTTTTTTCAATGTTTGAATTTTGAACCTGATTTCTTAACATGGATCACAAGTGGAAAACGTGGAGGGGATACAAAATGTTATCGAATGACTTCTCCTAATTACGAAAAGTTTCTTTACACAGGTCTATGCAGGAACGCACCTTACAGTGGCAAAATCAGTGTGAACGCCGGGAGTAAAATATTAAATAACATTTTTATAGATCAACGTTACTTATTAATAGCGTTTGTAGCATTAACTGAGAGGTTGAGTCATTGCCGATTAATCATCGGAGCATTGTACAAGCAGCGAATTCCAAATACTTCTACCATTCGTTCCTTTGTTTAAATATATGGCGGTTCTAAGTTGATCGTTACATTATTTATTTCTAAAATAAATGGAGGAAATTAATCAGGAATTTCTTCCACATTTCAATCACATTTTGATGAAATTCTCATCCTGATTTGCTTCGATGATTGAAATAGTCCTCTTTTCATTATTGCTTGGTTAATAAATGAGTTTTTCAATAAAGTGGATTCAAATGTGTCTTCTGACATTCTAAATTAATAACTAAAACTGATGTCGTAATTGCAATTTTATTCGGTGTAATTTGAATATATGATTGGTGCGTTCTATTTGCATAGTACAGAGTGCATGTTTTATTCTTCCAGAAATTTCGTAGGCAGCTATTAATGATTCTACTCAGTGTTTCATTTAATACCTGTATTAATTAATTTCAAAATAATGCTAAAATACAGCTGTATCAACCAACTTAAATTGCCAGTTGTATTAAGAGAATTAATTAAAATATTATGCTTTGTATGATATTTAGTTTTCAGTTAAGCAAACCGAACCCATCCTATTGATGTATCATTTGATATACATTGTATCTGCCTTAAATGATGAAATAGAGCAGATATCGTTTACTTATGCTAAATGATTTGATCAGGTAAAATTCGGAAAATATTGGTTGGCAATGGGTATTGACTGCCGCAAGGATCCAATTTATTGCTTTTAAACGATGAGCACATTTTATCTGATGATGAAAGACTTCCCAAGCTGGTTACAGAATTTTAACAACGCTTGAATATCGGGGAGTTAATCTAATGACAATTCCGCATTCTACCGTCCCTCGTGTTGACCAGTGTGAGTGGCTGTTCACATCCCATAATGCGCACTGATGGACATCGATCTCATGATTTCTGACTGGAGAAACGAGTACGTTAATTGATGCGCTACAATTTCAAAAACTATGAAAATAAGCTTCAGTTGATGTTCAACAATAAAATTACCTTTTTAAGTGAAGGAACTACCTTCTAGATCAAAAGAAAGCAATTTTTCAACATTCAATTGGAAAATAAAAAATATTCTGGAGCTTCTCAAAGAGAAACTCTCTGTTGCATTTGATAATCGCTCTGCCTGCAAAGATGGATTCCAAACCCCCATTATTTGAAGATATTTAAAGACATGCAATCAATGTAAAATCACTTTTATTATGAAGAAATGTCATTTTAAGTATTTGTTTGGATGAAATACAAAATTCCGAAAATATATCTACAAATAATGTTCTTCAATAGATACAAGTCATTACCACTGAAAATAATACAAGTTAAAAGAAAGCTGCAGTTTTCAAAAGCTTTATTAAGTCCATAGAACGCCCTCTCGGAAATATGTCACTTTTAACCTCAAAATCTGTGTGATCAAATCTTATCTTTGACAAATTCATTAAATTTTCAATTTTATCAGGCTGATAACTCCCATGCTTTCAAAAACCCATCATGGGCAGGGGCCTAGTTTGGCGAGAACCTATGATTTCTGACTCAGTCTCCTGACCCTTCCTCCCCTCCCCCTCCCCCTCTTTCTTATTAACTAGTGGCACTCTGTGTACCGATGGGGAGCGAACCCGTGAGCTCGGACTTTAGAGGCGAGATCGTCAATAGCTACGCCACCGATACGCTAAAAGGAGATTCCTGTGGGTCAGTTCATTTCTTCGATTTTCTACAGGTTCAGCCTCTTAGTTCGCTCTACCAGTAACGGCACGAACCAACCAGGATTTTATATTTTACATATAAATTATTTTCGAAGAAAGCAATATAATTACTGAGGTTAAAAATCTAATAAAGAATGTAATGAACTGCCACCTTTCAAACGCTTAAGATCATCTTAGATACACTGAAAATAGTCTGCTGCATGGAATGTATTTATAAATTGACTATTAGCCATATAGAAAGGTTATATATGACGACTCATTCTTATATAAAAGAACTTGAACCAGTTTTTAAAATTATTTTTTTCTCTTGAAAACCAGCATCCGGTACAATTTTCTTTCAAAGCTACATTCCAAATGAAATAAGCAACCTTGAGTGCTTTAGACCAAGAGTCTAAGGAACAAAGAAGGATGTAATCGCTGCTCGAACTTGTGTACGGACTTCGAGAACAAGAAGTCAAAATTCACTCTCCTCTCTCTCATATTAGTGAAATTTAATAGATGGAATTTTAAAAGCGTGTCTAGAGTGGACTCAGTAATAATGTTGGTCAAAAATGAATATATCGCTCTATGTTCTTGGTTTCTCAAACCCTCGAAGTTGAGGAATATCCGAAAACAAACTCACATCCAATCAGTTTCAAGTCCTTGTTCTTTCATTTAATTCTGCTTTCACTTTCTGCTTTTGTTTTCATGCACCATTAGCATTTACCTCTTTAAAAGATTACATCATTTTCAATCAGCCCATCACGATTTTGAACTTTTGACTTCTATTTCATGCACAGTATAAACATTATTTGGAAATGGATAAATATATCAGTGAAATTAACTTCAGATATGATTAAATTCCGCAAAATTCGCGTCGTCTTTTAATTTTAGAGTAGGCAGTTTTCCTTTACTTCCTTTTTCTCCTTGAGTGCGTTTAAAGCAACATCGGTAGTACCACTGCCGAAATCGCATGAGATAGTAATCGAAGAGGAAATACACGAGATTGCATTAGGGATCAGAACCAGCAGTTTAGTTTCCTTCCCAGTGAATAGCAATTATAGAGAGCGTGCGTTGAGCAGCCAAGCCGCTTGTTCTCTATGGCAAACTACTTGCGATCTCGTATGCATCCGTTACCTGCGTGTCTATATGCCTGCGTGCATGAAATCATCCAATCATGCAAAGCAATTTTGCCATCTATTGCGTCTATGCTCACAAGCACTTGGATTAGCTATCGATCGCTGCGACGCGTCCGCACACGCCATCAAGTTTCGAATTCTTATTGGGTGTTCAGCCTCTCGTCCTCTCTTGCGTCTGCTCGCTCACACATACACACTGGCTTTAACTGATTTTTAAATAATTTAGTTTTCCCTTTTGCGTCACGTATCCTGCTCTCTGCTCTCTTCTCTCTTGCTCTCATCTGCCTCTCTCTCCCTCTCCGTTTGTGTCGTGTTTATAAGCTCTGCTGTCAGGCCAACTGTAATCACCGTTTAATGCTAGGAAAATGTGCTTGTCTACGTCAGACATGTAGGTACTTAGCTCTGATCCCTTTGCATCACAAATGTTCACTCTTATTATTAAGTTAACAAATAATCATCAGTTAATGGTCGTAATACAAATACGAATCAGATATTTAGATATATAGCCTTGAATATTTCAGTTACCGTTAAAAGAGGGAAGCAAATGATGTTTTTTTCGCTGGAGGTTCAGATGGAATTTGCACCTCTTTGTTCTTAACAACTTCAGGATATGTAAGAAGTTCATTTCTATTGGAGAATAGTTTTCAAGACGAATGAGTTCGATTGCGCTGATTTTCGTGAATAGAAGTTTCAATTTCCTTATAGCTTCATAATCACAAACATCTGAAGTAGCGTGAGTTGAAAGAATGAGTGATTGTACCACTCCCGTGATCATTTTATGTTCATTCGATGTATTTATTGCTCACGTCAAAAGCTGAACAATGTATACAAGGTTACGAATTGGGGATGAGTTCGTGTTTTTTAACTCTAACTGACAAGTGTATTAGCCAAAAAGTTGTTTATTACCTTCTTACACTACTTTCATTGGTTTGTTGACTTTGGTCGAAGTGACTTGGGATCAAGTAACAAAGGGAAAAATAGATTTTACCCTGTTAACGTGTGAAAAGATTCATTCGGTATAGTGAATCAGTAGTCGAATGGCTTTATGCGGATAGATAATGACCTTGAATTTAAAAGTTTAGCTTCGGTTATTGCAATAAAAACGAATATGGTTAGCGAGATTAAAGAGCGATGGCAGGAGTGACTAAATACGTATTCAGAATATTTCTTTAGTTATGGAAATACCGACATAGTAGTCACTGCTTAGAAATGACAATCTACTAATTTGATTAGCTGGATTACTAAAGCAATTATGATAACAATGATGGGCATTGCCCATTCCGAAATGGAAGAACAGACGATCGAGTCAAGTAAGACTAGAAAAAACCAAGTTGTCACTTGTGGAGTTTTCCAGCCTGCTTAATACTTGTGATGCTTATTAAAGAGAATTTAGCTACTTTTTTTCCCCCAAAAGAATTATATGATTTTCAGTATCCACTGAGTTGATATTTTAACCACCACGGGTATCACGAAACGATGCTTTACTGATCATAAGGACTGTAAAATCGCTTCCACATCATTACTATGGCAAATTTCGGCGTGGGTAATTGTCATTCATCTACTACTTCTTTGCCTGGCCAATTATATTCTGTCACGTAGGAGATGGAAATCCACTAATCATTAATGATTGGTTTACTCTTTTCTGACTTATTACATCCCCAAAATTATGCCAATAAATAACTATTCTGCTTTTTCTATTTTTATTCGCTTTCTCTCTGGGATCCGCGTAACCATATTTTAATTTATCAAAAGAAGACAACTATATACATTGTAACAACATTCAATTACTTCCCTAATGAACATATGCAGTTATCACTACCCCTCACAGGAAAATCGTAGTGTGGAAACCCTTTCGTTGATATTAACGCTTATACGGCTACCCAAATACTTTTAGTCAAATAATTTTAAATCGTACTATCTCCTCAGTTCATTATTTTTTAGACTTTTGAGAAGATCGGAAAATTATCACAAAGGAAGGACAAAACAGTATAGTAGATATGCGATGGCTCAAATTTATTGAAATTGTAGATGGAAATGGAAGTAAATTCTGCAGTCTTAAAGTCTCAATTTTACCAGTATGTTATATCTATGAGAGGGAATCAATCATAGTTCATTGAAGGAAAGATGTTAGCGTAAATTTGACCTTGAAATGTTACCATATGGCCGATATAGGATTCTGCTAATTCTTTTATTAACGCTTAGTGTATGCATAAATTCATATCCCGAAAAAAATTCTTTAAATTATTCAACCCTTTTTGTATGTGTGACGCATTTTCTCGTCATTCCTAAATGCTGATTAATACAGATCGTCTAATTTTCTGTCATTGCACTTGTTGAAATGGATCTATTCTAAAGTAAAATTATTTCCTTGCCTTAAGAAAGCATACATCCTATACAATTCCTGTTATTGACAGATACTTTGAGAACGACTGTGAAGAGTTGTAATGAAAGATGGAACATAGAAACAATTCAGTTAATTAGGATATTATTAATAACATTTTGCTGATGGATAATTTTAGCTCCCAGGGAAATCTCCCACCTCCTGTTGTTGTACAGCGGGGTTCCAAAGTATTTCAACGCCTTCCAACCCTTCCCGACACTCTTCCCGTATCAAGCGGCTCAGCAGGAGCAGCAGTTTCTGCTACGAATGCTCAAGCGACCAATAGCCTTGGTCGTGCCAAAGACGAATTTTTCGGTGGTGTCACGCGACGAGGTCGACTCGGCACAGATCGACCTTTTCCATCTGTCCATCACAATCGCACTTCTGGAGACCTATTTGGTGCTGTCTCTAGCTTCTTCACTCGAACTGGTGGCAGTGGTGCTGCTGGCACAAGTTCTGGAGGTGGTGGGGACATTGACGTTTGTGAAATTTGTCATGTCACAAAATTTACCAGCACTGCTGGTCACAATTGTGCTCAATGCAATCTTAAAACTTGCGTTCGATGTGGTGGATGGTTTGGTACTCAGGTAGGATATAAATTCGCTCTACATTATATGGGATTGAGAGATGTAATATGAAATTTCCCCGCATGATTGGGATAAAAATAAGCTACCTGAAGGATTTAATGGTACGGGGTAGCTAGAAAACTAACCCGATTTAATAATTAATTCTTTGGAGAATATAAACATGTGCGTAGTCGAGAGGCATCATCACTCATTTCTAACTGGGAGTCACTCTACGAAAGTTATTTGCTTGAAATAAGCGGTTCTGTGGGTGATTTTAAGCATATCTTCATCCCTTATCGTTTGATGCGTTGCAGTAGATAGTGAGAGATCTTATATGTTGAAATTGTCGACTGGTAATTGGTATCTGTATGTAATTCATTAACATCTTAATGGTTTACATCATTAGTAGAGATAAGCTCATTTTGAAAAAAAGACACTTTTAAATGACTGAGGATTTCTTAATTGTCAGAAGTCTGAGCACCTACATTTCCTTCCATCGAATAACATGGGTTTAGAATCTAAAAGTAATTGGTATAATGCAGAATAAACATTACTTTTTTAAATAGCTGATCAAAACTGCTTTTGACCCGAAAAAAAATTAGTACTATGATTAATGGAGATTGAATAGCACTGTAGCACTCTACTTGATGTGATAAAATATTTATTCCTAAATATTCGCTCTATTTTTTATCCTTCCGAAGGTTAATATTTCTAATTGTTAATAATTCGAATCCAACTGTGTATGTAAGAAAACCGGTCAATCCTTTTCCGAGGTTACCATAATTTTCAATGACTTTACTTATATTATAGATAGTGTAGAAGAATTTTTGGGCATTAAATGGCTATTGGTTAAGCTTAATCGTCTGAAAAATAACAAGATTGATAATAGATAAATTTGAAAGTTATTAGTCCACATGAAGACATTACTATTACATATTCATCAATAGCCTTCATGGATGTGCAAGAATTGCTTCAGCAATCTCTCTGCTCCACCAAAATCAGTGGCCGGCGGGGTCAAGGATGTACAGAGGCCAACCGCCGGAAGAAGTCTAGCCACTACTGATCAGTCAGCTACAACTGGCGAGATCCTACCCCATTCCCGACATAATCCCGTCTCCTCTGTGGCACCAACCAGCTCCGCCCGTCCACACCCCGCTCCCCCCACTTCTTCTTCCTCTTCCGCCATCGGAAACGTATTTAATGTGCCTCCCTCAGTGGAACGCAGTCAAAGCGGCTATGCGGGCGTAGCCAGCCGATCAAGGCTGCGTGAGGCCATGAGAGAGTGAGTGCCACCAATTGATTAGTTTTAATTAGGGACTAAAATTTCCCTTCCTGCATTGAAATATACTCATTTCAATTGGAACTGTTAAAAGTTTACTTTATTTGACTAAGAACATACACTCTACTATAATAAAAACGATATTAGTAAAATGAATACTTTGACTGGATTTATAATAAAATTATGCCAAAACAACATATCTTTAGGTATCTTTCCTCTGTGGGCATTTTTAAATAATAGTAAAATTGATGGCCACACCAGTATTCTAAATGTTATCCGACAATATGTGATTTGAAAATCACTGAACAAAGCCATTAAGTCGACAGCCTGACTGCTGACTGACTTCTTTGAGGAACCAGATGTTATTGAGGCTGCTGCAGACTCAGTACTAATTCAATTATAAATTTCATAGTTAAGCAGATTTTGAGCTCTTACTTGTAGATATAGATAGCTAATGTGAACTAATGAATGTGAGATGACTATCACATTCTCATCGTAACGAACGGAGCATCTAATTCCTAGAATATAGTAAATGGCAACTTTATTCTAAACAGTTGACAATTTGAGTGCTATATGGCGAAGAAAAGTTTCTTATTTTATCATAATGTCTACATTTTCGCATTTTTCTAGTTTCGGCCTTCTTATTTTAAGAAGGAGGAAATTTAGAGGCAGTTTAACTAGTATCCTTACCCTTTTTAAACTTACATAAAAGGATAGTGATTTATTCATTTAATCCAATAGTGATTAATCCTAAATATCAGTTAAAAGTTCAGACGTACTTATTTCAAAATGGATTTTGCGGTATTACCAGTTTTTGATTTAAGCAGAAGCGATTGCTTAATCAGCGAGCAATCATCAAACATTTGATTAACCGTTACAGTCCCCTGTCTTTTTTGGCCACCGTAAACAAGATTAATAGCTTACCACTTTGAATTTATCTGATCTAATTTTACAGTCACCGATCAGTAAGTGAAGAGGAGAGAGTATGGTCTCAATACCAGCCAACACCGAGCTCTCATACTCATCCACTATCACAGCACCATGGTCGTCAGCCCCCTGCTAACTACTATTCCTCCCATTCTCATCCCCACCACCACACGATGCGTCAGCAATCCTATTCCACCGCTGGCGTATCAACAACAATGGCTCCACGTTATCTGCAGCAGCATTCTTCCCACTATCCTCCAAGTATTACATACAACCAACTTCCCCCTCCTCCGCAGTTTCGCCACTCAACTGGACCTCCGTTAGGGGGTCGTGCAAATCGACGGGGATTCGGTGAGGAAGGCTCCTGGACACATCCCTCCTTTCCTCCACCTCTCAGGATGGAACGTCATGCCTTTCGGCCATCAGACGGAGGTGGAGGTGGAGCGAGTACAACGTCCTGCGGATCTGCTGAAGGATCACCAAGAACGGGCTTCCAAGCAGCATATCTACAAAGGAGCGTTGGCGGAGGACAAATGGATCCTGGATCAGTTTCAGAACCATGTCAATCGGAGGCATTTTTACGAGGTGAGGAACTGAACTAATTCAAAGATAGAATAGCTATTATCGGATGAGATGATTATCAACTGCTCTAATGATATTAGGAACAAATCTCTAAGAGTGAGAGGATCAATGTTAGTGTTAGGCTTGTTATCAGTAGTCCTATTTGTAACCCTAAATACTAAATGGAACAACATGGGTTTGAGACAAAAGTAGCATCGTGTTAAAAGTGATCTGAAAGTTTCACTGACTGCAACTTGACTTAATTAAGTATTCCTTCACTGATATCATTCAAAATAAATTCCTTACCTGCTTATTTCTTTATTATAGGTGACCACCATAAGTCCCTTACAGCCGAGGGAAGGATGTATCAACATAGTTTCGACGTTGACCGTCCAGTCTCGGTAGGTGTAATCAAGTATCTTTATTATCTCTTTATAGTTGCTAATATTATCGTCTTTATTTTGTTTAGAGTCGATCGGTATTTTGGTCTCCATCACAGGATGGAGAAAGCTTGGTCGGGCAAGTGTATCTTCGGAAGTCTAGGGCTAGTGGCGAAATTGGTCTTCTCAGCAGTTTCGGTGGGTGTTGTATACTTGAATAACTTTGTAAAATTTCCTCGTAAGGCTGTCATTATGAATATTTGAATGAATTTCATATTCGTTAAAATGTCTTACTTTCTAACTTGTTTGTGCTTTATTTAAGATAATCTGTAAAGCCATTTACTTTAAGGAGCACATTTTGAAGAACTGAGATTTTACTTATTACTGTTACGTAATTTATCGTTTTGTAATCACTTAAGGATATGAAAACGTAAGTAGTTGTTGCATCATCAAATTCTTGTGATGTGAATGCATTCTCAATTCTCTTGAGTTACAATTAGATAAAAGGTGACTGTAAGTGTGATACATATTCTGGTAAAATTCCGTTTGTTTGACTCTGAGATAACGTATTATAAGAGAAAGTAATATATTTTAAACGAAAAATTAAAACAGTGGATGAGATGTTATGTATAACAAAGTATTTAATAATTGATTTATTAAAATACTTTGAACATAAATTATTAGAATCGCTTTAGTACTTCTAAGCCGATAGATTCTCGATTTAAATCCTCTATTTATTTGATCAGTTAGTTCCATGTATCTAAAGGCGAAAGTATTGAAGAAGGGTTGACTGGAAGACCTAGAAACAACCTTGTGAGACCAGGTAAATTTTTCTTCAATTTTGTTGGAAAACAAGATGAATGAGACAGAAGTGGCAATATGATGGTCAATGTTGAAAGGTTCCATTAATAAAATGGTAGGCCGACTAATTCGGTCTTTTTCACTTATTTTGTCATAGGTATCTCATAAATTCAGAACGTCCTTCAACCATCCTTTTTTAATTCCTTTTGTGGTGACTAACTATCAAAGACTGGATTTTTATTAGATTTCTTCTTTTCATTCACCAGACATCTTCTTATTCCATTCAAATTTCAATTCATTCGGACTTTAAAATCATTGAAATCATTTTCGAGGAACTGATATCCATAATGAACCGGAAACTGTTTAAATATGTAAATATTCTTGTTTTAATTAAGTACTAAAATTGCTAATCAATTGAAGTACTTCAATTTTCTATATCAAATTTCATTGGTTAGCACTGAATCCGTGTTCCTTTGACACTCATACAAGCGTATTGCATATTCTTCTCATTCTTTAAGATTAAATTCTCATACTGTATTTGCTTTCTATTCGTTTTAATATATGCTTCTTAAAATAGATATCCAAAAATCATCTGTAAATAATTAATGCGATACTTGCACAAAAAATTACTTTCACCCTGCAGTCGGGATTTTCTACCTAAATATATATTCAGTCTAAAAAGTATTTCTATATCATTAGGATAAAATAATAGGAAAATATAACGTAAACAAATCACTTTTATGCTCATGTTTTTCGGTGGAATTACAGGTTTAAAGTTGGTGATAGGAAAACGAGTGCCCTCAGATATGGTAGGAACTTTTGTGAGCTCAGTGAAAGAAGGATCCGTTGCTGATTTGATGGGTGAACTGCAAACAGGCGATGAGATCCTTGAATGGAACGGACACAATCTCAGGGGTCTGCACCAAGAAGAAGTCTCTGAAATCCTAGCGCTTTCCAGAAATACCGACGAAGTTTGGCTCACAGTACAACGTGTCCTAGAGTAAGTCTTTGGTAATCAGACAACGCCAAAATGCATTTACGGATTGAATGATTATTGCACTCATGAAATATCAGATAGACGGAAAAGTTTGCTCAAATCTACTTAAAAATAAGTTGAAGATTCCATACTAATAGCCTCTGCACAGTTTCGCCTAACTTAGATAATAGCCTTCTTTAGATGAATTCTAGAAGTAATTGCCAATGTTGGAGGCATAGGCCCACCACTGTAATAAAGATAGGTGCCCACTAAGTGATTAAGGCCATTTCCTAATATTTACCAACTGAAGGCCAAATAGCTATAAGATCGATGACAGTTTTGGAAAACTCGTTCTGTCTAGACCGGCAAAATATCGGGGTATGTTCACAGAATGTGCATTGTCTTTATACAGACAAAACGAGCACTTGAGTTTAGCTCTGAGTCATGATTGCCGGCGTTCTCATATATTGAAGTTTCAGTGGCAGAAAATGTACTCAAGATGGTCATGGTTTTAGCCGTAGCTAGTTTAGGATAACTCAGTAGACAATGCAGTATTTTATGGGAAAAAAATCGGCGTTGAATTTATAGTTGTCAGAGTATTTAAACAAATAATTTACGATCATTATACAAATAGACTTATTGCGGTTATGATTCATCTTATTTTAAAGCGACTTCTACGAAGAATCAGATGGAGCAACGTCGACTTCGTTTTCAAGACACGGTAATTTCACTTAATCTTTAATTTATAAGAAAATAGTCAATTTAATTTATTACCATTTTGTTTTCTTATTAATATGAGTCCAGGCGAAGATACGAAGTTTCAAGACGAAGAAGAGGAAGAATATGGCTGCGCTGTTGGTCGTAGAGATGCTGATCCCCATCTACAGGTATGTTTATTCTACTTTATGCATATATTAGTAGCACAGTAAATGAATCTCCTCAGTCTATTTGTTTGCGTCTTTATTTTGTTTCAAGTATTAAAATATTTTTATGATATAAATGAATATTATAGCTCAAACTGCGATACGACGAGGGCAAGCAGGAGCTGATTGTGTCCGTTTTGGCTGCACGAGATCTGCCTCCCCAACTGAACACTCAAACTTGGCTTTGTAATTCCTTCTGTCAAATCACCATTCTGCCTGAAACGAGGTTTGTCTCCTCTTTGTAGTATAGAAGTGTAAAATCACAAGTGCCCAATCTATGGATACTTCTTAGGAGACAGAAGGGTGATAGACATTACTTATTTAAGTGCCACTCCCAATTCTGGGGAAACTTAGACTGATTCTCTTATATTTCAATCAATTAGGAAATTCTTATAATACTTGTGATAGGTATTCATAGGCAATTACTGGCATACATTTTCAGGCCATCTCAGACTTGAACGTTATCTATTAGATGGCTCTACCGCTTTATACACATTCAAGTAAACCCTGAAGATGGGAAATAGGAGACTTGCATACCACTGTTTGAAAGCAGAATAGTGTCAAGGTATTCGCATCAAACTCTAAACCAAGGGATTTTAAATTCTCCTCATAAAAATGTCTCGAATTTAATAATTGCCTGTTTATAAAGTTAGTTTCTCATTTTTTTAGCTGTTTCCAGATATTTTTAAGGCTATTAGATTTCTTCAGAGAAGAATATGTCTGTCATAAGTTTGTCATGGATAAATTCGCATTGATCTAAATAAGTTAGCAACAACTATGATATTCTGATAGATCTACGTCTTCTAATCTCCTCTGTTTCTTCCACATAAGTCTTTCATGTAAACGATTCCTCATAGAATGTCTTTATCGTGATATGTATTCCACCATGGATATCTCAGATCTGTTTCTTTATGGGTTTATTTGAATTTATATGCAGGTATAATTTAATGTAACGGTTATAGGAAGAGTCCGTAAAGACGAAACAAAATTCATACGACATTCATTTATGATTTAGTAAATATGAATCTCGGTGTACACGAGTCGCTCGTAACACCAACGATCCCGTTTGGATTCACAACTTCACTTTTGATAATTTTGTCTTGAGTGGCAAGGAGCTGGAAGTGGCTGTCATTGACTATCGACAGGGCCGAACAGCCCTCATTGGAGAGGTATGTTTAATTTACAGATTCCTTGTTCATTACGTAATAGCAGTGGCAATAAGGAGGATTCAACAAAATCCAATGAATACTCTTTTTAAGGTACTAATAAATCTACAAGTAGCAGATATTTCAGGCCGAGCCTACTGGTATCCTATACCTCCGCCGTGGGACGCAACTGACCAGGATATTTCCAGCCAAGTATGAAGTTTATTCATTAATGAAAATCATTTATTTGAAATTGCATAAAAATTGTATTCACAGAGTTCCTAGATTAATATTACAAGATTTTACCATTGCTGTTCATATTTCCGTATGATTTTTTTAAATGCACAGAAAAAGAACAAATATTAACTCTTAATGGAATATTTTTTATGAATTATGTGAATTTTAAGGGCTTTTATGGAAATATCTGCCGCACATATCTGATGATAATTTTGAAGAAACCGAAAAAAACAGCTAATTTCGAATGTTCTAAGTTGTATTAAATTGACTCTAGAAACCGTTAATTTAAAAGTTGAGGAATTATCTATTACTCTTATAGAAGCTAGGAGAAATGTATAAAAACACGGTAATAGAGAAGGAGTTAGTGTCAAATTGGGTGAAGCAGTCATCAGGTAGTATCAAGAAGACCCTAATATTTTTTAGTCAATTATTCATTTCTCCTCATTCAAAAATCAATAAATTATATCAATAAGTGTTTAGAAACCGTCTACTTAATACAAACTAATTACATATATATTGATTTTCAGGTTCAGTCCGAAAGTGGGACGTTTGAACCTGGTGAGTTCAACTTTCGCATAACTGAATGTCTTATTTTCGAATAATTCAAATCTTAAGTTACATCTTGACAACGAGCCCCGTCCTATTAATGATAAAGAAAAATCGATACGCTTAGATTTGTTCATTACAACTACTTATATACTTTAAGTAGAGCAATATAGGCTCAATTTTGATCCTATTTTACTCGCGTATCTTAGACGACTGGTCGGGAGAGGCCTCAGAGCGAGGAATGGGACATGGTCAGCAGAGGTTGACGGGGAGAAGCGATGGACGCTCACTACGCAACATCAGTCCCCGTTCAGTGCCTAGTCAACTCTCCTCAGCCGTACGTCAGCGACGTCAACAAATGGAATGTGAGCCACGGACATCACGAAGGGGAACCCGTGCGTCTGCCCAACCTGCACCCCCAAGGACCCATCCAACTGATAGGCAAGTCTCCTTTTATTTCAAATGATACTATTGTAGCCCGTATTAATATAAAAAATCCACAATTTTCACTTATGGGAAGCGACTGAAATCGGTTGATAGACACTCCCATACATAATAAGGGAGAGAGGATCTAAAAGATTCTGGTAGCAACGTTAAAGTATCAACAGGTCTCACGTCATTTAATTTGGTGGATTCGGGTTGTAAAATGTGTTGATCACGTTCCAGAGTCAACTTTCACCATTCGTCTCCTGAATTTTTGAGCAAATTCTTGTCAGCGCTTTTCAGTGTTTATCCTTTTTTATTCAGAAAAGGTCGGTCTTGCCACTCCAATTCCTTTTTCCTTTCAACGATTGAAGAAGTCAAAATGATTTTACATAATATTCCGTAAATTACAGTTTTAATATTGCAGAAACTAGATAGCTAAAACCAGATAGCTCAAGTGATATATTACACATGACAATCCATTAATAGAGTTAGCGTATGTTATAGGTAGAAGACTGATGGATGTATAATTTATCATTATTTGGCTTAAATTCTGCAAAATTTTAGCCTATTGTTACTAAGCCCCTGTGGTATATCTTGCGATTTCTTACCCTTTTGGCAGTATTCCCTCTGACCATCTCGATTCTTGCGAGGAAGAATTCAGATTACTTGTGACTCAAATAAGGCTTCTATTTATAAGCGAATAGAATTATGGATTGACTGGCTGTCTCTTTAGCCAGCGAAACGATTTAATTACCAGGTACAATAATGAGAGAACAGTAATCGTAAAGCCAATTGTCTGAAAAACAAACTTATTTCAATGTATTTTTTTCTGTTCAAATAGGCTCTCCTCTTTTCCTCCCTTTCCCAGGACTCTAAAGTCCCACACTATTTGGCTAACAATAACCTCTTACCCATGACCCCGCGTCTCGATAAACAGGACTGCGGGTTTCCACGTTCGTGTGGTTTTTCATAATTAAGTTCTCTTCAACCTAATTAAGATTTTTCCCACTCTCATCATAACTATTTACTAAGGCGGTCAGGATAAAATATTTGTTTGTAGTATTCGTAGATATTGGTTAAATATGTCGTGATCTTTTATGACAGGGACGATTGAAATGGTCTTGAAAGCCAATATCTTGAGCAATATCTTGGTCTACTATGCTCCAAACAAATCCGAAGAGTTAGTTGCAGATTCAGAGAACCGTAAATATACGAATGATCTGGTCATTATCTCGTTGTGTCTAATAAGTCTAAAGCCGACACAGTCGAAAATAACTAATCAACAGTATTTTTCCACCCCCGTCATGTACTGCCCCCCGGATGTGTGAACATGTTACTCTATAACTTCATCAATAAGCCAAATTATGCCAAATTACTTTTATTCAGTGCATTAAAAGACATTTCTATAACATTATTTTATGCAATTGCTAAAGTAGCAAATAATATTCTGGTTGATTAGACCGAAATGTATTTTGAGTTTCACAGGAATAGGGATGATTTGCATGTAAACTATGCTTATTCCTACTTTACAGAGGTCCCAGATTTACGCTGTCAGAAGATGATCAAAGTTTCCTATCAGACAACTCAGAAGCTTCAGAATTTTCGTCTTTCTCAAAACTCAGTCTCCAATCCAATCGTCTTCGGCAACGTCAGCGTCAACGTCTCAACACTGGAAGTACAAAACTAGGGCCCACTGGTGGAGCACGTCATCTTTCTCCCCGAATGTCGCGAAGCCGTCCAGACTGTCGCTCACCTCCACAAGACCTTCTTACAGAAACTGGAGAGGAAGAAGGTGAAGATGATCAAGGTGGTGGAATAGAGCCCGTTCGAACAGATATTGATGGTGGCAGACGGAAATCTGATAGAGGAAGAGATGAGAGATCGGCATTAGATGATCAACTCAAATCTTCGTCCACTGAAGAGAAATCAGCCTCTTCTTCAACTCCTGCTGGAATGTCTGCTAGAATTGCTTCCTCTATAGCTTCGGCTCCTGCAACAGATATCGGATCGTCCGCTGGAGCTCCAAAATCTCCCACAGCATCATCACAATCTGCCGCCGCTAGAAAACGTAGATCCAGTATTGGTCACCGGTTCAGTAATGTGCTTGGAATATCCAAGAAAAACACTACTGCAAGTGGAGCTGGTATGGAGCCCAATTTTTTAAGCGCCACTGAAATGGATTTCAGTAGTTTAAAAGATATTTTTTTGCAGATAAGAAGACAAAGGCATCATTTCAAAGAAGTGAGGAGGTGCTCCCGGCCTACATTCAGACGAATGAGAAGGCTACTGTCTCGGGTGGATACAAAGCCCCAGGCATTGTGGCGGAAGGCGCAGGATTCGGAGGTATTGCGGCCAGTAGTGCTCAATCGGCTGGAGGTGTTCTTGGTGCTCAAGGTGGTCACCATGGCAGTAGTCTTCAACATCAACTTAGCACGACTCTTCATTCTTCAGGTGGCTCTGGTAGAAAAGATCTCGCTCTCGAAATGTGAGTTTTGGAAATCTCTATTGATATTTATTTATAAAGTTAGCATATAGGATTCTAGTCGACTAGCCTATAGATATATTTTTAAAATATAATTTAGCACATATTGTGAAAGTAGTATCAGTATTTTCTATTATTTATGGACGTCAGTGTAGAATAGTCATTTAGCTTTATATAGCGATGTTTGAGTATGTCTCTCTTCAGTAATTCCTTTAAAAGTAAAGTTCCTATGAACTAATCGGGTTCCTATAGAATATTAAGGTCATATGAGAGAAAAGGGAGTTAAATCACGATTCAAAGATACGAATTTGATAGAGGATGTATAGTAATTGGAGGATGAGTGAAAAGTGGCAAATGAAGATTTCGGTCTTGAAAATGATGATTCACATTGAGCTGGAATTGTTATTTGTGCCGTTTTTCCTTATATGGCAATTTGGCTCAATTTTTTTTGAAGACATTAAGTTTGACTAGGGTTTCGTCTCGAAGGCTTGAAAGATAAATTGAGCTGAACTTCAGTTATCCATGAAGGAATGATTTCTGTTCATTTTTGTTCTTGGAATCAAGTGTTTCCCATATCGATTGTAACTCGTTCGATCGAGGGGAAAAGCGTTGCTAAAACTTTGAGCAGTGCTTTTGACACTTTCAGTTGTTAATTGGCCAATTATTCAATGGCTTTGGCTGAGTAGATCCTTTTGGAGTGGTATTATTAAAAATTTAATACGTTAATGTCCGTCAATTTAAATAAGTATTCAGAAAGGGGTCGATTCGTTTTAACTTTTGCAGTTAATGATTTTAAACGGTTCCCCATTTTTATCAAAAAAATGACATACCGGGATTGTACTTTCACTGGATAAACCTCTTTAAGAAGACCTAATTTAAGATAGTCCTCTTTAAGAACTAGATATCGAAGTTAAAATGGAAAGACAGGGATCAAATTTTTTTGCTGATGTGCATCACTTTGGAACGAGGTTATTTTTTAACTTACCAACGTATTTTTTCCTATTTACAGGGGAGAAGTGCACGTGGGAGAGTTTGTTGAAGGCTTAGGTCCAGGTCAATTGGTTGGTCGCCAAGTGCTAGGAATGCCTTGTCTTGGAGAGATTCAGCTTTCTTTCTTCGACAGAAAGGGGCACCTTGAAGTGGAAGTGATTCGAGCCCGAGGTCTTCAACAAAAGAATACGTCCAAACCCCTCCCCACTCCCTATGTCAAGCTACACCTTTTGGAAGGCAAACAGTCCGTTGAAAAGATGCGTACCACTGCGCCTGCTCGTCGTACTCTCGACCCCCTCTTCCAACAACAATTCTCCTTCTCAAACTCCTATAAAGATAAAATCCTCCAGGTATGCAAATAAACTCCATTTTACATACAATAGGCGTAAAATCCCATGTTAATTAGCATAACCATTACGCATTCATATTTACCTTTTGGATGCGTATTTCACGATCTACTTAATTCGCAAAGCAGTATATACACTAACTTAATTACCATTGTGATATGTATATAGGTAAGCGTATGGGGCGAATACGGCAGAATGGACAAAAAGGTATTTCTTGGAATGTGTGAAATTGTGTTGGATGACTTGAATCTTCGATCAATCGTATTTGGGTGGTACAAACTCTTTGGAATGATCGCTGCCACCGCACAGCATCATAAACAAGTCCGTAGACACACAAGTTCCTCAGGTGGTGGGACTTCTTCGAACCCTTCCTCTTCATCTGCTGCCAAACGACACGCATCTAAGAGTCGACAACCTCGGGACAAGAGCTAGAAGTTCCCATCTACAAAGTGAATAAATCTTCCTTATTTCCCTCGGAAAGAAAACTCCTCAATCTCTTCATGTTATCTCCTCTTCCGTGGACCACATACAACAAACAACAACCAAACAGCATAATATATAGTCAAAGATGACTTCAGATCCAATCAGATTTACCAAAAGAATATATCCTGATCACCTTCTAGTAGTGAAGCTCACCCTGTATTCCCCTTTCTTCTCTTTCTAGTTTCTTCAATGTGCGGATGTACATATTCATTTCCTCTTCTACTCCCCTCCCTATTTTTGTTTTTCTGTTAGAGGATGCTTCATTCTTCATGTTACATTCTTTGTCACTATTCTTTCTTCCTTGCTTTTATAACTTGATATAGCAACACTGATACTTTCTCAATCCACCGCCCTCCTCATAGCTCTACTTCATTCACGGGCCTTAAAGACGCCAAATAAGCTCATTTATAAGTGTCTGTGTTTAAGGAAGTAGTCTTGATCGTTTGTCACTCTTTATTTCCACTCTCCTTCTTCCTCCTCCTTCTCGGGTTTGTCTGAGAAAGAGGGTGTGTGTGCTTGTGTCTAGGTAGTGGGACTGCATCGGCCTTTCCACTTCAATGCAAAATAAAGTAACTCGATATCTTGACTTGCCTTCTTACTGTAAGAACTTTCTGTTGAGAAACCATCACATGCTAATTTCTATATGCAAACTTAAGTAGTCTTTGTAGTGAATTCAGGGGTCGAACGATGAGGCTATTTAATAATTTAGTTATCTGAATCAATAATTTGCTAGCTAATATTCATACCAACAATAAGCATTGAATATTACGATGTGTAGCTGTTAATATTATGTATATTGCAGATCAATAAATGCGGAACTTGAACCTGTTAGTTCCAAAAAATAATCCATTATGCTTAGCTTCATTAAATGAATGAAGCATCGTTATTCTTCGTCACCGCCTTGAATTGAGATTATTAAGGGTGCCAGTATTAATGAATTTTTAGTAGCAAAACGCTTTGAGTAACAACAAAGAATGAATATATTAACACATATAGTATACAATGTACTAGGAGAGCAAGTGCATGCATAGCTACACCAGAGGAGAAATAGTTTTGGGAAAAGGATATGAAAATAAGGTTCATGGACCCTAATAACATATGTCGCTACTTTATCAAACGAACTTTTAAAGGTTTGCACTGAATTCGGTATCAGCAATAAGGATAACATTCCGGAAATTGGACACTGGACGTCCTTGTTTATCATTGCGCCTGAAAAACAGTGATCCTATCGATAGCGCAAGTGCATTGCTTTCTTTTCGCAAAATTCACATGCAGTTGCCAGCTTCGCATTCCATCCCCATTCTCTTTTGACGGGAATTTAGAGGGCATGATATAGGAGTTGACGTAGTTGGTGTTTTAGCCAATGACGACCTATTTAAACCGAAGACCTCCCTGGCGTCTTGATCGATTTGACTTTACCAGAACTTTGTGCAAGCTTCTTTTTCACTTTTCCTTGGAATCTGATAACTCAAAAAAGCCTTGGTGTTAGACAATTGGGAAAACTTCTCATTGTACTTCAAAGTTGAGGTCTTCTTTGTTGAAGCTTGGCTGCCAGAACTCCAGAGGAATCCGCTAATCTGGCTCTTCAAATATCGTGGCTCTGCGAGAGTGTAATCCTAATACCCGCCTTACCACAGTATTATGAAGAGCTTTAAGCTTGCTGTTAACAGATACCCTTAGCACTATTGTGAAAAGGTCGTAATAGAGGACTGGTTTTACAAAATTTTTGGACCTTTTAAAATGGGTCAGAATCTTATGAGTTGCTGTTTGGCCCTAGAGATATTGTGGATTGCAGCTTTAGTAGCTGTCCCATCTGCATTAATTTGCGATCCCAGATATGTAAATGAGTTGACTTTTTTAATACTATTGGGTGGCTGCGCCGATCCTGTCTATGCTACTAGAGATTTGTAATTAGTTGGCAGAAATTAATATCCTCGGGCAGTTTTTTTCTCTCTCATCAAATTGTCTTGTCCAAAGGTTTGCAAAATAACTGTGTTCTAGTTTGGTTCTGGAAATTATATCCATGGGAACATTTTCTCTTCATTTAGTTGAGCAGCCATGAATTTGGGATAATTATCTAAAGTACACATCCGGTAATGCGAAAAAAAATAAGAAAAAACATCAGAAAGCAGAAAGAGGAACCTCGAAGTCTCTTAGACCCCCTTCTTCAATGTACTTAGCCGGGAAAGCTGTGTATTGCATTGTCCGATTGATAATGCTCTATAGTATCATTGAATAAATGGACTTGTCCTCTTATTGTGTGTCAAATGCAGCCGTCAGAACTTAATCAAGTTATTTTAAACATGAAGATTTACCTTGATACATATTTTTCTATTCATGAATTCATTGTCCAGTTCCAGTTTTGGTATAATTAGAGAATGTGTTTATCTCTGTCTACTTTTCTTAACATTACTGAATTGTGGCTCTTATCCTATTTTAATAACTACTATGCGTTTTTTAAGTTAAGATTCTGTAAACATGGAGTAATGTTAAATTATTACAACGTCCAAGTGATAATTCTCAGAATCATGTCGGATTTCCAAACTCAGAGCATTAATTATTAAGTAGAAATATTTAATTACCATCAAATTTATTATAATCCTTACGATCAATATCTGAATTGTTGGTGTAGTAAAAAATTCCAGATCTTAAAATATGTAGCGGATGCTACACCAATAAGTCTTTTTGCTACACTTAGGTAATCCTCCTAAGCAGCCCAAATAGCCTCTAGTAGAGTCCTCTATTACCAATTCACTCCCAAATTAGCTAAGCTATACCCAAAATGGTAAGAACCAGAAAGATGCTGAGTGGAGAGGATTCATTGACCACCTCGTTGCTTTTTTATGAAAGCTTAGTCATTAAATACAAAACCATGCTGGGCTGCAGGGATCTTGATTGCTGATTGGTTGGGGAGGTCTCCGCACGCACGCCGCGCTTGATCTCAACGCGACCGGTTAAATGTTCGCACTTCCCGTGGTGAGCTCTAGCGCACGTGATTCAATCAGCCTTGTTAGGATTGTGAACCCCACAAACATATTCAGATAATTGCAACTTCCATTAAATCATAACACACCGGCAGATGCGAGATATTTATTCACATTCTTCAACCAATGTTGAATATCACCCCGATTCATCTTGAATAAATTAAAAGTACCTATTGACAGCAAAATTCAAACTAAACTTCCAAAATATGATTTTGGATTTAATATTCTGTAAGTCAAAAACTAAAATTTCAGAATATGAAATAAATTCTCCCAGAAGATTATGCAAATTAATATTTATATTTCAACGAAATATTTTAAGAAATGCATTTCTTTTTACAATCTGAATTTGTTATGCTACTCAGTAAAGTGGAACAAGTATTACACAATCGACAACATATAAGCATCGATTTCATCCGAAATTCCCGAAAAAGTTTTAACTGGTTGCGAATAAAATGTCTTCTGCGACCTCGAATAAAACTTCTAATTACGCAGAATCTACCTCAGAGTTAAATGCAAATATCTGACTAGTCATTGGAATGGACCGGTTTCTCTGTTTCTGCTCTGCGTTAAATTTATTGGCATCATTTTAATTCGTAATCTAACAGCAAATATTAAAATCCTTAATACATATGAATCTTTTCGAACAGCAATGGAAGATTCTTGAGATTCTTGAGATGCAGGATTTCAGTTTAAGTTCTGCTAAGAAAGAATTTTTAAGGAAAGTCGTATCTCTGGGTTTCAGTCTACCTTTTGAGCATCCAGAAACAAGATATTTTTATTCCCGTAATTCTTGGCTATTCGAAATAGCGGACCATCCCCTTGTCTTTTTATGGAAATTTATGCTTTGCTGATTAGCAATATTTTACTTTCTAACCTACGGAGATTTGGATAAAACATTTGGAGGAAAATTTATTGAATTGACAAAATATTTAGCAGTTAGACGATTCTCATTTCCCAAAACGTTCGGATCTGAATGAGTGTGCATTCATTAGGTAATTTTAACCATCCTAAACTCTCATCTTAATAGTTGTTTTCAAGCGTCTACAACTGTTTTTCATCAAAATTTCAAAGAAATGAGTTGGAGGGTGTGTTATTAATTGAGATGAGATTAAAGTAAAATCTGCAGATTTTGATCTCGAAGGCAAAGATTTCTTTATAGCTCAATTTTTTCCTTGGCGTCCCATTGTAAATTAAACAAGACGTTATTTTCCATTAGCAAAGATCTGTGTAGATCTATTTCATAAACCACCTTATTAGAAAATTTCGAAGCGAGATTTCATGGCAGTAGAGATCCGGTTAGTATGAATAAATCGCATGTTGACAGTAGTCTGGTACATTTATTCGGTTGTTTTCTTTTAAATAAATATCGTTCTATTAGAATTTTGCATTCCTGAAGCAAATTTGATACAAATATATGTTAAATAGATGCATTTATTATTGATTCCCTTTATTACCTTTATCATATGTCATTCTATCTCTGACCACGATGATTTAGTAAATTTTATATTTTGGCATATTTGCAAAATCAAATTCCATAAAAATGGAAATTAATAACATTCAAACATCAATTACAGGACAGGTTAGTCGAAGATCTAAGATATGGGAATGCATTGCTTCTATACTATATTGCTAGAAGCAGAGGTGAATAGACTTCGAAGGTTTTGATCTGAATGCATAAATATCCCCTTAAGATTCCGGGTTTTTATGACCTCGACTTGATATTTTTGAGGACATTACGCTCCAGTGGAGCTCAGTTTTAAAGCCCTGCGAGCGCAGGATTTTACTAAACTGTGATTTTTAAGAGAGAATTTTTGCAATTCCATAATTCATATTATTCTCATTCATTTAATAGCAGAAAATAGCTTTCTGTACATACTTAAAAGGGAGAATATTGTTACCTATTTAATTTTAATCGCTCCCAAAAATATTCAAACTGGTAAATATCTTGGAAGTAGATAATACAGGTGGCTAACATAAATATTCATTTAATGTAAAATACTATTTCCTTTCTTCCAAAATTTAGTGCATCTTACTTTGAAAAAACTCTCCACCAATTATATTCTCTTCATCTTTTCGTAAATGCTAAACTGATTTTACTTATGACTATAAAATAGAAAACTGGAGCATTTATCTTAATAAAGTACAAAATCTCACTTTTGCTCTCTAAAACTGAGAGACTTTAAAATTAAAATGAATAATATTGTGAAGTGATTTTTGACTGAATGACTAAAATAACTGAATTTTGTCATATTCTTTCTTCTTGTACTGATGCCCTTGGCATAATCATAAAAAATTACTTACTAATTTTAGTGAGTAAATTTAATCAATATGATACTATAATGAAAGAGGCTCATTAATTTTATATTTGGTTCCAAGGAAATAGCAGAAACAATGGGAAATTTTTCATTGTCTGAAATAAAAGATGAGTGATAAAATAGCAAAATTGATTATCCGATCGATTCTTGGTAGGTTTTCTGTCAGTCTTTCTCACACCTTGAAAACTTACTATTTTTAGTATGCCTATATAATTGTAAAGGAAAGGATTTCAAATGCTTTTTCTGCCATTCTGGGCTGAGATTCAGTTTGCCTTTAATTTCACAAATTTAATATTCGGTGTTAGAAACATCTTACTCCTAAAGCCCTGCATTTATTTGTTAAATTCTTATCCATAAGACAATAGCTAATTAAACAACTCTCTATGAATTAGCCCAAGTCAATAAGCAAGGTGATAAAATGTGAGGCTCCGGGATACCTTCTATCTACCCAAACTAAGTGTGAACTACACTTCCATTAATGGGCTTGGGAAGTAGTAATGCTTCTAATAACATGTAAAGTTAAGTTTGTCAAAGTAACAACATACAGTCAAGGATTACTTCGCTCCGCAATCAAACCACTCAAAATGTGTTGACAATATATCAAAAATTTACACTTGACTTTCGCTTCCTCTCATTATTATGAATTTGCATTTCAACATCGAAACCGTGTGACTAGTGTTGATTACAGTTTTTTAAAAGTGGTCTACTTAAACGAGTCTTTTGAAAATTTCGTAATACCAATTACAATTTGTTATACTATGTTTGATTAATCGAGAGAATGCTTAATTTTATCATTTATTTTCTTATTTAATTTGTAGTTAGGCTGAGTAACCATCGTGAAATATAAAAGTTGATATCTCGTGCCCTTTTACTATCGGCTAATATTAAGATCCCATTAAGAATTTGCATATAGCAATTATTTTAGAAAATGGCATTGTTTCCACCTGTCACGAGTGTACATATCTTATACTTTTATCATAAAGGCATACAGTTATTCGCACGATTTCATCAACAGCTTATTCAAGAGCACCTAAAGATGGTAGCATTGGGAATAAGGATTCAAACTGGTTGGGTTTTAATCACTTGGAGTTAGCTCTTTAATAAGACACAACAAGGCACAAACTAGTTGTCCTGCAGTTAAGAAGCTCAGCAATTGACTCAATGAAGTTGATAATGTCACGACAGCCGCAGATGGCGACCAAGGTAAGTATTTAAATTACTCACTAATATCACCAGTCGGATTGAAGGTATTTCAAGTTGACGAATCCGTGCGTTACACATCAGTTCGAGACGTCCATTTTCAGTTCTAAATTGTGCGTAACTGCACTCCCCATCCATTGTCACCTCCATTACTAATAATCTGTCTCATCTTACTTTTTATATCTTTCAATATGGAAGGGTCTCTAGCTCAATGGCGGACCTCCCCTACATTATTGATAGCTGCTTTAAGCGCATTAATGTGATTCATAGCAATCTCCTTATTTGAATAACTAATCTTTTAATACAAATTAGTATACTGAACTCAAGTCCACGAACTTGAATGTCTCAACTGAATGATATTTGAGGCATAAGATAATTGCCATGTATACACATGAGAGTATTCCTAACTCTTAATATTTTATTTATTTATTTGCGAGTATAATTGTGATATTTGAAAAAAACAGTTTGAAATTATACTGATTAAAAATTATGGATTTTCTTGTTCAAATGCCCTCATTCTATATGGTTAATATTGCTTTCTTTAAGAGAATGGAAAAAGTTAAATCGGACTCCTATTTCAAAGCCCTCCCAAAATAAATCATTTTAACGTCACTTTAGTCGGTTTACGTTCAGCTCTCATCTGCCTTTTGGGAGTACCTTTAAATACAAGTAATATTTTAAGGGCAAAAAGTATCCGACAACCACTAGGTCTTTTGTTAAATGGGTACTAAGACGTAATATATCTGCATGAATAAGACTTCAAAATAGCTAATGGAAAATAAGTAAAAAAATAATTTCCTAATTAAATAGATGACTAATGTAAATACACAATCTACTTTCTGATGATTTGCTATTTTTATATTTTGATTTGGACCTGTGTCTGTTTGTTTCTTTTTCGCACTAACTTGGTTTAGAGATGACTGTCTACCAGTGCGTTTTGAAAAAGACATATTTAACTCTAGTTGCCCTCTTAATTATACATTGGTTTTGGAGTTTTTATGTATGGTCCGTATCTTTCAGTCTGGCCATTCAGATAAGAGCGCAGCGGCCAAATAGAGCAACTTTTTCTCGAATCAAAATGCTCTCCCGATCCTCCTCACCACATATGATCACGGACTCCATGATGCCATAAACGTCGTGATGCCCTGTCTAGGACACAAATGTGGCTTAGGACTGTAGCGGATGCTACACAAATATGGTTTACTAAACCTCAGTAATTCTATTAGAAGTCCAACTAGTTATTAACGGATAAAGCCGACTTCTAGCAGAGTCCTCTTGTATAAATTAGCTCCCAAAATTAGCTAGACTATGTCCAAAGTAGCAAGAACAAAGAGAGTATCGAGTGGAGAGAGTTTATGGCTCAACTCTTGCCCGCTGTCAAAAGGCTTAGTTATTAAATACAATCAACCCTACGCTGCAGGGATATTGATCGCTGATTGGCTGAGAAGACCAAAGCACACACGGCCGCGCTTGATCGCTACGCGACCGGTTACACACCCACACTTTCCAGAATGTTCTAGCACACGTGAGATCCCCTAGATCAGCCTTGGTAGCGTGTGTCCATTGATGTCCACTGATGAGCATTTGTCGATAGAGAGGTATCAGAAAGCAAATTTCTCTTCAGAGAAGCCAAATAACGCCATTTTTCTGTCCGATGTATGTGCAGGAAACACTTTCATTTAACAGGCTTGAGAATTATAAGTGAATAACAATATTTATCATTTCTTTATGATACTGAGCTTCAGGCTTCACATAACAATTTTTGGCTTCAGTTAGTTAAACTTATCAACACCAATAGAGGTTAATATTTTGAAGTGCTTTTCAGCGGTTTTAATCTGTAAATTAAACATTTTGTCATTCCCATCGTGACTGTCATAAAAATGTGACATTAATTTTCGTTGGTGTAGTTAACATGATAAGTTATCTGCTTTTTCTAATCAACACAAATGGTGAGATTGTTACTGATGACTTCTTTTTACCCTATTGACACAATTGTCCATGTATTATCCCCTTAAGTAATGTATGGGTAACTCAATTTCACCAGGATATGACGCCTCTTACTTAGACTGAGACATAGACTTTGATTCTCGAACGCCGACTGAAAACAACCCCGCTATCCGGTCAGTTTAGAGATTTAAAATCGTGGGTTGAGAAAGTGAGAAAGCAATAGAAGCAATGGCATGTGTGCGCTTACGATACGGCAGTCGACGCGCTCATCTTCAAGGTTGAGGAACGATCAGCTCGATACTCACCGATTAAAATCCACCTAACTGCATGATCAGTCAAACTAATTAATACTGGTTAAAGAACTTAAGCTTATTAGAGGAGAGATTTCTCTGTTCAAAATGAGGATCTAAATATCTTCCCTTATCGTAGAAATTGCTAATTATTCAACATCAGATATGACCTTATCCCATTCACTAACACATTTATTGATCTAATTATAGTCATGAGAAAATAATGTGATGCCTTTTCGCTTGGCCTGGTGAAGTTTACTGCGCTACTAAGACTGTCCAATAGGATCTCGCGCGCGGAAGAGCATTCTGGAAGGTGCTGCGTGCCACCGATTGCGTATGGAGTAATCACGGGCATGTGTGCAGAGGCCCCTCCAGCCTATCAGTGATTAATATTCATGTGGCATTGTGTTGAATTTACTCAAAATTATTCCGAATTGCAGTAAAACATCTCTCCACATTTGTCTTCTCACGTCTTTTGCGTGGCCCAGCTTAATCTTCGGGGCATTGCATAGCCTTGCAGCTACGATTTTTACTGTTAATATTTGTCATACAAGTTGCAGATATGACAAAGAGCAGAAGAGAATGACAGAATGGCTGACAAACTGTTAAATAGATAACTAACTCTTCATTATTTCCGAATTATTAATACTAAGGTGTTGTATATTCCATCAGCTCATTGAAAAATTTAGATGGAGACCGGTATTGAATGACAGGTTCCTCTTAGAAACTTTCTGCTCAACTTCAAACCCTATTTTTTAATGTTACTTTTATTTTATTCTTAAATATATTTGGCAAATCCATCTTCATGTGATTAAATTGCATCTTTGATTCCCCTTCTCCCTCTTGCTTACTTAACTGAAATTTCAGGTCAAAGCTGTAAAATTTCTAATGAATGCATTCACATCCTTCGACCTAATATTCAACGTTAGCTCAGTAAACTTACAAATTATTTAAATATGAACTATTTATCCTGCTCTGCAAGTGTAACGTCTATTATAGTCTTAAAGCAGTATGCTACCTTCAAATCTCATGAATAGATGAGTAGTTTTCATAATACAACTGACAGATAATTTAGCTTCTATATCGGGAGGAAAGTGGTTTAGGAAATTCACTAGAGAATGCCTAGTCTTTAACTGGACAAGTTCATTTTATGGTTATCGGTTCTACTCCTTCAATCATATTCATTGAGCTCGACGATGCCATTTTGATGTAATAACTGCGATAAAAGCCGTATTATGAATTTAAGCTGAAAATACTGTTGGCCTGAGTAGACGATAAACGCTGTCAATTTTGTATATACCTATGATCTGGTTGTGGCACAGTTATACCATAGCTGAAATATGTAACCGAGACTCACCATACCACATATCATTATTTCAATGCATAAAGCAAAAAATGTAAACGGACTCATTTAATTACCTGAATTAATGATAACTGTCAAATGTCGATTTACCGATTTTTGTCAGGCCTAAGTCGACTGGTTTTGCTTATCACCCACAGACCCTTTTTGACATAAAGAAGCAGATTTAACGGTGCATTTGAGAATTATTCTCCTGTCAAGAGGCTAGGCTTTATTACAGCAAAATTTCAAGAAAGCCAAACGTACAACTAATCTGTTTGTGCATGACGGTTATACTTTCGTTACTTTTAATGAAGCCTTCAAAGTTTTAAGTCAACAATAGATAACAAGCAGTTTACGCGACAGTCTACAGAATCAGAGATCGTAGATTCGATACTTATCGCTCTATACTCAATGGACGAATGACCAACTGAACTGATTAAAACTACTAAATAAAGGAGTAATAGAAATTGTATTTCTCACTGAGGAGGTTCTATGATGGTATTCACCCCAACCAAGTTAATTGTTGGAATCGGCTTAGACTACTTTTGAGGACATTAGCGGTCAGAATGGACTAAATGAGCAGCGTTCAATGATGAATATTCAAATTTTGACGATATATTTCATCAATTTTTAATTTTCAGCGTTTAATAACAACCCGAATCTCGGGTGTAGAAGTAGCCACCAATTGAAATAATTACTCACCCCAACATAGCTTGCACACCATTTGAGATTTCAGAAGTAGCAAGTGTCCAGGTAGATTACTGAATTTAGTTCCTAACGCGTTAAATACCTGCTAAACTAAAGGCAGTTAAAAATAATTTTTAAATAAATCTAATACACTGGACCTAATACGAACAAAGTGAAAAGTACACCGTGGATACTTAAGTACTGGGCTGTGAGCCAATAAGAAACAACTAAAGCAATGCCGACAACTTTCACCCTTGCAAAAGTTCTAGAACAAGCGTGTGCAGCATGCCGTACGAGGTGTTTATGACTCCGCATAGTAGATGGGTGATGGCGACTACAACAATAAGCTGGTGTGATGAGATAAATGAGAGCTATCCGAGAAGAAACAACACACACAACACCGAAAAGCACCCCTCAATTCGGAGAGATCAAGAAGACCAGGAATTATTCAAAAGAACGACTTCAATGTTTTCAACAACACACAATATCGGTTAGGAACAATAAAAAGTATTACAGGAATTATCATTAGCGATGCTCGGCACGTGTTTTATTTTCGTGCATGGCCGTGTTGGTGAGGATAGTAATACGTGTGACGATTGAAAACAAAGAGGAAAAGGGAGCAGGAACAACAATAATTTAATCGACATCCATGTCCTCATTTCCTACAGTGTTGGTTGTTTGGGGGTCCGCCTTTGGTGCTTTACTGTTGGGGACATTCTTAGCGTCTACTTTTCCAGCACCCTCACCCTCTTGTGATGGTGAATTAGCTGGTGCTGGCGGCGGGGCTGGTTTTGGTTTCGAAATTATCGGGTTGCAAGTCATTTCCAAATCCTAAAAACAAGAAACGCAGAGCTAATACCTTCAAAACCCAGATATAAAACAAGTCAGGCATGTAAGAAGCTTTTCAAACCCTTTTAGCATTGACAAGATCAGCAGTGAAAACAGAAGGGTCTGAAGTGGACTTCATTTTGCCGACAGCTTCCATAAAGGTATGCAGAATTTCTTGCTTATGCTTTAACGCACTCTCTACTTTTGCCATATCCTCTTTGGCTAGATGCTCGTATTTATCATCTCCAGCAGCGTAGCACTCCAATACCTTCTGAATTTTCTACAATACACACAAGATAAAGTGTTAATACTAATAATAACAGGAAAGCATTTAATTATAATTACACCGAAATTACCTCGCAAGCATTGGTAAGATCGCTGATAGCCGAGGGTCGGTTTTCGAACTCTCTAAAACGAAGCATGAACCTATCTCCAAGTCGTTTGAGAGCTTCAAGTCGTTTGTAGATGGCCGACTTCTTAGCATCTTCGCCCTCACCATAGATCCAATCCTCAGCGTCATTCAATTCCTTCCTGAAGGATTCCCTCTCAGTCTCAGTTATGAACTGATTCAAAGTGGACTCCAACTTGCTGCGCATATCGTAGACGTATTCCTCAAGTGTATTTTTCATGTGCTGCCTCTCGCGCTCAACGACGTCATTTTGGTTAAGTCTTGCCTAAAAAGAAAAATGGAATAAATATAAACCGTCAGTAAGAGTTAAGATGAAGGTGGAATGCTTACATGAAAATCAGTAAACTCAAGCAATTGTTCCTGAGATAACTGCATAGTGGTTGACTTGACAGGAACATCACGCGGTTTAAGGAAAACTTTTTTCTCGGTTCGCACAGTGGGTTTAGAGGGAACTGTAGCAGCGTCATTAGAATCCGCCTCCATGGGTTGTGGTTCAGCAGCGGTAGGAGTCGACTCAGCTTTCTCAGATTCTGAAGGAATATCCGTCTCCACCTTTACTGGAGCAGGAGCTGTGATTTTAGCATCCTTTGCAGCAGCTGGTTTCTCCTCTTCAATCGGTACTTCGACCTCCTTTTCAACTCTCTCCATGACAGAGGCAGTGCTGATGGTAAAGATACCATTAGCATTGACACGAACTTTAATTCTCACTTGGGCTGTATCATCCGGTGGTGAAGGCACAACATCAGTAATTCTAAACGTCCCAATCAGTGGATTAATTATGTGCATATCGTCAGGATTAGAGTAGCTAGCAGTGAGTGTGAAGTCAGATTTCCTGTAGAATCTAAGTTGCTTTGTAGCAGGAATGGGGCATTGCTGCTTGAATACCACAGTTGAATCACCCTGGGCAGATTCGCTTGGGTCTTCGTCTTTAGCGGCAACATGTACATCCTCGGATGAAGGCGTCCAACTGAGTGAAATAGAGTAGGGGCAGGCATCAGTTATCGAGAATTCTCGAACTTTGTAGGCTGGTGAACAAATGGCAGCCTATAAAGATTATTTAAAGAGGGTTAGAAGATATGTTGACGAATGGGTCCATTAGAAGTGAGCAAAAACCAACCATGAAGGCGCATCCACGTGCAACGGCTTCATCGGCATTCAGAGTTGTGCTGCCGTCCTTTTGGAAAACTTCCTTAACAAGACTTTTAACAGCGGGAATACGTGTTCCACCTCCGACTAACTCCACAGAATGAAGATCCGCGGGTTTAAGATTTGATGCCGCAAGAGCATTTTCCATCGTCTGTTTAACTCGCAGAAGCAGAGATTCGCAGAGCGACTACATAAATAAGGAATTACAAACGAAAAAATCTTACTTCAAAGAATTCCCGCTTCATTTTACAAGAAATATCTGTATCCTCAACGAGACATTCCACATTAATTGGAATTTCCGTAGAATTAGTGCTCATAACTTTCTTCAATTTATCGCAAGCCTTCATTAAACGAACGCGAGCCTTCTTGTTTGACATTACGTTAAGTTTGTACTTCTCCTGAATCTCAATTACTAGGTGCTTAAAGATAGCCATATCGAAATCTCTGCCACCTAGACAGGGATCACAGGCAGTTGAAAGGACTCGCATCTTTCCGTCGTTGAAGGCAACAACAGCGACTTGAAGATTTGAGTTTCCTAGACTCACGAACACCACGTTCCTAGACGGTTGTTCTACCGGTGGCAAGTCCTTCTTTGTGAGACCGTACGCAATGCCAACTAAAAAGGCAATAATTTAATACTTGGTAAATTACTTGCTGTTGTTTCGTTCACAAGCCTCATGCAATTTAGTCCAGCAATTCTTGAAGCATCAAGGAATGCTCTCCGCTCACGATCAGTGTAGTAAGAAGGCACACTAAGAACAATATCGACAATTTTTGTTTTAAGATCCGCCTCAGCAATCTCCGAGAGCTTATGAAGATGCATGGCAAGAATTTGTTCTGGAAGAAGGACCGTTGGCTCTCCACTAATGTTAACCTTTATAGCAGCTCGCCCTTGGCCGTCAGCAACAATTTGATAGAAGGTATGTTCCCTTTCAATATTTATAATGGGATCAGCCTCCATTTTGCCAATAAGACGAGAGAAACCAGATACTGTGTTGGAAAGATTTGTTACAGATTGCTGCTCAGCAGCATAACCGATAAATCGAGAGGCTCCATTGAATGCCACGCAAGATCTAACAAATTAATAAATAAACAAAGTTAAATACATACGGAGTATTCCTATCGCTAACTTCATTAGCTAATATCTCTACTCCACCCTTTTTTGCCGCACCAATGTAGCTCGTGAGACTACCGATATCAAATCCAACAACAGCTGAGGTCATGGCGAGATTGTGCTAGAATAGTCTCGAACCAACTAATAAAGCATTAAATGATTGTAAATTTACAGCGATCCGTTAAAACAAAAATGCAAATTTTCAATAAAAATCATCATTAACGAGACATCTTTAAAATTGTTTGCCCGTTTTATTTAGATTAATTTTAAACTTTGAAAAATTCAAAAATTTAACACATGATTTATTTCATGACTAACATCTTTTATTTGACGTTATTTAATATGAAATGATTAACAGGAATGAACGTTTCAAACAAGTGAGTACAAATAAATTTGCACACAAGTATTTTTTTCTTTTAACTTCCTTTAATTTAAAAGAATTTATTCACATTACTGTTGCAAATGGCGTATAATATAAATCGACCTGCCAATACGAAAACGAATGCCTTGTACTGATTTTATTGTCTGGGTCGCTTTGCACTGTGATGTTGTCGGATTGTATTTATAACTAGTGCATTTTGCTGGAGAATGTACGAGTAGGTTACAGTGTCCAATAGAAAAGAGCAGACAACATCAATTACCCCCAGTGATACAAAATATTTACCGTTTTTATTGCGATAAGCAACCGAAATCGATCAACAGAAAAGTTCAGTAAATGGCAAAATGGGGGGGGGAGGATTCAAAAGATACCGGGAATAGTATCAAGGCATTAAGGAGTTTCATCTCACTTGACTTTCGGATACTGCTTATATCATATTTACGAAATTCAAATTTCATTATTAGTCCCTGAATTTGTGTAGATTCTTATCTACAAAATTAGTCCTCATTGACCGGATTTTTAAATTTAGGACAGCTTCTAGCCACTTCAATTTATTTTTTCTTCCAATGATAGAGAAATCATATGCAGAAGCCTAGAGTTTTAACACATGGCTAGAAAATTTTGGTTAGCAGTGCACCATAAACTCAATGGTGCAACAATACTCAGTATGAAAAATGCTATTCATGAAGAGTACTTGATTTATACCAGATCTCTGGAACTCGCAAATATCTACAGGAAAACGATTTAGGTATGAACCAACAGTTAATGTAATTTACCTGTATGTCAAATATAATTATGAAAAGTATTACGAAATTATATTCCTTAAGGTCACGTATATAAAAATAGTAGGCACTTTAGGTAATTGGAACTTATTATAGACGTTTAAAGTTTATTATATTAAAAACAATTTACGATAATTTACAGAAGTTGCAAATAGTATAACTCAATGAAACTAACCTAAGTATATCATATAACTGTTTCCTAAGCGAAATAAACGGCAATATTATATTATTTAATCTGAAAGGCTTATTTCTGGCCGGAGTGAAAATACAATCAGCCCTTGAATTAAAGTTTTTTGATGATCACTTTGAGTACATACTTATGAGCTGTACTATGTTTGATTCATGTACTCAATATCATCCCGTTATCTTCAACACTAAAGGGGTGTGCAATGCTCTGCAATCATTGCAAGTTGAACTGAATGAGAATGTAAATGAATGCTATTCGTTGCTTCTGAAAGTCAACAAATCTCTCCTATTTTGCCTTCTAAGCAGAAATCCAACCAAACGCTCTCAAAACTATTATGGAAATATTGACAATGGTTCATGATACCGTGATTGCAAATGAGCGTACGTGAAAATTATAGGCGGTAAATCATTCTCTAGAAAGCTTTTTGCATTATCAAATATCCTTCACATAAATTCAACAGTGATCTCAAATAATAATGAAAAATAGACTATATATACATTATCTAATTTAGTATTATGTATATTATACCAAACTAAAAAAATTATATATGGGTTTTTTGTTGAGATAACATTATAATAATATATAAGTAAACTCTTGCCCTGGATTTGAATTTAATAAGAGCAAAAATAAAATATTTTTAACAGTTTTATGACCTTGATTTCACTTATTTGCTATTGGTTATATATACTGGGGTATATCTGTTCATTTAGCGATGCCCAAAAAGTTTGGAACGAATACTAAATCACAAGAAGCTCGTGAGAGGAAAGAAGCTCAAAAAGAGCAACTAAAGTCTAAAGTGGCCAAGGAAGAAGAAGACTCAAAATGGGTTGAAAATGATGAGCATGTCGTACGAAAGTTGCAGCGAAAGGTAATGCTAGAATTTCATTAATGCTCCTTAGGAAGAAAGAGAAGCCAAACGTCTCGAGACCATTAAGAAGAAACAAGAGATAAAGAGGCTTCACGACGAAGAAATGAATAGCCTTGAAGGAGCAAAGACGAAAGACCAAAACCCAAATCCCAATAAGCTTACACAGGCACAAATCGCCGCAGCTCGTGCAAGACTTGAAGCCGAACGAGCCTCATTGATGAGAAAGAAAGAAAAGGAAGTTGAAAAGACAGAGCATCTGGCAGAAAATCCAAATATCTTACCACCTGATGAGATTTCAGCTAGAACTGTTGAAGATGCTATTAAGGTCTTGAGGTTAATTAACCGTCTTTCAAGTATTATTTTTGAATCTAATCTAGTTTTTCACATCTTATCCTCAAATCAATGAATTTTTGCCTTGCAGTATAAATGATGACCTTCTTGATAAACACCCGGAGAAACGATTCAAGAGTGCTTATCTAGCCTACGTAGAGAAAATGATGCCCATCTTAAAGGAGGAGAACCCTGGAATGCGACATTCGCAGTTGAATGACAAGATCTACAAGATGTTCCAAAACGCTCCCGAAAATCCTCGTAATCAGACTCATGCTAAATATAATGAGAAGTAAATCTACCTTATCTCTTTCTGTGCATGTATAAATCTCAAACTGTTTGCATTATACTTTGGTCGGTACTCCTGAGTTATCCTTTTCCTTCCCCATTACCCATAATTGCAAAAAAAAGAGTGTATATGAGACAAACAATAACGTTTACTCAACAACAAACACGACGCGACTTTTAAAATTAAAAAGAGACGGTCTAAGAGAGTTGATGAGATTAGCTTCCCTGAAGATGTCTGGAAAGACATTTTGGTTTTTACTCTTCAACTTCAACGAAAAATGTTTGATCCGTGTCTGTCGTCAGTCGAGGTCGCGCTGTCTCGTTATTGGTTACTGTCATTGTCTCGTTTTGCTAAAAAGGGAAAAAGTTCAATAAGTCATTTTAACGCGATGTATGGAAAACGGGTGTAAAAAACTAACATCTTGAATGATAGGTCCTGGAATATCGGAGTATAACGTCGGTTCTAGGAAGTCTGGGTCCCTTGTCGATTCACCCACGGAGAATCGGCTACGCCAAGGCAGGGAAGCAGGCAACCATGTTTTTTCGAACATGTCAAAAGCATCAGGAATCTCCTGGAATGTCTCATTTGATTCCATTGTCGAATGGGAGTTCTCGGCACTTGACAACTGACCTCCCACGGTCCTGTCAAAGTCACTCCCAGAAAAGGGATCATCCAGTGTTAGGTTCTCCAGAAGATTGGATGAAATGTATTTATCACAATCCGCAATTGATATATCTTTCAGAAGTTCTAGCTCCGTTTCAACGTCGGGTCGATTTCTACCGCGATTTTCATGCATTATCATACTCTGATACCGAGATTCCGTGAGTTGTTCCAGTTCACAGGGAGGTGATGAACTTAGTGCTGGTTCATTCATATCAGTTGGTGAGGTTGTGTCGAAGCCATTGTTCCATTCAGGTGGGTAAAGACTGTCCGGATTCTCCTCTTCTTTAAATAAAATCGAGGAGAGATCCGTGACAGATCTATGAGATGAGGAATAGAGCATTAGATAAGACAACTCCTGGGCGTTTGCGAGTGATTCTGTGCTCAACACATTGCTATCATTGAATATTTGACCCGTAGAAGATCGGCGCCTACGATGACTTCGAATTGTATTATCATACACAGGTTGGAGCATATTCTGACCTGATGTAGGTATGAAATCGTGGTCAGTGTTTAGTGCAAGGAATTGATCGTGGTAGACATAGGACTGGTTGAAAGGAGTTTTCATGGAGAGAGATGGATTGTAGTGACAGGTTCGGTGATGATTTGTCATCGGATTGAATTGATTTCCACGCTGGAAGTAAGAAGTGCCGACATGTGGATGGACGTATCGTGGTTGATAGGCGTACTGCTGAGGAGGTAACATGTCATGCCAGTTGCCTGTACCATGAAAATGACCAGCTCCTCGTAAATGCCTATCAAAATCCGAAGTATTCGCCACTAAATGTGTCATTTCTAAAAGCGAAAAAGATTTTGTTGAATAGATTAAGACGAACTCGTAAAACTGATGAAAACGGCATCTTAGACCTACGACTGTTTATCATACCGGACCAAACTGTTGAACAATATGATGATTAGACTCAAACACAAGAATTATAAACGGTAACATTAGATACATACTATTGTGCAGAACACAAGGACACGTATAATAAACTGGTGAGGTTTCTAGTCAGAGAAGAGAGATTGATTAAAAATTGTCTGATAACCAAAAAACACGAAATGATAGACGTACGAATCGGCATGTTAGATGGGTTTGTCGGTCCACTAGATTTAGTAGTAGAGTGATCTATACAGAAATTATAAGTTATTAAGGATATAGTTCGATTAAAAGCTTCTAGAGTATATTGCATACACTTTGAAGCAAGAGATTTAGAGGGAGAAAACTGTCGCATCGGACAGAACTGTGTGGGGGTTGGACATTGTTCTATTATTAAAATACGCTACATAAGTGCAAAGAACAGTACAGAAAAGCAAGCAAATGATACTTAAAAGACATACCACAAGTCGGCATAAGAGGCCTAGGAGTTACGGTAATTTTCGAAGTGGCTAATCAAATACATAACAGTGAATAGGGGAATGGGCTTCGACTGCAGAAATAGACTCAAGTCCAACGTACAAAATGAAAGATCAGTAGAAACCACAGTTTTAGTAGAAATAGTAGTAACTTCTTCAATCACCTGTGATGCTGATGCAGGCGGAGCTGTCAGTAAAAATTAATTTATTCATTGGGGTATATTAAAAGGAAATAAGGCAGAACCTACTCGAAGTGACATTTGAATCGATCAAAACTGCAGAAATATAAGGGCACGATTTAGATTATCTTTTAGACATTTCGAGAATTGATGTCTGGAAACTTACTCGATGTCAACGGGATAATTTTACTATTAGAAGCAGTTGATATCTTGACTATCAGAAATATGAATATTATAAACAGATAAGGACTACGTCAATTTATCTAAAGACTAAAAATACCATTGATTTCTTGTCTGGGATCGCTTTCAGATTCTGGATTCGGATCAAATTAATCATATGAAAGGGAGTCTAGTTTTAACTAAACAAAACAAAAGAACAAAGTAAACTCCTACTTTTGGATGATTTTGCGAAACCGAAAGTATCGTTTATTTCATTTACAATGTCGCTCTCAGTTTCTGCATTTAAAAATGACAATAATTAACATAAAAATTACTTCATAAGCTGACAATTAAAAAAAGAGTAACACTTTACTTTTGGAGGATTTTTTACAACTGGAGTTACCTTTATCTTCTTGCGTAGCTTCATTTTCAGAATCTGTATTACAAAATGATAATATATCATGAAAAAGCTGAGAAATATAATAAATTAAAAAAAATACCAAGGAAAAATAAACTTTTAGAATATATTGATTTATTTTTTGAAAAGGTGAAACCTTAAATTAATGGAGAAAGTCTATTTACAACAATAGAAAAAAACAAGTTGATTTAGAATAAGCTCAAGGCAAAATTTCCACAGCTACACATGATTAGATTGCATAATTGAATTGGCGAATTGTCGCTTATTTCAGCATTTCGATGAGGACTAATGCGAACCTTCTAACTAAATAATTCGCAGTTACTAAAGCTTAAATTACATAAATTCTCTCAGAATGCCTGAAATGTAATTAGCACTCACAACTTTGAAATGATAACGTCTTTCACTAATGCCTGATAATTATTATCATTAAGTGTTCTCAACTTTGTCCTTTGCAACAGTCTGGACGATTGTGACGTTTCTATTTTCGAAATCATAATCTTATAACTCATCAGCTAACCATTTAATGAGGTCATGACTAAGATAAATAGGCTATATAAACAAATACATTGGTGATCTCGAGAAACACTATGAATAAAACAGATATGTGGAGAAGGGACAACCATTGCACCAAATTTCTCAAAGCCCATTAAGGGGACGTTTTAAAAGCACTTGGCCTGGTTAGGGGAAAGGCATCCTAAAACCGCTATTACGAGAAACATGTATTCAACTAACCGTCTTATCGACCGAAATTAACTAGTCAGGTTGGCCATTCACGTCACTGGTTGCGTATCGATGAACATTAATCTCATGAACTCTGACTTGACAGGCGTATACATTGAATACTGATTTCTTTTAATAGTACACATTTTATAACCTATATCGGACTTCTTTCCTCACTTAAGTCAGCTCAAGTAGACTATAAATGATAACGCTAATTCAGCCTTGATTACAGTTTTCAACCCTCTTGTGCATCCAGCAACATCCTTCTGGTATCCTTAACTTCATAAATAATTTTGGATTTTTCGTTATTTCTCAATAATTTAATCTTGGTGAAAAAAAATAATTGTAACATTTCAAAATTTGGAATATGATACAAACAAAAGACGAAAACTATCTCAGGAACTGAATAACGAGAATAAAAAGGACATACGACAAAAGGGTTTACGAACCACGGAGGTCTTTGACATTGCTAGTCAAACAGTAAAAAATGAAAAAGAGCAAAAATAACAGAAAAATTACATACTGGGTGAAAGGGCTATAGATTCCACACTATTAATTGGTTTCTTAACTTCTTCACTGTCTTGTGTTACTGATACGGACGGGGCTAAATAATAGACTGTGGACAATAAATTCACAATTGTACGCTTGGCCTACTGCAAGCAACTTCAGAATCATTCATATGCAGCTCAGTAGGAACTGTCGAAATAGAAAGAACCTAAGTTTGAGGTCTCTTATGAACAAATCTGCTCACAGTAGAGGGAAATGATAACTTGCTTGAGATTGACGGAGACATTTCATTTAAATCCGTTACTTCTGCCAGTTACATTATAGTCATATAAAAAGCGATACCAGTGAGGCACGATATAATGAATCACAAATACACAATACCTTTTACTTCTTGCCCAATCCAATTGTCTGATTCTGGAGTAAAGTTAACCGGATGAATCGAAAACAGCGATAAAAATGATTAAAGTAAATAGGAGAAAAGACAATTCATACTTTGGCGCGATTCTGCCCGATTGGAAGTGTCTTCGATTTTGCGTACAGTTATACCTTGAGATTCTGCATTAAAAATAATTAAATAATCTATAGCTAAAGATGATTTTTTAGGAAAATTAAATAAAAATCCGCGAATAACCTGCACTTTTAGATGGTTTCGCATGAATTGAAATGTCTTCCACTTTCGGTAAACTTTCATCCTTAGCTTCTGAAAAGGTGCCAGAAATCCATTGATAGAAGGAAGATAAAAGTAAGAAAGTAAACCAAAAACAGAAAGAGACTGCATACTTTGGGATAATTTCCCAATATCACAAAATTCTACATTCATTATTGCAGTTTCAATTTCAGATTCTAGAATTGGGAGATACGGAGAATGGAAAAAATATTATACTTTCGAGTGATGTTGCGTAGTCAGGAGAGTTTTTTATTTCTTGAATATTTTCACTTTCACATTCTAAATGAAACAAAGATTAAAAATGGGAGTTGAGGATGGATTGAACAACTGAGGAAATTAGACGAAAAAGACAGGAAACTCCTACCCTTGGCTGATTTCATACAAACGAAAATGTCTTTCACTTTCTGAACAGATTCGTTCTCAGGGTATGGAAAATATGTTAAAACTCATGAAATAAAATTGACAGATTAAAAAAAATAAGAAAAAACTCCGTACTTTTGAGCGACCTTGAAATATTAGGAATGCCTTCAATTTCTCGGTCGACACTAGTTTCATACTCTAGATTACAGATTCAATAATGCAGAAAAGAGGCATAAAAGACAATACAAGGTAATGGAAGCTCATACTTTTAGATGAAGTTAAACAATCAAGATTATCTCCTATATCTTGCACGGATACACTTTCATTTCCTAGATTTCAAAAGGCGAATAATCCTTAGAATGAATTAATTGACAACAGAGAAAAACTTAAAACAAAAGAGAAACCCATACTTTTAGACAGTACGTCAACATTTTTTACTTCTTGAACGGCTTCACTTTCTGATATTGAATTAATGAGGCCTAATAAAAAGAAAAAATATGATGAAAATTTCGAATGAAGTAAACAAAGCAATACTGTATTATGACGTTCAATCAATAAGATTCTATACGTAGACTAGATCACCAACTCCACTTTACCAAAGTGGAGTAGTTGCATTTCACATTTCAATTGTAATTTGTTAGAATATGGTAAGATGTAATCCAAGAAAGACATACTCTTTCTCTCTCTCTCTCTGAGGTCCAATATGTTACAGGCATGACAAATTCAATCTACCGCTCAACCAGCAATGAACGGCCATGGAGATGAACTGTCACCCAAAAATCGACAGATAAGATAATAATCGGAGTTTTTAACAATTGTATTACGATGCGAAGAAACTATTCCTATTATGTGTAGGAAAACAATCTAATAAATTCTTAATTCAGATGAAATGATGCTTATTGCAGTTTCAATATTACTCTCACATTTTCTTCTCCTTACCCATAATTAAATTCATATTTTTAATTGAAGTCTGATGACAATCTTCCCATTACGATAAAATTAACCGCCATTCATGAATTAGTCTATTACTCGACCATTTATGTTCAGCCACATCAGTTAGAAGTCAAAAGATATTAATGATTGGTTTCTATTTCTCCGGCCAACAGCACAACAAACCATAGAAGGAATAAATTCAGTCAGTAAATTTCTCTGGGTCAGAATCATATCAGTGGTAATAGCTTACAACAAAAGGAATCCGTACATTTGGAAGATTCCACACAACGGGAAATATTTTGAATTTCTCGCGCGTCTTGATTTTCGGATACTAGATTTCAAGTCGACTAATACATAGAATAAAATTTTACCATATACAAAAGGCGGTTTAGGAGTTGTCGGACAATTAAGAAAGTGATATATCTCATGTGAAGTTCCACATTTAGGTTCTAAGTGGAAAAATTTGAAAAAACCCCAACAAGAGAAATAACAAAAACAGGGGCATCCACAATTTTAAATGGTCTAATGCAATCGTCATTAGTTTTAACGCGTTGCATATTATCAAATTCACATTCTACATTGAAAGAGTTGAATAAACCAAGAAAATAAGCAAGAAAAATAGTACTTTAAAATAATGTTGCACCCACGAGAAGAGATCTAATTTCTTTTTGAAATTCACTGTCGGGTTCTAGTTTATAAATGTTTCAAAGTAAACGAAACAAAACATAAAGTCATTACTTTTTAGGGTTTTCGCACAATCAGAAACACCTTTAGTTTCATGAACGGATTTACTTTTAGTTTCTAGATTTCAAGAAAAACAAGAAATTAAATGACAACACCCAGAATTAAAGTAAGCGTTAAAATGTACAATTATAAATACCCTGATTCTCTAGCACACTTTCATTTTTAAGTTCTAGATTCAAGAGATTAAACTATTCATAGAAGAAAAACCCATACATTCTGAAGTTATCAAACAATCACGAATGTCCTTACATCTTGCAATATTTCTAATTCTTAGTTTCGATTTGAAATGTATATGGAAAAGTAAGTTCATTATGGATAAGATTCAATAAAAGGAGAATTCTTACCCTTAGTTATTGTTGGACATTCAGTAAAGTCCTTAATCTCATGATCGAATTTTAGGTTATAAATATTGAACGATAAAGAATGATTGAATAAAATAAACCAGCAGAAATGGAATGAAACCTCATACTTCTGGATGATTTCCTATAAGTGTCAAAATATTCAATTTCACGAGTGGTTTCGGTTTCTAAATTTTAAGGCTATGGAAACCCATATTAAATGGGTTAGTTGAAACAGTTGAAAAATATATATACCAAGCGAAAGGAAACGAATACTTCCATATGATGTAGGACAATCAGGAATATCGTTAAGTTTTTAAACGACTTCATTTTCGCGTTCTAGATTCAAGAGAATGAATTAATAATGGACAGAGGAAGACATGACAAATTAGCACAAAACAAGAAAACCGTACTCTTGGAAGACTTATACCTCGATTTTGGTGAGGGTGGATCTTAAGGATGAATAAAACCTAATGACTTTAAGATTAATCAATGGTTCAACTCGAAATCCCACCGGAAAGCGTACTTTCATAGAGGAATTAAGTACTTCAGTTTAAGAGCACGACCGACGTAAACTTTTTAATCAGCTATTTGCACGACTTTCGCAAAATTTCGCTGGTAGAGAAAAACAAAGATAAGATTACTGCAATATTTCGGTGAAACAATTTTTAAATTTAGTGATTAAGAAGATATAATACCGATGAGACCAATTACATATCACAGCGACCTTTGTTTCTTTGATGACCCTATGGACGAGGCTTTATTAATTAGAGATAATTAAAAATAGCTAAATGACGACTAGTAAGAAATAATAAGATGTTACAATTTAAGTCAAACGCAGTTACAGAGGATAAACTAGAAAGTGTTAGCAATTCTTTACGATTCGAATCTAATCGTTAAACAAAAATTAGTATTCTTCTTTAGATATAATGTGAAATTTTACCTTAACTAACCTTTATTAATCAACAAAGATCCGTTGGATTTAAGTGAAACAGTACCCAAAGGTGGGAACTCAAAGTCATCTAAATAAAATATTTTACCTAAATGGAATCGTGAAAACTTTAAACCCTAACTCAACAAAAATAGGTACCTTTGATGTCTTGTACATCTTCAATTTCAGATCCTTAATTGTAAAAGTAAGCATTATAATATGATATGGATGATATGTAGGGGGAGAATTTTAATAAACAGCATACTCTTAGATGGTTTAGCCCAAACGGGAATATTTTTCATTTCTTGAACGGACTCGCTTTCAAAATCTGGATTTAAAAAGTTTATTAAACAAACAATTTCGAAATAAGAATGAAAAATAAACAAACAAAAGGATAACTATACTTCTGGATGCCTTCGAATTAGATTTTAATGAAAGAAAACCATAAAAAAGACGAGATTTGCATATTTTATCATGTTTCGTCATTTTAGTCAGTTAAATTATGTAACCTGCTTCAAGAAGGTGTTCGTTAAACTAACATCTATTAGACGAAAAAGTCCAATTAAACGTATCAAAGATTAATCAAAGATCAAATTACATTTTTCTCATACTTATTACAGTGTCTAATTACTCGAAGCGAGAAGATATCAATCAAATCATGTCATACCCCCATTTTAATGATGCTGCTTTTTAATAAGCTGCATAGGATCACGTTAGATAACTCTGCTTCCTAGGCCTTTGTAAGAAAAAATTTATTGAGGTTATAACCCCACAAACCCAACTAATTATTCGTGAAATTTGAATTTTCGAATCTGGACTACCAAATAAGCACAACCCGAATCCAAAAATTAGTTCCATTGACAACACCCCATCAAACCGACTTTACAAGTTCAAGAAGCAGTGGACAACTGCCAAAGGCAAGCATTTCGGTATGGCTACATTCGATTACTATTCAAAGCAATCAATTTAACTGCACACGAAATCACGGGCTTTAGGATCCAAGTAAATTAGCCTAAACTAACGAAATGGAGAATCTCTATCGATCATAGAAGGCCTTGTGAGATGTTTCGGCTGAGAGATACTGAGAGGGGAAACCTATACTTTTAGACAGCTTTACACAAAAGACAGTAGGTTAAATTTCACGCACAACTTCGCTGTCTGACTCTAGAATGAGTTCAATGGTCCATGAAGAATAACGAAAGCAAAGGTGGCTAAGGGTGATTTCCATATAGATTTCCGCCAATTTTATGCCTTCGAAAAAGGCCAATTCAGTTTAAGATTGCCTAATGAGCAAATTTCACAATTAATCGGTGAGCACACTCAATAACAAATCGAAACGTTAATTACAAAAGCAGGATGCACTTTAACGATTTATTAAACCTATCAGAAAGGGAGCAAAGACTGATTGAATTAAACTGACGAACGACCATAATTACTAATACAGCAAATGCCATTCTGTTCACTTAGGCGAGAGATAACTGAAAATCGTATACAATACTTATGTTTCATAAAACTCTCAGTCTACCAAAGGACTAACTAGATGAACTTATTTAAAAGACATCCATACACAATTTAGGATGTTTTAATGCGTCATAATGTGAATGAATTTCAACGGTGATTAAATTGTCAAATGATTTAATGCATCACCATTAAAATTAAACAATGAAATTACTAAATTACTCGCCGATTCGTGGAAACAGAAAAAAGTAAAATATCAGTCCATCAATTTTTTCTCAAAAAGTGTTCTACTTCCTTTTCACCTCATTATCAGTTATTACAAGAAAGCAAACAGCCCGTAAGTGACACTGTTGGCACATCAATTCTTATCGAAAAGTAACAAGGTCAATTTCAATATGATGTTAACAAAACTAGCTTCCAATGGAAACATATCATCATCATCTAAATTATTGCAAATTGTACAGTCATGAATCGATTTTCATACATGTTTTACAATCAGTGTTAAGTCTTTCTATCCTGATTAGAAGAAATCCGTATTAACGCATCGTATTTAGTAAAATGAAATTGTGGATGCTTCGATTTCCTGGAATCGAACGTAATTTCACAAACCCCCGAACTGCCTGTGGTACTTAGGCACTTAAAAAGCCACCTTTTGAGTATTGAAGTTCGACTGTTAGCCTGATTCATATATTGATTAAATTCGGTTTAATACCTCCTCCACTTTGTTCTGCATATGATTCACATATCGAAATATTAGCTGAACTTCACTCTGTTAATTAATCACTTTCGTCTTATCGGTCTCAAGACCACAATCTTCTATCTGTTCTAGTGCCCAAAATAAATTCTACCACCATCTTTACCATATTTCAACCTTATGGTAGTAGAATCTGAAAAGCTTGAAAGTGCAATATCTTACGCTGGAGATTTTTAAACTATAACCTCTTTTGCAATACCTGTTTGTTTATCCAAATAATTGTTATTCCACACAATAAATTAAGATGTGGCATAGACGAAAGGTATATCTTAGCCCTTCTGGGGTTGATGATAGGAAGACATTACAATAATCTCGATTTATATTAAAGAAAGCTAATACTGAAATCCTGCGAAATCAGAGCTCGCGGATTTGTTCCCCATCGATGCAAACTGGGTGAATTAGATAGACAACCGCACTTGCTCATACTAACAAATAATGAGAGTGGCAGAATTCGATTTTCTCATTAGGGGTTACGTAATGATACCGTTATAACAAAGATGAGTGCATAAAAAGGCTTTCCTAAATGAACATAGAATAATTTATTATCCTCTTACGGGGTAGGATCAACCAATATCGGGCGTCCCTACTACTGGATATAAATTTCACCTCTGTCACACCAGAGCAAGCTATATTAAGAAAATGAGTAACCGGCTAAAAGGTCAATAAAAACTAGTGAAAATACAAATCAAACGCCGAATTTAAGCACATAGCACCGGAGGAATTGAACACTGATTTTAATCAACCTTCATCAACCACAGTAGATTTAGTAAGATGCTTAGGTAGAAGCGCATCCAATGATGGAAATTCCAAATCATCTATACGTTGTTTGAGTCAACAAATTACGAAATACCTTTATCGTCGTTCAAAGTTTCACCTTCAGATACTAGATAAAGAAAAATAAATTAATCTGCGAAAAAACTAATATTTGAAAACTAGACAGAAAACAAATAACAATCGACAGAAAAAACAAAACACAGAAGAAACAAAAGAACAGAACTCCTATATTCGGATATTTTCCACGTAGTTTTTGGCGATAGAGTATCTAAAGACAAGAGTAAGAATCTGATCAAAGGACTCATTTAAATATAAGTAAAGATCCAAAAACACAATATTTTTCTTCGGCAATTGGTGGAAATAAAGCGAAACTAATTCTTTATGCTACTATTGATGAAGCTAAAACCACAATATCATAAATGAACCACAAAGTGGAAAAAAGATACCATTAATGTTCACAACGATCCACGAGATTAGCATCCTCGTTGATCAATCATTAAGACTCAAAGCCGTCGATGTAAATATTCATTTCAGTGTACTATTTTGAAATTTTAGAACTAAACTAACCTTCATCGGTCACTGAAGATCTACTGAACCGTTTCGGAGGGAGAGTTCCAAGGGGTGGAAATTCCATGTCTCCGAGATGATTTTTGTTCAAGTGCGGAGTAAAAATCGACTCTGCTTGTCTGGATGTAATCGACCACACGCTGGTTGGAGGTAATCCAAACGAGTTTGAGGATAAACTTAACCCTGTTGAATCATTTTCGGCGACTCTTGGTGCTTCTGAAACTTCAGATCTCCAAACTTTTCGAGGCTGCCAAGCTGGAACAGTTGGAGTAGATTGTGGGGCTGAAATTGACGTTTTAAGGAAAGAATTAACTTTCTTTTCCGATTTCTTCCGCTGAGCTGTGGAAATGATAAAGCATATCAGATGTCATTAGAATGCAAAATAAAGTGCAAGGATTTAACCTGATAAATTTGCAATTTAATTTACGACTCAAAAGCATGTGAGAACACAGCACGCTGCAAGGTTAAATTAACCAGTGTCGTGCAGGTGTTATGTTGCAACAAAACAGACTGGGACTTATCATAGTTGGCGTAAACACATGATACACGTGATGCAAATAGATAAAATTGTTATTTAAAATGTAATTAAATTAATGAAGCATTAATCCTCTACCCTGCTTGCCTCTCCCCGTATATATGAATGCTAAATGAAAGCGCACGAGTAAACCTACTTCATTCTGAATACAGCTGAACATATTAGATCGCAAACTCTTGAACTTTCCAACGCTCATTTTGAAGAGAGTAGTAGCATTCTGGAAATATTATTATTATTTTACTATCTTCCCTCAAGTAGTTTTTACCAAACACGGTTGGTCAGGCCATTTAATGGATACCCACTAATGATTATCGAATCCGTCATCCGATTTGGTAGGTTATACCATTTGTATATTCCTTATGGTTGAAAAAAATTAGTCACTTATTACTAGTATTAAAATAAAATTCCGACAGAGATACAAAGCTTCCAATAGTACAATAGTACTAGAAATAAGACAACAAGAGTTAATTTTTAAAAGGTAAGGATTTCATTGCAGCCCCTTTAACTTTCAAGATACTTGAGAAGTTCATTTCGATTGATCAACTTTCAAGACGATTGGAAGGAGGAGGGCACTTCAATTGAATTTATTAACGATAGTTTGAAATAACCTGCAACTTCACCGTAACATTTCACAAACTAGATCTACTTGGTTTGATACTAGGAGAAAGCTTACTTCTAAAGTTTTAACATGAGGGGTTGCACCATTTCCATCTTCATTATCTTAGAGCGCTATGCCATTTTTGTTTCACTAGTTAACCTATATCACTTACGAAAAAACTATAAAGATACAAATGTTTCGTCAGCTAGATCAAGGTATGATTTAAGTGCTAGAAGGCCGAATCAGACACAATCAATACACTCGAGCGAAATTCATAAGTTTCTCCGCATTACCATTTATTAGATTTCTGCTCTCACACATGAATATGTAAAAAAATCAATGAAGCAAATATTGCTAAATTTAATCGCTAACCAAGCAGTTGGTCATCTACCGTGTATCCAATTCCGCAAAAGCAAATTCATTTTCTTAATAAAAAATCATCAATCGGACTGTAGGTCCTCAGCCTTCTTCTCCTTCAAGGCCAATTTACATTCCCAAAAAATACAAAATCCTCTGACGTCTCTAAAATATCAAACCTTGATAGTGTGACAAGAGTTTTAAATTTTCGGTTAGGTCAAGTAGGCGCGACGCAGCATACCTAAATTTTCTACAGAGGCTGGGTCAATTTGAGGCGACTTCTGTTTTGCACTAAACCTAGGAAAGAAGGAAATGTTTCATTAAAGTTTTTGATAAAATCGACTTATAAGAGAGCGGAGGAATGAAAGCATACGGTGGTGCCTCCTTGCCCAAGTTATTCTTCATTTTAGCAGACTGTTTGCATGCTTGAGGTGACTGTGGAACAAACTGCTTGCGTTTCTTAACTCCCAAAGAAGCAGATTCCACTTTGATGCTTTCCATGACGAGTGAAGGAGAGGGCGGCATGGACAGTAGTGATGTTGGTTTTGAACTCCGACTCTTAGGGCATGACGGTATCGTGGATGTGGACTGTGACGGCATAGGCAGCGAATGTTTCTTCGCAGTAGCACTATTTGACTTTGGTGAAGATGCCAAGTCAGTTGGACCTCCACTTATTGAGATTTGTTTCCCTCCATTTCCACGAGCCTTCGATGACTGACTGGTTAAAACTGTTGTCACACTGTACAGAAGTAAAAGAGGGAGATGAAAAATGTGTGCTCTAGTTGAGTGACTTTCAACGGCAAACTGTAGAAGGCATACTAATTATTATACCATTTACATAAATAATAATGAATAGTGTAAAGAGCATTCTAATCATATCCTGGAGAGTATTAAGTACCTATAGCTAAGATAATTGGCAGCTGATAAGATATCGTGCTAATCATGAGGAATGAATAGAAAGGAAACGGTTAGCTATAAAAAAACTACCTTAAGAAATTCAGCATTAAACATGTGGATGTGATTTTTGGTATTCTAAGACATTACCTAGCAGTATCACCACTAGCCTGTGTGATATTTGACACAGAGGCCGACAGATCTCCGTTTGATTTCCCGTGGGACTGTCTTGGTGTCTGAAAATGAAAATAAAAGGGTAAAAACTTAGGTCAAACTATACAAATATAGAACTAAGATAACAGTCGTTCTTACCCGTTTCACCTCTTCTAATGATTTACGGGGAGTGCTGATATTGCTAATTTCAGTGACAACAGTTCCAATTTTTCGATTCTGTGTTTGATTGGCACGAGAGGAAGGCATTGGGGCGGCTTCAGTAGCGGTTTTTGTTGGAAATGACCTTTGAGGTTTAGAACGAACAGAATGGTCACTCTGCATTGAAGTTTGACCCCAGAAGAGGGTAAGAAGGCTAATAAAGTATTGTCCCATTGAACAGACACCCCGTGATACTGGCTCATAAACACTTTTTACAGCATTGACAGCTACAGTACGAAGACTTCGTCCAAGAGATTTCATGAATTTACTCATGGCGTTGGTGAAAGAGTGCCGATTAGCGTGTCGACGACGAATATTGCAATTTTCTTCACTAATAGGCTGAGATCCGGTAGTTCTAACTGCCCGAAGATAAGGGGATAAGGAACCTTCCATTTGTTCAATTGGAAGGTTGAAATCGAGGTTGTAGAGTTGGGGTGATGACACTTGTGGATCGCTCTCAAGGGAAGTGGTAGTAGGATTACTCTGAGTATCAGGAATCAATCGAATTGCGTCAAAAGAAGCAGCAACGAAGATTCCAGCCAAATTGGAAGCGAATATGAACAGCAGAACGAACCTGAAAAGTGTATTCAATATTAGTAGTGAATGAGCCACTGGAATAGTAGAGTTATATGCATAACATATAAACGGTTTCTCAAAATCCACGTAAAAATAGACTATAACGCTAAAAGGACAAAGAACATCGAAACGTCAAAGTGAAATCCGAAAGAACAACACGTTTTCATTATGGAGTTTTATTGTAAAAAAAATGAATGGCTAACATACCACAGTAGTGATTTAGCATAATTAACTGTAAATATACTATTTAAAAAAGTCGTTCGATCAACGAGATCACAGCAGTCGAGAATTCAGCTGTAGAGTCCAGGAACATCAATACGTTATTTCATGAAACTCGCAATAACTTAATCACACATAAGATTAATAACCTAGATTATTGATTACGATCGCCAGTATAGGAGGGAAGAATTAACATGTAACATCACGTAATCTTCACTATGAAACAAGAGAGAAGATTAGGAAAATCCAGAGATGAACGGGGTGCATCGATATTGGGTTAGGTGGACAACGTGCACGTCTATTAAGTCAGATATCACATTCACCGATGTAGATGATCAAGTATAGTCAACAAGGGGAGGAGGGGGGGGGGGAGGCATGGCAGAATGTGAGTTTCTCATAAGAGCACATTCCTTTTAACCAGGTCAAATGTTTTTCCTCAATGCACTTGAGAATTTTGTGCAATCGGGCAAAAATATTAACGTAACACATTAACCCAAATTGCTAAAAGATAGCCTAGAAAATTATATTAATTCAATAACAAAACCATAACTCAAAAACAACACAAAGCGAAGAGAATTCGTGAATAAACTTTTGAGCTATAAACATATTACCCTTTCTGTTTAACAAAATTATCTCAGTCTTATCATTATGGCCATTTACACAAAAATATCCCCTTCGGATTCATAAAATTCATGGGCACTTTTTGGGAAACGAATACATCCATAAGGTATCAAGACTTAGCAGGATCATTTTTCAATTTGGTAAGGCGGTAATAGTTAAAACCTATCTACTGTCCATTTATTTGCTTCTTATTTGAGAGATTTACAATCGTAAAGAACAATTTAAGTTATTGTGTAAGTCGTGTAAGTGTCCACTTCCGTATTAAAAGTTGGTGGTGAAGACCTTGTTAAAGTAAGTGAACTTTACCTTTCAGGATTTCAATAATCGACGCCTTAAAGCCGAAATTCTGACATTTCAGTGGAAAAAATATGAGCTAGCAAAGCTACAGAAACTTTTCATTCTACATGCTTTATCCCTTCTTAAATAATAAATACCCACTTAAATCGAACTTACACTCTTCTTAAAAGAAATTAAATGGACTATTGAAACAAACCCATTCGATGTAAGATTAACATTAATGGTGCGCTTACCAGAGTGTTTCCTCGAAACTAGGTCTAAGGAGCGAGTTGTAACAGAGACGAGCGAGCGAAGGCGACATTTTGGCAGTCATTGGAATTGGCTCCAACTGAAAGACTGAGCACTCATTACCATTACTCGCATTGAACCCGTGATTCGACATCACAGGTTCTAGGTCTAGCATTCGTTTACTTAGCCACACAGGCCTCCCAGAAGCGGGAGATTTCAATGAGGCAAAGAGACACAACTCCACATTGATTTCAGAGTAGAGGAAATCGGGCGCATAGAGCACCTCTAACCAACGCTGATCGCCGGGTTTGAGCTCGAATTCTCTAATAGCGCCATCAATAGTCTTTTGCGAAGACTTTGCAGGGCCATCAGACTTATCACATAATGCGACAGAAAAGCCATTGAGATGGGGTTCACATTGTCCCATAGTAGGAGTGTGTCCAATACCGCCGGACTGTCGGAAACCTACCCGTATTATCCACACTGGCATAGAGGCTGGATTAAAGAGAATAATGCGGCGAGGCAAAACGAGTCCGGAACTGAACTCCGAAGAAAAGATGGGCGACCCTTCTTCATCGACAGCCCAGGCGAGCTGAAGATCGGACGGAAATCTAGACGAGTCAACAGTGGGATTAGAACCTGGCCATTTCGTGAAGAGCCGGAAAAAAAGATTGAAAGGAAATGTCGACTTCATGTCCCCTATGACGCGCATAATAGAGGGATGGGGACGATTTGCACCGTCAGCACCTTAATAAAAGTAGAAATGAATATATTAAACTTAGAAACATTATTTTGAACACACCTTTTAAATCAATACATCTAGAAATTAGCGCGCGTCAAAGAGATGCCATCATACAACCAGAAAACCAATTCATGAAAAGCAACGAATAATGTTAGAACGTTCAAATCTTGAATAAAATAAAAAGATCATCAAATGACTCAGGTAGCATAAATATATGTGGAAGAGAAAGCAAAGTCTATGTGTAAATTATTAAGTCGGTGAAATACTAACCAATCTCACTCTGAATTCTAGAGTATGCTATAAATGCAAAGTGTGTTACCAAGTAGGTGTTTTGAATTAAGTCTGATACTATAACATTATTAGAGTTGAATCAAGATTGGCTTGTCATATAAGAACAGCTTGGCTATCTTCTAGTATCTTATCAGAAGAGACATACCAAAATGACATGATGAAATCTCTCAAATCAATCTGCCGATAAATAAGCTCTGAATTGTCAGTTAGGAGACAGATTTCAAAATTTGAATTAACTAGCATGCAAAAAAATCTGATACATTCAGAATCTCAAGTAAGTAGGACTCTTCATGTTTTGACTTTTACTATCTACTTTTACCTCACCCTCTCTTTGGACTTTTATAGTTGTCTTCCTGTGGTTAAAATTGTAACTTTTAAGATCTGTAAGCCGATATTCCAGCTAGAGAAGAAGGAAAACACAAATTCTCTTTGTTATAGCGAAAACTTGTTACAGTTCAATCCGAACCATGTACCGATTAAAATTGTAAATAATAGCTAAGATAAACAATCTAAGGGATAAGAGCTACTTTCAATAATATTGGAAAGACAGCATAAAAATATTAATTTCGTCAAAATATTATTAATTATACTTTCACCTTGACAGTAACAATTATTGCCTCATCGTGGGTAATAATACTAGGTTGTCGTGGCTGATTAGGGCTCAATACTGCTTCTAGGATGCTTTTAGTATTGCGCTACCCATCACAAAACCTGGAATATTTCAACACCTAATCAACAAATGTCACTAAATTGTTAGTATTCAAAGTCAAAAGATTTAAGAGCGACTTAATGTGTCTGTTCAAGTAGGACACAAAAGAACTGCGCGTTGGAGTCCGTTTCAAATAGTTTTAATGGACTCTAAAACAAATTCTGCGTCCTAAATATAAGACATGACAAAAGTCTTACCAGTGCGAAATACCACGGCAAACATGAAGATGAGTGACTCATCAAAGTCTACTATCTATTGCTCAAAATATCCTACTCAATTGGTGCTTGCTAAGGAGAAATCCTAGAAGCCATCAACTGTTTTTTCAAATGAAATGACACCAACATAACGATCTCTACAAACTCACTAATGGTCAACTGCAATATAGATTGAATAGTCAGAAAGTTTACTACCATAAAGCTAAATGATAGTAATTAATATCTTCCTGACTTTCACACGAGAAAAAAGTGACCGACCGACAGTACCTACCCAATTTATGGATATTTTAGAACGCCAATAAATTTAGAGTACTGCATAAGACAAACCTACAAAGTGACTTAAGACGAGCTTCATGGAAAGTGAAGAAAAATTCATCCGGTGCTGATGAATTTAAAAAGGTGGCAGGAACCTTGCACAGAGAGAGATTGGCTCCATTTTGGGCTACAGCAACTGGACAGAGCGGCTTCCCATCTTCTCTGAGAAGATTATATCTGGCTATATCGATGCTGCCAGCCAAGGGCGTACTCTCACATGCTGCATTATTGAGTGATGGATTAAAGCCCACAGTTTCATCGAAAGAGGCAGTGGGAAATGTAGTTTGACTTCTCTCACTTCCCTCAACTTTTCTTGAGGGGATAAGTTCACTACGAATTCCCACTGCAGCTGTCTGTGTTGTAGTTTGAAGTAGGAGAGTCTCAAGAATAGTTTGGTTATTTCCCAACAGCAGAATGGAAAAGTCGATTTCAGGTTGGAAGTTCCCAGTGCTTTCATTGTGAAAAGCACCCGGTGCGAAGGTGATTGAGTAATTCAATTCCCCCCGTGGTGGCAATGTGTACAGTGGACAACATGTAGGAGAAACAAGATTCTGCAGATTGTTATTATCCTGCATGATTAAACGCAAGCATTCCGACGAAACATCTCGCTTATTTGCATCGAATTGAGTTATGAAACGCCCAGTTCGTTGAGAAGGATGCTAGAAAATGAATAGAAATCTCAACTCATGGATTTACTTGAAAAGAAAATTACAAAAAAGACTGATCATACGTGAGGGAACTTAGTGAAGTGTTTTGGAACATGAGCAACCCGAAAAAGTTCATCTGAGAGGATAGGCAACTGTACTACCATTTCGGTGTAGTTCATGCTTCCAGGAAGGAGGTCATCAAGTAGGATGGGTTGAATTAGAAGTGGGTTGTCGGTTGGATTGATAAGAGTAAGGTGACACGTGATAGCTTCACCCATACTGCTATGGATTCGCAATTGAGAAAGACCCTCAGTAGTGCCGAAATGGATATCCAGTTGACAGAAAGGGGTTTGATCGACTGAGAGATGATCACTGAGGATACTGGGCCAGACAATATCAGATGCAACATTTCCAGCAGCTGGAATTTCCTCCTCTTTGGATGGGTGAATTGCGGAATGACTAGGAACCTTACATTGCTCAAGCGATTCTGCGGAAACAAAAACGGCTCCAATCGTAGCAGCGTGGATGTGATTAAACAGGGAATGCCAGGCATTTTGCAGTTGAAAATAAAGGTTGATCGAAAATCGAAGACCAGGAAAAAAATCAATCACTGAACCCTTCGTCTTCAAAAATGAAAATAAGTTAACCGCAAACCATTGCCATCCTACAAGCAAAAGAATAATGTGTTACTGAATGTGCAAACATCAAAATATGCGCATTATAATTGCCCTATTTGGTTAATTAAACTAGTTGCAATTTAAGTGTATTTAACATGTGGAGATAAAACACAAGCAATGCGCCAAAAGAATAGATTATTTGACAAAATTCCTTAAGCAGAAACGAAATATTGTAGAAGGCTTGTACTAAAACAGTAAAATCTAATGTTAGGTTAGATTAAACCTAAATGACAAATACAAGACAGAAAATTAACATCAATATCAAGTAGATATACTGCAAAGTAAATTGAAAATGATCACTTCATTACATTAGTTTAACGGTCTTAAGGCAGCAATTGCTGAGATAGGGAGAAAACTACAGCTCAGAAATTACCAAAGTAAAGTAAAGAAGCTCGCAAAGCTATCTTGCCTCCAAGCCCCAACTAGCCAACTACAACTACGATAGAAGAGAGACAGAAAATATGATGTAGATACCTGTTTAAGGAGAGTTTAACGACTCCAAACTTGTAGATGGCAGTAGTAAGAGAAAGGGGCATACGTAAAAGAGTGATATGGAAGAGATTAGTAGGATAAATCAAGAAAAAACTTAAAACAGCTCTGAAGAGGACAGTAGGCCAAATCTAAAACCTGAAAGCAAACATTATGAGATGCATATAAACGAAGACGTGGAGATAATACCTAGGCAACAATGTAGTAATAGTTAGCTTCATTTTGACCATTTTCCCTTTTCCCATATTATTAATATAATTTGATTAGTTGATTTAAAAATATAAAGAATCAAGTTCAGTTGATATTTGATATTTAAAAAACAAGATCCTAATCTGCCTATTTTGACTACACGATCAAAAATTTGTTTACCCCAAGATAATTGATAAACATGGCCAGAGAGTCAACAACACACGAAAAATGATAAAGGAAAACGTACTTCTGGTATTATCAAGTTCAAAAGCAGAGTAGCGGACCAGATTAACATCAGGTGATACATAGGGGAGAGAGTTGATCCTAGTGGTTCGTCGGAGCCCAGCGAGTTGGTTTAATTCAGTATGAAGGGAAGAGGACAGATGATCAGTGTCATGCAGTTCAATGCAGGACAAATCCATAAGATCCGAAAGGATGTTGATTGGCACATACTTGCCCTGGAAGGTGATGAAACTAACAATTAAGCAAATCGGATAAAAAATGACAAGGCGATTATTAAAATCGCATTGGAGAGCCTTAGTATGCAAGTGAGGGCATGATTACGAAATTTTTGCGAAAAAATCACGATAATACGTACAATTCAAATTTTCTGGCACAAAACCTGATATTTAAATATACATTGGATACACAAAGCGTAATTATAATCTGAGCCCGATGACAATCCTCATCACTGCTTCTTAGCGTTCACCCCATAATTAAGTGCGCAAATAAAGTGGGATGGACCTAAGTAGCTTTGAATCATCAGTTCACAAAATTAAAAAGCAAACAATAAGCTGATAATCGCAATTTCTGAATGAGAATTATGATATCTTAATCAACTATTTAAGATCCTGCGACAAAATGCCTTCAGAGCAATGAGGTTTGAGGAGCTTGCTCAGCGAATTTCTCTTGGAGATCCCGCGTCCATGCTCTAACAAAGAAGACTTCGCCTTTGGGCTGTTATGAATAATCTATCTAATTCTCTTACAGTGAACCTTATTTAAAACCAACAGACAGCAACAATAGAAAAAAATACAGTTAGGATAAATATGGCAAGATGTCAACGAAATTTTTGGGGAAAGCAGTCTATCATGTCTGACAGTCGGAAGCTGTAAATAAACATCACAAAAAGACATTACTTTCTGAAGTGATCACTGTACAACAGGTGTAAGGAACTCTAGCGACTTCAATAGGCCTACTTCTGGATGCCTTAACTCCTATAAGGCGGTTAAAACTTTACCTACCAATAATACTATCTTCAAGTCAGATATTATTAGATGCCAAATAAGTGTAAATACTGTACATACGGCATAAATCTGTAAATTTAAAAGTGAAAATACTAAAACCTAGAATCCATTCTAATTCCTCATTACCAGTCCGTTGAGTATTGAAATAAATTAGAAAATGAACCCAATTTAGTATTAGTGGTTCTAAGGGAATCTTAAAGCGAAACAAAATACAGACAAGTATTAAAGAAAAGCTCTCTCATTAGAACTTTCGTGAGTACTATTAAGTTCAAGTGTTAACGAGCAGAAGAAACTTAACACGTGCTAACTCTCAAGCCAAAAAAAGATGAGGAAACCAATCTTATCTTCTATAATATGACTTGCATCATGGTGACTCGAAATTACTTAAACAATTAAAATTAACAAGTATTAAGGAAAAAATTAATAAGTCTCAGGAAGATTTATAACTATTCATTCCTTCAACAAGATGAGTTAGTTAAATTTGACTCTTCAGACAAGGACTCACCTGACAAAGCGCATAATATGAAGTCGTGCCGACCGGACACATACAACCTGACGATTTCTGCAGTTTCTTTCACATCATTCAACTTTTGAATTTCAGGTATATTTGAAAGACATTTTTATATTAAATCTAATGTTGAGAACACAAATTCTGGTATTGCTACCCTACCAATGAGTGCTCACGGGGATTATTTAGTAAGAATTTATTTATTAATACATGAAATTTATGCGCGGAACTATAAATTCTTTGTGTGTGGTGGGGGCATTGGTTTGATAAGTCATAATTTACGATTTCGATAGAGATCCAGTGAACGACAAGACCAATAGAGTATTAGTTTACGCGTTTCTCAGTAGAGGTTATAAGATGTTATCCCATGATAGTTGTTGGAAAGCACCTTCAATGGGTATTGAAACTATAAAAATTCAACTGGAACCTAAATACCGTTAAATTCATTTTAATTCAGAGAACGATATGATGCTTATGGGTTTTTGTCAGTATCATATCCATAACGCCTTTATTTCAAAAAGGAGAAGAACTAAAGTTTAACATTATATGGTTACTTGGTAAGGGGAATTAATACATCAAGCTCTCTTTCCCCACTCAAAGGTATCGACTTACTGACACGAAATGTACTACTGCTAAACTATATGCAAATGTTCGCGGAAAAGAGAATAACTTATGCATTATGGGAAGGATCACAGTATTCCAAATACTAAGGACTTCAACCCCTTTCAATTACTTATTTCCAAATGATTTAAAACACGTAAGAGAAAGGATAGCTAAAATGTTAATTATAAGAGCGTCAACTTCAATCATGACATTAAAAGATGCTTATTTATATGCGCAATAATCTATCTTATACATTGAAGGCGAAGCTTATTCAACTTTGGCGGAAGCTGGTACAGTAAACATGGGAAACTCTAAAAAAACTCTCTTCACCTCTCCAGTAATTTAATAAATTAAAGTTATACATTAACAGTCGAACTGGCATAACGGATACTAATTTAAAAAGTAAGTAATTATTGACATGAGCTTCCAAAGTGGATTTAACAATCTCCAATCGACTTGATAGGCCTCAGATATTAATAATGGTTATGTAAACTTATGAAGTTAATATTGTCATTAAACGGCTTCTCATTCGCAGAATATTTGGCTTTCAGATTTTTTAATATGATAAGAAAAAGCTAAGTCAACGAGAGAGAGAGAGAGAATGGAATAAATTTGTGAAATTTTACGCCGTTTAGAACTCTCCCTCTCTACCATCCTCCCAATTACGTTTACTGTGCAATGGCAACTGAGAAACGCAGAAGCAAATCATATGATCACAGAGAAAGAAATATTAAGTTAGCACAGGAGAAGCACGATTAAGCGCCTTATTTTTAAACAAGACGTCAACAACAACAAGTGAAAGCAAGAGAAAACATGGAATCAAAGGATTGTGTGGGTCCTTCTACTTTTGCTACTGTGACCACAGTAATGATGCTGATCGGCATGTTACTACCTATTGCAAGCTGAAATGCACGTGAGAAAGCGAAAGAAACGTGAAAAAAGTAATTGGTGCCTCTTTGCCTTCAGACATTCTCATATTTTATGACGTTTAATTTTAAAGAAATTTGACGATATTAGTTTTAAGAATGGAGGTTCACATTCAGGTGTATTTTGATGATATCCCATTTCATAAGTAGGTTGTGCAATAAATCTGAGAGCGGATAAAAGCATATAATACCACCGGGCGGTCACACCCATCCGTTCTTTAAAGTTGAAATAAAAAAATAACCATAGGCTTAAATTTGCAAATTTGATACAAACCAAACATACTTAGTTGTACTAATAAATGTGCCCTCCCCAATACCTATACCTACTTGACTAATCAGAAAATTGATAGAATAATCCCTCCAGGATTTGAAAGCTGAAGAGCTTACGATGAAATTTACCCTCTTCCATTTAACAATGCATACTCAGTGTTTTATGCACTGATGACGCAGTAGTTAACGTGTACGTCTACTAAATCAGAGGTCACGAGATTAATGTCCATTGATGCACATCCAGTTATGTGGAGGACTGAACTCGATGATTAAGTCTATTCAACAATAGATAATAGATTAAGAGTGACTCTAGGTTACCATCTCTCTAAGTCAAGCTTTGTAAGCGCCTTTCTTAATAGGCTAAGAATAAGAAATGCCTAAAAATGTCACCATATTTGAGCTAATTTTTGGAAAAAAACAGAAAAACTCCGAAATCTCCAACCCTTCACCCCCTTCAAATGAAACGAACTATGTAGAAGAATTAAATATTTTAGTTTGGACGATAATTTGCTAATTACATAGACTATTAGCATTTCAGTATAATTTCTAAGCAAGAAAAAATCAAGAATCGGGCAAAATTTTGAATTATCTTAATCTCGGCTCAGATCTCGGACTTTACCCACCGAAGCTGACCCAACAGGACTTATATGAGCTGAAGTAACACAATATCTGATTTTCGACCAGTTTAAAAGGTCAACCAAAGAGTGATTAGATATAACGTTCCTTGCCCTAACGACCCGATAATAATAAAAGTTGTTGGATTCGATTGTAGCTCACTTCAAGAAATTTCACAGGGTATTGGTTATCCGATTAATCGGGTCATATTTCATTCATTGTTCCTTTCACAAGACACAAAAATCACACACGGTGATTTATACAAGTGGATGTCACTTTCGTCACTTTATAACCTCTAAAAATTGATTTTTAAACGTGAAACATATTGTGAGGTGACTAACAGACCTAGCACTGTAAAGTCATCAAAAAACGGGTGATCTAATGGTGCTAAGTTTGAGCATCAAAGAGCTCATGGTAAAAATCTAGTTCTTCAATATACATAAAGATATTCAGGGATTTTATCTTTCTATGGCTATTTATGGCAGTAAAAAGTCAATTGAACCAGCAATGGCAAATAAATATTAGGAAAAGCCCTGCTTGATAAAAAAAATGAATTATATGTGATAAACGCTCAGTAGAGTGAATGCACTTTAAAATTTTTCTTAATTTGAATTCCATTATTCTTTAGAAGTCATTCACCAGGTTCATAATATATAAACTATCAGCGAGAGCTACAAATCATAACGAATAAAACTACCTACCTGCTGGTGTTACAAACATAATTACAAACCTTACGTTTATGTTGGTGTTATTATCAAATCTTGGTATACTAAGACCAAACCTATTCCTCCAGATAAGGAACTCCTAAGGAAAGAATATACAATTAGAACAAAAAGAGTTATTAGTTGTAAGAAAATATTCCCAAATTGGGGCAGAGAAGCCAACGAAAGTATTATGGAATAAAATCTTCTCGTCAGACACAATATGTTTATAAAGAAAAAATCGGCCAGGTAACCACCCTTCCTATTTTTTTGCTCTACTAGATGTTCACCTTCATATAATTATTCCAAATGCAAGGCTGCTTTCCTGGTCCCATTAACATAGTAACAAAAATCCCTGGATTCAGTTGAAAAATATTCTAGGAGCAACGATTAGCCAACTAAATAGACGGAATTTTTAAATTCCTAGTTCTATTTTTTTTGGAAAACACAAAACCCATATAAAATAGTTTAGACAAATGAATGTTATTTTTATCACTTTATACATATTAGTACATATGTATGTAATGTATGTATGTATTTATTTTTTTATTGCATAAAAAATGAATATTGAATATTGAGCGATTGTATATATTTAATTTTTTATTCTCGATTGAGTTTGAAAAATAGCACTCTATCTTTAATTCAAGGCACTTTCTTTCCTTTTATGGTTCTTCCGATGATGAAATGTTTGGGCTTATTTTTCTATACGTAGATCTCCAAGCATTCTACGTTTACTTAATATTGCACAGGCCGGTTTTGATCATAGAAAGCATACACCAGGAAGTACCTCAGTTTAGAAGAGTAAGTTGTAGATCTATGTCTCCGCCATAGCTCTACCTTCATCTCTTCAATAAGGAAAAGAAATGACTTCCAGAACTTATGAAAAAAGTAAAACTAACATAGATCTACGAAGGATTAAAAGAATTGCATCGTTCACAATTTAAACATATGAAAGTTGTCTAACAAGGGCAGAGGATAAAAAGAAAAACCATACCAGTGCAGTGTTGCAAGCCTGATCAGAGAGAGAGATAACCTCAGACGTCACGTCTGGGCGACATAAGAAATTTGGGTGTGGTCCGATTTGATCAAGGTCCACGCACGCCTTGACAATCGGCTTGTCTATCACCAACCGCTTGATTAACAACTGAAGTGAATTTAAGCGCACAGCTTTTAAAGACGATGACGCAATTATATGAAGCATAGATTGTGTAATAGCAACCTACTGGAACGGGATTTCGAGCAGAGAGATAGAACTCCATATGGTTCTGTTTACCAGTTTCGAAGATACCGAAAGTTGAACTATCACCAAAATCCTCAGCATTGTAAGTTGAAATCTATCAAAGAAAAAGAGGATAAGATATCTTCGTAAAAAATCCCCATAAGCAATATGAAAAACAGTGCAATACCTTGAGCTGGCCATTATAGATATTCACGGGCAAATAAAAGGACGATGCATTAGTATAAAAGATGAAATTAGTGGTCATTTTGCATTGAAAAGTCGCTTCCTTCGGACCTCGAAAAGTGATAGAAACTTTCGCCGAGGCTCTCAGCAATAAGTTCTCAGCCCCCGAAAGACCAGTGATCTGGATGATGATAATAAAGAGTATTATAAATCCCGTTAGGCAGTTGACCATCTTGTAGATGAGCATATAAGCGTAAGGATCTCGTGATAAAGAGTGCACAATTTAAAGGGGTCCCAGTAGTAGTAATAAGTTCATTTAATTATTAAAGTGCACATAGAGTAAATCAGCTAATAGTGAACTCACAGCCAAAACAACAAACCACAACACACACAGGTGAAGTTAATGGTCTTAAATGCTCCTCCAATTCCCTTACAATCGCTGAATTATGCCTGGGAATAGGATATTGCAAAACTTTTTTCAATGTACAGCCCACTCATGCAATAACAAACTTAATAACTAGAATTTCCACAACTAAAAATTCTAAGTCATTTTATGCATTAATATTAAAGCGGATTATTAAAGCACAATAACGCAAATTAATAATTGCTAAAGATTTTAGCTATTACTCATCTATTCTACCCCATAATGGGCGTAACTGCTTACGACTGCTTGATAATGTTTTAATACGCCTAATGTGAGACAGAGAAAGGGACAATATAATGGGAGTGAGAAATGCAAGCTTATCTCAAATATTTCTGCATAAGTTTAAAATAATCTATACCCCATACTTCAAATGGATATTCAAAGTTGTTAGTGAGAGAAATCCGGTGACAAGATTGTTCCAGACATCCACAGAAAAATGACAGTTGCTGATGCTTAAACTTCAGTGATCTAAAAGACAGTGAGAAACGAAAATAATGATATTTAAACAGGCAAAGGAGTAAGAAATAAAGCAGATAAAATTGTCATTTACCTCTCTTGAGCATAAGTTATATAATGAAAAATAATTGGTGATTGTCTTTCTACTACAACCACTACTTTGGTAGAGAAATCACCAATTTCGTCTACAATTGCAGCTGAAATAATAATAGGGAACGTTAAGTTAATAGATTGTAAGCAAACAAAATAAGTAGCGTTTGAGATATTGGATTAAGCGAGTAAAATCCTAAGTAGATAATAAGAGCTCTTAAAATGCTTTACATTCTTGTATAACAATCTTACAAGTATTTAAATATATAATAACATAGATTCATTATCACTTATAATTAAATAAAACAAAAAATGAAATTGATTAAATACCAAGAGGAGTTAACAAAGCACATACGATTCAACGAAACGGGTGCAATTTTTATGTTTTTAGAAGAATTTCCAGGAAAGACCAAGGAATTATAGATAAATCTAGGGCATCTTTTCCCATCTTCTGAGTTTACCTAAAAGATAACAAGAGATTTCAAGTATTTTTCATGAAAGTAAGTGCAAAAATAGGAGAAGTGAGCCAACATGCAATATCGAGGGAGCTGTTAAACTATTGAAAGTCGTGAGACGAATATTTCTAGGGAAATCGAAATGGCAAAGAAAGTCGAAATCAAGGAGTTCTTCTTGTACATTAAATAGGCTTGCGATACATAAAAATTGTGACCTTATGAGAATAAAAACAATATTAGACCTACAATCATCAAAATTCCATTTGAATGGAATGAGAAAGACGATTAACTTTAGGGGAAATTTACTCAGGAGAAAATTAAATATATTTCTGGGCAAATTGGGATCCCTTACTAACGTATCGGCTGGAGATATAATTCCACAAATGCAACCTCTCAATGACTTCGAGAGTTTATTTAAAAAATTCGATTTATCCAGTCCATTGCTTCCCTGTTCAGCCAATGAAATGAATGCATGAATAGATAGGTCATCAATTTTCGAACAGAGAGAATTTTCTGGTGACAAAAACGGAGCCTGACTTTCTTCATTCAATTCACTGTCAAACGAACGCAGAGATAACTGGCATACCTACAAAAGCATATGAATTATTTAAGAATTGAGTATTACTTCAATAGGGTATAGATGTGGATCAAAGAAAGTCAAGCAAAACCGATACTTCGTTGAAAGATCGATTCGTTCAGCTTTAAGCAGTCGTATAGCATATTTGCTAGTCGTGGAAAACCCATATACCTAGAGTGAGATTCGCATAGAGAGAAAACCAGACAGCGTACCTTGTATCTGGCTAGAGTGGAATTAGTTTCCACATATAACTCATATGCGTATGTGTTTATATGACCCACTTTATTAGGTAGTTGCCGCGGTTCAAGTGTCTAAAAAATATCATTGTCATTGAAGCATGCCATACCGCGACATTTATGGGCTTAAAGAGTAAGGTGAACGACGATGCTTGAATTGATATAAGATAGAGAGACTGACTTGGGGATGTATTTGTAATGGTTACAACTTCATAAGCAGCAATCCCAATTTCCCTAGAACATGATGAGGTAAATAAATCAACTTACTGCTCAGTGAAATTTGCATAATTAGGCGGAAAGTTCAACTTCGAAGTATTTTCAGTTACACTAATAAACTTCTCTGATGCGTCGAACGGAAGGGTACGATTTGATAGCTCGTCATCGGGGAAAGATGTTCCCACCTAAAACGCTGTAAGAAAACAAAAGGCAAGACTACCAAACAAGTTACGCCATTTATGTGAACAGTGTACACCCCGCACCGAGAAGCTAGGCCAAGAACGTTAAAAAAATATATAGAGGTTACCTATAGCACTCGGTTGTGGACTCTGAATGAACGCATTCACAGCCAATAACGTGATTAGGCACAGCCAATATTTTACTGCATTTGGGCAATTTTGCATATTTTCTGACTAAAAATAACCTAATAAGGTAAATTATTACTCTAAGTATTGAAGTACAACTAAGAAAAATAATGGAAATATGGTAATTGGATTTAAATGAGTCCACATGCCAATGAATTTTTAAAATGCATTTAATAGCTTATAAAATATATGCGAAATACAATTACATCTAAATCTCAAGTAAACGGTATCTGGGACCGCTAGGACCACGCCAGATTCCGCGCAAGAAGATGATTGGTTATACAGATGCTCTGTGAGTTTTGTGCTTCAATTGGGTAAAACGGTAAAGACATCAAGGTCTTTTTGGACTAAGGTCCAACCTTGAGTGCATCGAAAAGAATCACAACACAAATACGTCTGTGCTCAAAGATATATTTAAATATAATCTGCAGAAATTATAACATTGCAATTTTTAAATATCAATTTCAATAATGTGTTAAAGTATTTTAAAATGATGCCAAATATACCGCATAGGGACATCAAATGGAAAATTTTTATTAGTTTATTAGTCGTTATATTATTTCAATCTTTAATGATGAAAAAATAATGAAACTATATGAATTTGATATTTTAAGTTATCATAATCTTCGTTGATTTTTTTATTTGAGAAACGGAAAAATAAAAGCACGTTCACAAAATCTCGCGGCATGGAAATCTCACGCATAAGATAATTTCTAAGATTATTTCATTAATTCCTTTCAATATTTTCTGAGAATATTACATAAACAGGATGTAAATGCTAGCTCACTTCTACTCTGATCGTGAATATCACTTTTCCACTCCATCAAATAGAAAATGTTTAGAAGTTTAATTGAAATCTTTTTGTCACATCCGTTTGCTATGATCGGAACACTCTACTCTCTATTCTAAATTTTCATTTTTTATTTCACATTCTTAGTGTGTTGACGATCACTAATGTTTTTTAAGCTTCTCATTTCCTGTAAAATTCATATTTTGGCAGCGTTGGTCTTCCATCTGTCTCGAAGGATAACGCAATATTTAGTTTCATACATTATATCAAAGCACGGATCCACGTGGTAGGATTGTTGTTCTTCGCTATATTTCATCCACTATTCGCAATATTAAATTGATTTGATTTTTTCGATATCTTCCATAGACAAAATGATAAGGAACTTCTAAAATTAGACATTACAATCCTCAATAACATATATAAATACATACATACGTAAAAGAATAGATAGCATGAGAATCAGTAACCATGTTCTAACAAATTTATTGAAATTTATGTTTTAGGAAAAAGAGGAAACAGGAGAGTGTTGGAAACGATGTTTTAAACTGGAATTAAAAATATGTGTTATTAATTATAACAGTGCATTAAACAATGGGCGTCAACTCGAATCTCATTTACCAACAATTCTACGCTAATTCTCTTTTATTTATCAGCTTTCAAGCTCATTAACGCAATGCTATCAAAATTTTGCAAATTCGTCCATCCAGCTATAAAAACTGACAAGGCTCTAACAAATTACTCAGACCCATGGAAATTATCTTTTACCTTGAGATAAGTTAGTCCTGTATTGTGACATTTAGCAGGCCCATTATCTTCACTAGTGTGCGGGTGCACGCTGGTGCTGGCATTTTTAAAGTAAGTCGTGACAGAAATTGCCATCGGTGTAGCGGTATTTCGATTATCAATCCATAAGAATACGACTTAATTAAATTGGTGAAATGTCTTAGAGAAATCGCGCTTCTGCTTTCTCTCACCAAGTCCCAATCGACTTTATCCTAGCTCTATCTAATGGCCATCTATACAGAGATAATTATGCTTAATAGACCATGTGTATTATTATTTGTGAGTTCAATGTAAAAAAATTTGAATATTATTTCTCACAAAAGCATTTAAGCCATGCAAAACTATATTAGTATATAAATCGAATATTCGAAAACAAAATAAATACGCAGCAAATTATTGCGTTAAGAAAAATATATTTTATGTAAAAAAAGCTGTGTCGCACTGCAAGAATTCTTTTTCTTTTGAACAGATCATATGTATCAAAGTAATATGTGCTTTAACTTGGATTCGACTGTTCACAGAGGCGAGTTAGTCCAGATTTAAAATAAAATAAAAATAAAATATTAATAGGAATTGAGCCATTTAAGAAGTCTGTTTGCTATTGATAGTGTCTACACATTTAGTGGGTAAGTGACATTTTGACTTCTTTAGTGATTGTCCTAGTTTCAGATACAAACCTTATCAATTCCACAATATTTAAACAGAACGCACGTTTCGTATCGTTTAAAAATGTACATTTATTACAACCGCCATGTAAATAAGCTTGTTCAAAGAAAAGTGAATTAAAAGGGGGAAAATAAAGGATCTTACTTAGAATAGTTATAACTTTTTCGCAAAATATTCCTTCTTTCTTTGTAACAGTAATTTTAACAAATATAAGTTGATTCATTTACACCGAAAAGCAAATTTAAATTTTCTAACCAATTACGTCATCAAATAGTTGACCAATGCCGAAAAAGCCATTCATCATTCTGACAAGATTTCCTCATTAAGTATATGATCCGTGCCACTACGCAATTTTCAAGTCCTTTATGAAGGCCGATCAAGGGAATCTCGCGAAAGAGGAAGACACCAAAACCTATTGCGTTGAATCGACAAAAACTGCCTAAATCAGGCATCTAACACAAAAGCCCAAAACACCATCTTCCTCATGGAGGATCATATTACCTAATCCACCCTAACCCGCTGCTGGTTCAAAAGTCTCATAATTTTACTAGAAATGGCAGACTGCAAGGATCAGTCCTACATCGACGAATCCTATCAACATGCCAACCTCTTTACAAACTCTGTCGCCGTCTACTAGATTAAAATTATCAACAATAAATTACGGCCCTCGAGCTTACCAAAAGCAACACCTTCAAGGAAATTTAACACTTGCGACCTACTTGCAGTCAATGATAAATCAAACTCCAGCATGGAACAGACGCCGAAAGAAGGGACTTCACATGTTTGAAAATCTCAATCTGGGAATCAAGCAGCCGAGCCGCCACCGACTACTGTCGACTACTTATCTCTTGTAAACCCTAATTCTGTATTTCCTAACCTTCCTCCTGCTGTGTCCTCTAATAAAGTACATGCTTATGATATTCCTGTTCAGTCCTCCTCCGAAGATATTGTACTTCCTTTCCCTCATTCAGCCCAGTCCTCACCCCAAGATACTGTTAGCTCTATCATTCCACATTATCGTAAATCTAGACCCAAAATTTCACGCACTCGTTGGTGTCTGATTATGTACAGTAACTAATTGTCGAGAGGTTTTCTCTCTTTCGAATATCTAAGGAGGCTCTAGAAGGGGATTACCGTGGAGTTCACAAAGTTGCGAAGGCTAATCAAAGGAATCTCGCGTGGACTTAAACATTCTGGAAACTGTCATCGTACTATCGAGCGCATAGCAAACAAGTGCGGCGTGCGTGCACGTATCTTACCAGTCAATCATCGATCAGTAATCCTACAGCGTAGCGTTGATTATATTTAGTGACTAAGCCTATTGACAGTAAGCCATAGTTTACAACAAACTATCTCCACTTAGTATCTTCTTTATTATTGCTACTTTCGGGGGCAAATTTATGCTAGAAGACTCTGTTAGAGGCTTGTTGTTCTTGCCAGCAAATCGTTAGACTTCTAAAAGGATTACTAAGGTTTAGTAAAAAGGCTCATTTGTGTAGCCTCGCTACTTACATCAGAAACTCGCGTTCGATCATTATTCTTATTGGCCGGAGCCAAAATGGCAGAATTCCAAGTTGGCCTATATTAGTCTAAAATCATTGGTCAATTAATTGCCTATTAAAATTATTTTAATTGACACCATATAGCAAAATTTGAACTTAAAAACAAGTAATTTAATAGGTTTAAATGCCTTTAAACTGTTATGAACATTATCACAGTTTAAATTGCCTAACCTTTGTTCACTGACTATAGGTCATACATTTGTTGGAGTCTAATTGGTTCCCTGATATCGTCGGTGATTCAATTACTGACGCGTCTCTAGGGCTCGGTATGGTTTATCAGTATGGCGCTTTATTTGTCGAACTTCTCCAAAGGACTAAGGTAATCTAATTATTAATTGGAACTTATAATAAACATGCATTATATACGGTTTTTGTTGCAGTATAAAATAACATACTAGGTTATCTTTTAAGTGCAAATGCTCCTGTTTTGTGTTATTAATATTTGTTTCTGTTAACTTAGATATCTCCGCAAATATTTCTTCTCGCCAGTCACTTTGCTGATCCACCTGCTGTCAATCTAATTGCATTTCCTGTTGCTTTTTTTCTTCATCCAGTTCTTGGTTCAGCTACACTCTTATCCATTAATTTTTCAGAATGGCTCAATTGTGTCTTAAAATGGTACACACTGGAGTCTAAATTTTAATCTTACTAGGCTCCTTGATGATGACAGACCATATTGGTGGGTCCATACCAGCGAAAAGGCGTATATAAAGCTCAAACAATTTCCCCTAACTTGCGAAACTGGTCCGGGAAGTCCATCCGGTCATTGTATGGTTATGGTGTCGGGATGGCTTCCTTTACTGCTCTACATTAGAAGCAACTACAACAGGTTTGTTTTCATCTCTTATTTTTTTAAAAACTTAATTTACACGTAGACTCGGTTCTGTTTTTCTTGCCTTATTCATTACTTGCACCGTTCTGGTTGCTGTGAGCAGAATTTACATTGCCACACATTTCCCTCATCAGACTATTCTGGGAGTAGTAGCAGGTAATAATTCTAAGCTCTCAACCATTACAGACATATCATTTATCTGAGTAGTATGTTTTTCTTAATTTATAGGTGCTCTTATAGGTCTCTTTTTCTACGAATGGTCACTGTCTTTCCATAAAAGGAGTTCTAAATCGGGCAAAAAGATGGCGAATTTCCATTCTTCCATCCTAAACTCTCCATCATCGCTAGTTAACACTGGAGTTCTTAGTTTGATCGCTGGAAAAGCTGTTGGTATTTTATTGAGTTACCTGGGCACTGATGTTGAACGCAGTTATCGATTAGCTGCAAAGTATTGCGCACGACCTGAGTGGCTGCATCCTTCAACATCTGTCATGGCTTCATACGCACGAGTCGCTGGTGCTCTTATTGGTAAACCTCTATTCACCCTTTATATTGATACTGAATTTTAGGTGTTTGCCTAGGTCCGTAGTTGTATTGAATCGAATTTCCAAAGTTTTAAACAGCTTAGGTTACCTCTTAATATCCTGATTGCAGGTCAGGAAATGGACGAGAGACATATATTTTTCAGATATAATAGTGAAGGATAAGTTGGTGTATTTTAATTATGAAGTCCCGAGACTTCCAAGCATGGTGATGAAAAGCAACAGATGCAGTCGTCTCTCAAATCGGTTTAAGCGGGATTTAGATCAATCAATACAAAGAAAAATTTTAATGAACAAAGATGCCATAATATTTTTGTGCCAATATTGGTATCTTGCCCTCTAGGAGGGTAGATTTCTTAAAGCTATGATTTGGCCATCCCTACCAGGATCAGTATGTACTGATCTATTGTATTTAATGTTTTTAAATCAGTTTGATATATTTTTGACTCCGGTTTCCTGGAAAAGCTTTTTCGTAAATAGTGTTTCGTAAGAGTTTATGCTGATGACTTAATTTTAAATTCAGAAGTCATAGTTCTGGACCTCATTTGTACAATTATAGTGGTTTGGGTGGTCAGGCAATCTTGTGAGATGTTGGCATCTCTGTTTTGCTGCTGTTCAGTTGATCACTTTTGTAGAATATGACTCTTATGCTGTAATACTGTTAGGAGATCCAGTCCTGCTGCCATGATATATCCGTCTACTAGATAGCACTGGTCTACAATTGACTCCCACTGGAGAGAAGGTTAAGACGGGATGCAGGACATTTTATTAACCAAACCAAGACATTATATAGGAATACAATTTGTCCTCATATTTTTTATGTTGGGAGATCAAATCAACGCCAGACTGATAATCTGTGGGAATTGATTATCTCCAGACAAAAAATTAAATACTGCATCTATGGGCTCTGCTTTGTCGGACTCCTATCACTTAGCTATAAATAATTTTTCAGTAGGCGAATTATCAGGATATCCGCATTCTTATTAATGACTGTGTAAATCTTTTCTTTCCATGATCTTGAAATTTATCAATAACGGGGAGTCATTAAAGAAGTTTACAACTTTCTGCGAAGTACTATTTTTAATACGCAATAAAACACGGTGTGTGGTGTGATAACTCAGTAGCTGCATAACGTCTTTCTATTTGGGTCCTGAATAAGAGATACAAAACGCTCAAGAAGTTATGTTAACCATGAATCTTTTATGAGTCGTTGACTGAAAAGCCTCCGCAACACGTGTGTATTCCTTTAGTGTCGTTACTTGTTCTAACGTAGTAATCCTGAAGTCACAGTAATAATCTCGCATATCAACGTAATCTAGAAAACTCTGTAATATAGCTGCTTAACACAGAAGCCAATAACTCAAATCAGGACACAAGGCATTTTATGGAAAACATGCGTGTATTAAATAAAGTGGAACTCAATTAGAATAGACTTAAGCGGATAGGCACAATAACAATGTATTTTTTATTGGTAAGTAAATAAGAAAAAAATATTGAGCGCGGAGACAATGATAATTATTTATTCTAGCATTAACCATTTCCAATCTGGTGTATTTCCACCCGGGAATTGACTGCTGAACTTTAGTTGTTGAAGGTCACTTTTTCTTAACATTCAGAGGTCGATCAACTTCTTCATCATGTAATTGGGTTTGGGAGCAGTTTTAATTTTCCTCAAAACATGGAATTACAAGGTCAAATTCTTAATAAAAGGTAGCGCTTTACAAAATAGCATCTTAGCGGTTCTGCTTTCTTGAGATTACTACATTCGAAATAACTTTTTTTGTGCTTATATACATTGTATGTATTCACTTCTTCAGGACTAGCAGGAGCAATTTTTCTGCGCCCTCTATCCTCGCGTACTTCTAAGCCAGTTATCACGCCTCTTTGGGAGATCATTGTGCCCAGTATTATCACATTTCTTGCCTACTATGTGTTCCATCAAGTAATTCTCTTTGTCTCTCCCCACATGAAAAACCTCGTTGAACACATTCCCCTTATCTCTGATATCTCCCTTCTTTTCTACATGGCTATTCTGGGTGCTCTTTCCCCAATGATTGTCGTTTTCGTATTTTCAACATTTCACGACAAATTCTTTCTAAGTTTTAAACAGCAATTTACTCCTCCTAAATCCAAAAATGGAATGTCAACCGTGGCCACTAATTGAGAAACAGGATCTATGCTAAGCAGAAAATCCCGCTCATGACATCAGTCAATCCCACTTTAGTATTTCTCATTTCTATTCCTATTGACGAATATAATATACTCGTTCTGTTGAATTTACATTATTCTTACTTAAACATTGTATTAGCTACATAAGAAGTAAACAGACTTAAATAAAATTCCCATCAAGTCGAAATATTTTGTATCTGAGACAGCGGTAAAATTTGACCTAGACTTGATATTTGTATGCGAATTTGGATAACGTGCAAAATTCCAAACAGGTGGTCATTCATAAAGTCAAATCCAATAAACCTAGAGGTTCTTTAAAATTCACAAGGATACCTGGTCACCCGCTAACTTGACACCCGTGTGCAACACCATCAATAGCTAAATCCACTACAATAGTACCCTTTGTGTTAAGCGCAGAATAAAAACTAAATCTTTTCCTTCAGGTATAGATGTTTTAGCAGAACTGGAATGCGAGTTTCCCTTCAGATGAGTTATAGGTTGTCATTTCTCTGTACAATTTGAATGACGGAAAATGATTCCCTTTAAATCCACCAATTCTCCCCCTTACAAAAATTAGTTTTTCCCTAAATGAAGAAGGTGCTCTGAAAAATTCACATTTATGTATATATATATATAATTACTAGATAAACTAACTAAACATGTAGTATCAGGATAAGGCATGTCAGAAGTAGTTGTTAGTTTTTAGTAATAAAAAAAGCGTCCATAAACTCCTACCACTTGGTAACCTACAAATTCAGCTCAACCTTACATCCAAGACGACGTTACAGACAGTAAGCAGTAAGCCATCAAGATATCCAGACACCCAAATACTGGAGAAAGAGAATGGCCTCAGTAATGTTTTAGCACTATCAATTCGGCGCATTCCGATAGGGCGCCTCTCAAACAGTTATAACTTGAACAATGGAATACGTGTCTTCTGACCCATTTGAAATTTAAATACGTCACTCTTTTCATTTGCAAGTCAAAATCCCAGCAAACTACGAAAAGTTAAATTTATACATCAGCAACCTATTTACGCAAGCAAGCTATACATTCTATACACAAAATTGGAATCTACGAACGAAGACTCTTAATCTGATGCAGCAGAATTGCAGTAGCAGCTGCTACATTCAGAGATGTTGGAAGAGGCGAGGATTCCGAGGAGCAGTCATCAAGCTGATCGACAAGACCAGGAATTCTTACAATCAGATTGCAGGTGGACAACACAGAATCAGACAAGCCGCACGCTTCCGATCCAAGAACAAGGACCAGAGGCTGTGGGGGGCCATTTTTACGGGCTCCAACCTAAGGAAAAAATAAGTAGATAAATTAGTAGAAAGATGGACCAAAATTTGGCGAGAAATTCAATCAATGGATAGAAGAAAACAACCAAACATCAGTCAAAAACTAAGGTATGATAAGAGTTCAGATAATTCGTTCTAAGAGTCACAACAGTGTTCTTTTTTGAAGATTTAAGATGACACTTGGGGTGGCGTATTATCAATCTAAACACTACCATTAAAATTTATCGAAATTAAGCACAAATAACTTTCCATTTAATGACTAAAATTCATTAAATATGGAAATCCTGAACAGAAAATAAGTTTACTAAGATCACACACAAACAGCTTCAATCAATGATGCTGATAGACTTAGTAGTTGTCATAAATGCAAATAATGAAGCACAAATAGCATATTTTTCAACTAGAGAAAAGGAAAAATCGCATGTAAACATCAATATTCAAATAGTTTCCAATTCAGCTTTCCTTCTTAATATGAAATATTATATACATTAACCTACTATTTGCGACCCTACTCGGCATAACTCAAGAGGGGGAGGGTGATTAAGATTTTCTGACAAATTTGACTGCATTCCGGAAGTACCGACAATAACGAAACCTGCATTGGAAAGTTGTTTCAGTGCAGAGACTGGATTAGTCACTCGAAAGAACTTTAGAGACTCCATCGCTCCGGAACTCAGTTTGCTAATTAGAGGAGAAGGTGAAGCGGAAAAGAAGGCGGAAATGAGAACACTTGGGATGCCAAAAAAGACAGCTGAGCGGAGAATGCTTCCCATGTTCATGACATCTTGAATTTGATCGAGAAATAGGATAATTGAAGCAGAACCACAACAAGAGATCGGTTTTATTCCATTATAACCACAATGATTAAAATGGAGAAGGGAACTGGCTAAGATGCCTTTGAGATTCGGCATGGGGATCGGTGTACACTCGATTGCAATTCCCTGATTAGATCTACCGTTAGTGAGTACACTGAGAAAATCACGTGTGACTGATTTCACTTCAATTTTCATTGCAGCCTTTTGAACAGCTGAGGCCAACCATGGATTCCTAGTTTTCAGTTCATCATAAGGAAGGTTAAATAGATCTTCCCTCAAAAACACGCGAGAAACGGTGCGCTGCTTTCCGCATAGAGCAGCTAGTGAAGGTTGAATCCCATAAATGATTTCTGAATTTTGACAATTGTTACGTATCTTTTCGATTTCATGGCGAGACTCCTCGGGAAGCGCGCGAATCCCACCACTGAAACGAAGCCTCTGTAAAAGAGAAATCGATGCAGTACTAGCATGTGGTCTCAAGTTCACAAAGAAATGATGGAGTTGGAACATTAATTAGCTATATGGCGTTCTGCTATTGAATAGTAATATATAAATAATGAGAAAGCTTTATCATACAATATTTCAAATTACAAAATTATCCCTTATCTCTTATTCTTCGAACATGCACACTTTTTCGTACAATCAAGGTGACAATAGTCATGATTGATTAACTAAAAGCATACATTTTTAAATGAAGCATTAATACAGTACTGACTGTTCCGATTCAAATTTAGTTCTCTTGTTTTCCAAAAAACAGATTTGTATTAACATAGGCTTATCGAACATTTTGTTTTGAAAAATGAAGGAATATTTCAGCATATATTATTTATGTATACATTTATTATTTAACCACAACGCTGAAAATTAGGAAATTTAATGTCTTCTCACCTGTACCTTAGGAATCGGTTTCGTGTAAATAGCATAACGCAGTGTCTTGTACCTTGCACTTTCTACTGCGTCACAAAAATGGGTCTTGATACGAGGATGTCATGTCTCACTTCGACTTTAATTTTCATTGTGTCCATTGCAGGCTTGCACCTCATCAAGAACCTCACCGGAGATCTGCCAGTGGTTTTTATTTTGATTGGCATTTATGGAGGATTTTTAAGCGTCTTGCTCTTAACTGTAATGTCTGTAAATTCTTAATCGTTTTAGGCTATAAATAATTTTGAAAACATGACTTTCGGATACGACTTTTACGCGCAACTATTTCCTGAGGGTATTTTTTTATTCATTAGAAGTGTTATTTTTAGTCATTTTCTCCATTCTTCTAACCACTTTCGCGGTTGGAACTGTTCATAGAGTTTGTGGAACCGTCTGGTAAGGTGCTGGCAGTTTCTTATTGTTATTCCAATTACATTGTTCTTACTCGTGTTTCCTCCTTACAGTCTTTTATCTTCATGCGCCTGCGTTTATTTCCTAAATGTCATGTCCCAGCAGTATTACTCGTCTAACAATATTAACCCATCCAACGTTGTTTTGAAAAAGAAACGAAATTGATGTTTATAATGCATGCTTTTCTTTACTTGACAATTTTTAGTGCTTTTTAAAATAAACAGTGATTCTTTATGACATTTTGTATTTTTAAAATTTCTTCTTAGCCACGATTATTGTAGGTGAACTTCTTTATTATTACCGATTGATCCACATCAGAAAATATATTCGGAGCACTGATTAGGATGATTATCATGCCACACGTCGTTATGCAGAGGAAAATGATAAGTTGAATTCTGTCAATGACCGATGCGACATGTTTCCAATTCTCACGTACCTGAAAAGCCAAAAAGTGTAAAGAACTCTCTAAATGCTGTGAGTTCTTACGATGGTATACTCACCATTTGCTGTTTCTCTCCAGCTATTACATGTTTTGTTATTTTGTCTACCTTTTTTATTATTGTATCCAAGCTCCTATTGATGCTTTCAAGTAGTGTTTCGGATGTCTGATATGTGTTGCACAAGTTGCAGCTGAATCTGACCTATAGATGAAACGTAATTCAATTAGGCATTCTCTCTGTACCCTTCTCATCCGTATATCAGTTAACTGTCACAAAATGTAATTTAGTGCATTAAAACAGGTTTAGTTCTTTTCGTATTTCTTAAGAAATACTGTTTCCCAATTTGTGTATTTTTAGTACCATCTTAAAATGTGATTTGGAGTATGAAAGGAGGCTTGATTTTTAATTTTGTTAGATAAAGGTATAGTATATCGCTGCTTTTACTAGCTAAGCGTACGGTAAATATAAGTATGACAAGGAAGGAAGAAATCTGTGTTCAGCGATAAGATATCTATTTCACTTTAAGCACACAATATTTTTTAGAGAGGAATAATTCGGAATAGCCTGCATAATTTGGTTAATTTTAGGCAAGGCGGGGAAGATGATGCGGATAATGTACTCACGGACCTTTTGTTCAGAGGTCTCGACTCTCAATGTATGCCTCTGATGAGAAATGCCTCCGTTGACTGGTTTTAGCCGGTGTAGCTAGTCATTCCGTTCACTATATGTGCATCGATGGGTATCGAATTAACGACCAATAATATTTTGACATACACTTTGACTACTACAACAAGATAATTTCAGCGAGAACATATTCCATTTGATAGAATTTACTAAGTTTGACTTATAGACATTTTGTTAAGTGAATCCTATTAATGTGACGTTAGTTAATGATATTTTCTATGTAGCCGTTCATCTAACCTAAAGCCCCCCTCAATTTGTGTCTGAATTTCATCGTTTTTATATATAGATATTACTTATTATACCTAAGTAAGTAAGTAAAACGGTTAGACTATATTAAATTGAGTAAAGGTGGATAAGCAATCGAATTCCCCTTTAATTGTTAGATTGTATGAACTATATTCTAAAATGCTAAGTACGCTTTATTAAGACCTCATATCTTATTTTACGAATGTCCTACATTCTTTTATGTCATGTCTCTTCAGTCCTGTCTGATTCGAGGTACGCTTGTTAATTAAGATAAGCTTCAGTGGTGAAAGCTCGTCTAGGACTTCTTCTTCCTGAATGCGGATAAAATTGAAATTCTTTTAATCTTATTTATATTTAAACTTACTGAATTTCCTAGAAGAGAGCATTCTTTACTATTGCAAAGAGTAGGACCAACTTCGCGGATTTCGTTTTTCAGACTATTTTCCTCCGATTCATCTGTATCAGATGTTGAATTACTTTCCTCATTAGTTTCTACCTTCCTATAAAATAAACGGAGAAGGTTAAATTACAATCGCAAACGTTTGAGATGGTAGTGAACATAAGGACCTTTGAGGACACAGAACTGGACGGAGCCATGGGATAAACACTCGTCGAATCCATTTTGGAATTTTCGGATTACTTTTAGAATTTCGATGATTCAAATTAATAATCACTGCTGCAGTGATGCACAAACTCAAGAATGCCATCGCAAAAGTAAAGAGAAGGAATTTCGATAGAAGAGGAATGCTTTTCGTCCCAGCTGGAAGCATCTTGCTTACTAGAATCATGTAGACCACAATGGTAACCAGAATACTGATGGAAAGAGTGATTTTTTCCCCCGCATCTGTCGGTAGACAAAACACACAAATCCCAAGTAGAGCTATAAGTGCGCAAGGAATGATTATGTTTGTAATGTAGAAAAGTGGCTTTCGACGAAGGACAATCTTGAATGAAATCCGAGAAGTGGGTGGACGATTGGAGATAGTTCCATGACGATAGAGAGGTGAAGCTTTCAGTCGCTCGTCATAAACTGGAGGCTCGTCGATATGGAAGTAGCCAGGACCTTCTATGAAGTCCCAGACTCCACTTGGAACATAGTCCGATAAATCGATATTAGTTTGGTTTTTATAGAATTGCAGTTCAACCTATTGAACACTCAGAATCGTATACTCCAGTTTACCTCATCTTTAGTGTAGGTCCAACTTCCTAGATCTATTCGACAGGTCTGCTCATCGAAGGGAAAGTACTTGACGTCTATTTCACAGGAAGTCTTGTAGATTATCGGTGGGATCCAGAGAACATGTCCGTCATTTTGGAGAACCACGTTCGGTTTAAACGTTGCTTCGAATTCGCCATCAACACTTAAATAAGTAGTGAGTATAAATATAACTTTAATGTACTTGTTTAGAACGACAATGTCTGGTCTCCAGAGCTTGTGAATAGCAATATTGATCGATTCAATACCTGCGAATTCTCTGGGATTCCAGGCCAATCGGTAGTCAAACCATGACTGAACTATGTAGTAATTAAGGAAATATCAGACCTACTATTCGCAGCCATACATTGCTCTTGAGGCGCTGATACTTTTCATCCTATTTAGAAGAATAAAATTGAAGTTGTTTGAACATTATACAGTTTCAACTTTCTTTTTTTTCACTGTTTGCCTCCAAGCGGACAGAAATTTGAGCATTCGAAAAAATGAATTGGCCAAGGTACAGAATAATGGTTATTATAAATTACAAACTGATTATCAGAAAAATAATACATATCAGCTATTCTAATTTATGCAGAAGCATTTAATGCTTAACGCGAACGGATGAATTATTTTCTTTGGTGATTACTGATAAACGATACGCTATGACGATAATATACAAACCATATGAGATCCCTTTAATTTGAAAGACCTCTATTTAAATTTCATACCTTACGGAATTCGGTTTTGTAAGTCTTTGATCACTTTATATTGAACTGTGCCTATCCTCTCGACAAAAGAGCTTACTCCATTAATTTGTATTAATCTTCATTTGGTTATATTTTTAATAATAAGTCTATTTATTTAAAAATCGTATCAAAGTTACGTATTGTACAATTGAATGCATGATTTTCAAGTTCCAGTTCATTGAATGAGGGCCTTAGGAGGCATTACCTCCTGTGTATTTTGACTTTTCCATTTTAAAAATGTTAATGTTTGGTTAAGAAGGTTTTATTAGTGGAAACATTTTCTTTTCATTTAGTTGAACAGCTTTGCATTTAAAATAATTATATGAAAGTGTTATAGTGCGTGGCCAAGACACCGTAATATTTGGTTAAACCCATTAGTATATGGTATGCTACATTGCTCAGACCCCGAAGAGAGAGATATTTAACCTGATAAGATTAATCTTGTTACCAGATAAAATCAGGCTTTTATTGATGAAAAAGACTTCTTTTTATACATCCGGTTGCGCAGAAATAAGAAGAGTGGCTGTATGACCAATTTATCCCTTCATGTTTGTTGTATCCGACACGAAGATGTTATATCAACAGAACTCACAAAAGTTCCAGTAATTATCAGTACTGCTACTACTACGGTGGTTGTATGAATGCTTCATTTTACTTTAAGACTTATTATCACCAAAATAATAAAACAGAAACTGAATTTAGAACATTTAATGTATTCAAATTATAATGCGGAAATTTAAAAGTAACCGTAATGATATTTGCCCAATATTTTGCTTAATAAAAATGAACTAGTATGATTTCAAAACTGAATTACGTTATTATTTTTCATTTAGAAAATCTCTCCATTCCTATTTATCCTGCCAATTGCCATTAAAACTGTTGCTTTTATTTCAAATTAACGCGTTGATACAATTTGAATGAGATATAATAATAATATCAAAGAAGACTTACAAGTTGGACTATCTGGATCATTGCAAGTCCAACTTTAACTTGTACTGTTTCATTCCTGTTCAAAACAGGTCGAAATAATGGGTCATATTGCTTATCCTCGAATATATATCTCACGAGAAGTTCCTGGTCTGAAATCGGAGCACCTGCTATAAAGGTTTCATCTTTATCCATAATAAAAATGTTCTTACCTCTACTGGAAAAGTGCCTCCTTGTTCCATTTGTCAAAAGGACCAAAAAACTCAAGCAAATATAGAAACGGTTCATTTTTACTATAGAATAAAAATGAAAGTGAAAGAATTCCGTTTTTCTATCCATTGTAAATTAATTAAATAAAAGCATTGAGGAGGAAGCTACTAGTCATGCGGAAACAACCAATCAAATCCCAGCGCTCGGTTATCCGGTTGAGAGAGGAGGGAGAAAATTTAATCTTGACTAAACATTTTCTGCTTGAAAATCAATTTGTCTGAGCTACTGTTAAATGATCGGATAATGGTAATACATGTCAAAGGACAAAATAATTTAGCAGTTTTCATCGTGAAAACGCATCTGAACTAAGGGAATTGAAGAGGATCAGGAAGAAGTTCAGAATTAAATTCGGACATTAAAAGCCCCAAATAAAATTTGACTTTTGTTTATTGGGAATAGTCCACCGCTTCATATCCTAGTTGTGCAATTTATCTCCCGTTTCACAATGGAAATCCAGTTTGTGGTCTCTAAAGCTTAGTGACCAATTTTAAGTGGTTGATTAATCACTTTAGGTATTTTTTACTCCGTTAATCAAGGAATTAGCAGAACGACAAGAGCAAGTACGGTCATAACATTAAGGAGCTCACTAGAGTTCAAGGTCAGGTCTAGCAATCTTGAACACAACTAAATCCTATTTAAAGAGGTTTGATATATCATGATGAACAAATTAGAACGTCAGGATAGAAATACTATACTCCTGACATAGATAAGAAAGACTTGCAATAAGAGGATCAAGAGTCTTTGATTTAGACCCAAAAGCGATCTATTAATATAAAGTCTCGCAACAATCTCTTCTTATCCAAAAAATAAACGTAAAGTTTTTTGATGTCAGTATTGTACCAAGTCCTTTCATCCGATTTTATCTTTAAATATTTGATTGTTTTCACTTTACTCGATTTGATTGTAACTTTCATTAAACTAAAAGATAACCAATGATATATCATGAAAGCCGAGTGGCATAACTCGACGTCGCATAGTGCATCCCTTGGCTCAATTGGATCTTAAACATTTCGCATATAGTCTCAGAGTCTGCTCGTCATTCTTATGATCAAAAAGATGTACACTTGCCGATTCCGTTCTTGATACCTAGCCACTTTGCTTTGGCAGAGTGAATCAACAGCATTTCATAATTATGGTGATGGTTTAAATTGCAGCAACTCGTCTAAATGACCATGTCAGCATTAGAAGGAAAATGTATAATTTGTATTCAAAATTTTTTATATTAGTCTGCCATTAAAATAATCCAGACAACCGAAAATGGTAAGCTCTGACGCATTTTGCAATATTACAGGGTTCTTTCTGCTTTTATTTTTATTAAATTAATGTGTATTCTGAAAGGGCACCGTGAATCAAATAAAGTATATCACAATGAAAACCGATCGGACCAAGATTGATTGTTAATTTTGAATTTCTCTTTTTTCCACTTCAGAAGCCCTAGTAAATTTGGAACTCAATAAAGTACAAAATGAATTAAAGAAATATATTTTTTATTTTTATTGATAAATGAATGATTATGATTTCTCTAGCGTATTTTAATCGATACCACTCAATACAGATCAAGGATAAAAGTAGGCTTGAGGAAGATCTTTACTCAACTAAGCTTTTACTCAGATATTTAACAAAAGCTCAGAGAAGGAGGCCAAGTGTATAGAAAACTTGTTGTATTTCGCACAGGGTTCTATTCTTATTTGCAAGAGAACAAAATCATTGAAAAATAAGTTTTTATCATAAATTAAATAGCTGGATTTAAACAGGAAGAAGTAGCAGAAGTGTTTAGATCCATTTTGGGGACAAAATTCAAAGTTAAGACTAAATGAACTAAAAGACTAAGTCCTCTACAATTAGGGAAACTTAGTGAATAATATTACAGTAAGTTAATGAGTTACGCCCGTATATTCATATAAAAGATGATTGAATTCATCTGCCTCAACAGTAACCAGGAGTACTCATCAGACACATATTAGAATCTAAATCATAGAGAAGACCTGACGGCACCGGTTCATTAGAACCTATTCATACACTGACTTGGAGGAAGTAAATTTCGCTACAGCATCGTCAAGGTCATTGAATGGTGTAGTATTTAATCCTCCTGGTTTTTCAAATAGGCAATTCCTCACAATGTACATTGGATAGGCGGAGAGATATTGAACATATGACTAAAGGATATAAAATTAACTGACAAATCACTTAAATTAATAACGTTTCAAGATCGTCAAAATGCATGCCAAAATTATGTTTCTTTTCATTGATTTGATATATTGAGATCTTGGCAAACTACTGAACATCTAAATTTTGTAAACTGTTGACCAACATTGCGCTGGTAGCGCAATCGCTAACGTACTCTTAGGTGAAATCAGAGGTCGTATGTGTACATCCAGTGAGCACAATGGCCAATTAGAGATGTCAAATCTGACTAATAAAACAGCAGTTCTCCATCAGGGAGTCGCTATGATGCTATAATTCTACCAAAGATGAGCGTTGGACAATCATCAGTGTTCAGGCTTTTCAAGTCAGAAATGCAGATGACCAACAGTAAAGGTCAATTTTAATCAGCAAGAGAATATCTGATTGTTCGGAATATTTACCTCTACTCCTATTAATGGTTTTTAAATATTTACGGAGCAAATAATAGGCTAAACTTTCTAATTTTAATATGTTTATCACTGTAGCATCGACAGCAGCAGCTCGATACCTTTCCATAAACTTGATGATACCCGATTTTTCAGTTGCTGTTGATTGCACAATTTCTTCAGCTGAAAGGAGACTGGAGGGCTAACAATGGACGTTGTTGTATAGTAGGCCATCTTGCGGCCGCAGTAGTTGTGGTTGTTCCTCTAGTATTAGTGGTCGTGGTGGTAGTTTTTACTGTTAGTTTCTGTGTTTCATTCTAGATGCGGAGGTTGATTCCCCATTTGGTTTAACCTGGGTAGGCACAACAACTTGATCCTACCTTAGATCGTTTCACTTAACGCTAATTGTCTCTGAACAAATACTTTTCTTCGATGTCCGGTGCTTATTGACCGGTTGTATAAGTAGAACCTGTTGTATTCTAAGCCACCTTATCTCGACTAGAATACCCTGCTTTTACAATTTCTCCTATGTCCCTTTGATACGTCTTTATCCGACCAAATTTCCCTATTTATGTGTTTACCTAGACTGATGTATATGCATCCAGCGCCCTCAATAGATGCAGCTGCGTAAACTCTCCGTTGTATCATCCCTATATGGCTAAATTTTTCCGAATAAAAATAGCCCTCTACTGTACTAGTGCAGCAAGCAGAAAATCACTCAAACTCATCCTTTTCTACCAAAGATTGAGAAAGCAGGATATTCTTATATGATCTATGTATAGCAGACTTACGTTAATCAATTATATTATAATCTTTTATGTCTGGATCCTTCCCAAGATTAACAATTGCTATATTTCAGCATTTCCATGGGTAATAGTTCTAATAACAGCTTAATCGGTTGATGGCTTATTCTGTTTAGTTTTAAACTCACAATAAAATGCTGTCCTAACTTTAGCTGATCAACGAGAAATAAAATAAGCGATAAAATTCAAATGCATAATTATTTAATTTATCATCTTTATTTAATTACTTGTTTAATTCTTGCAATATGATATCCGAAGCATAACTCATTCACTGCATTTGTGTAAATTAACCATTCAGTAAAAAGTTAAATTGACTGTATCGAGAAGAAAACGATTTCGAATTCTGGTGCATTGCATTTGGCTGTCTGAATAATTTTTGATGCATTCATTTCTGGATTCAATTTCTTCACAGCTTCAGATAATGTTGATCATGGAGGTCAGCTTTCAATAACGAGTATTTTATGCTTAGCAGAAATTTCTAATATTTGGAAATATTTTATGAAACTTTACGGTAAAACAGTGGATGCATTGTGAATTTCCTCTAAACAAGATTGCTGTCTCCAACATGAATTCACTTTAAGTTATCAGTTATTGTTAGTACTAATATCAAACAAGTATTACCACTGAGAATTTAATTTTATCGCTGATTTTCAAATCGTACAGATATTCACATTTAAACACATTACCCTACTACAAACTATTCATATTGAAAACATCAACTTTTGACAACAGGTAGATATAGGATGGTGTATGAAAAAACAAACGACCTAACATCATGCCTTTCAACAGATCTTGACAATTCATTTCAAAATATTATTATTAATATTAGTCTCCCTTATGAATCATTATGAGTTCATAAGTTTGGCCATGAGTAACAGGCAAAAAATGAGAGACGTACAAATTTGTCAATCGAACTGATACATTTAAAAAGGGTATCATATTAATATTAATACAAGACTATGTAAGGTGGATTAATTCAATGCTAATAAAAAGATAGCAAATGACAAGATTCCCAATTTCAGACATCCTGAGATAATCGGGGTTTCACAATAAAAAAACAACAAATTATTTTTTTATTTAGATAGGGACATACCTAAGTAGAAATCCTACTTGTGCTATCCATTCAGGAGCAGCGGTCTAAGCTTTGCAATGGACCGATCAATGACAAAAGGACTTAAGCAGTTTGAGCACACGTCCGCACTTATTCGCCACGCGATCAGTAACACGCCTCACTTTCCTAGTCAGCCTTAGTAGCGTTGTACAATCTCCGATTATAACTAACGGCAACTTTACACGTTTTATACCTTAACCCACGTCTCGCAGACTTTTCCTAATACCATTCTTATTATTTATTTATCTAAATTCATTTAAACCATAACACCGATATTTAATGGTATATTTTATCGCTCTTCAGTTACTTAATGTTGGTAAATTTTATTGATGTACAAATAAAAATAGATGGTCTGTTTTTTCTCAAATTGCAACAAAATCGATAATATTACTTGAGTAGTACGATATTGTTTATGCCTTCTGGTCACAGTAATTGCTAAAACTTAATCCTAAAATGTTCAGTTATCTCTGAACATCGTAGAATTGACTGCTCTTCCTATCCAGCAGGATAAAACCTAATTACAGAAATTTGGAATAACTAGAAATGCAGAATGAAATAATTTATGAATAATTTAATTAACTAACTTCTAGCTCTACTCATTTATAATTTTACCATTTATGTCGTTTAGATATTTATCTATAATTATAAATTCCAAGTTTTCCCCTTTTTGTAATATTACAATGCTTAGGTTTAGAAAATCGCTTGAAATCCGTGAAGCAACATTATTATTTAGCATTGATGGGATTGAGTACACACTAATAGAAACTTTAAATTAAATAAAAAGAAAACAAAAATTCATGTATTATGTGATTATTATTACTATTTAAGTTTAAGATGTCAGTTAATAATTGAATTAGCACAATAATTCAACGAACTTTACTAAATGATTCATTTCATTCCTCCAAATTACTTCTCTGGGTAACAGAGTTTATTTCTTCCTATGGTTCCACTTGGACACTTACTCGCGCTTGGACCCTTAGTGTACGGTTTACTATTGAAATGAGCTCTGAAAAAATTCAAAATGTCATTTAACTTTACTAAGAAAATTCATGAGGTGATACAAGTAGACTACTTACGCGGAATTGTACAGACAGGCAACATGATGAGTATTTCCACATCTTGCGGCTCCGCATCCGATTTCTCTAACGTCATGCCAAGCCATCTAAATTTATGTAAATTTGAACAATTAGTCTCAGTTAAGAATAATCATTTTGATAATTTAAAATGAGAATATTTTGATTTACCTGCTGATAAGGTCTACAGTATGAATCAATGTTAATACGGCAAGTATTGGAGTCGTAATCGTAATTGAGTCCTCTGCGCCACAAAAAAAGTAAGACGGTTTCAAACGTCAACTTGGAAGTTGTAATTCTTGTAACAGTAACTCCAAGATCATGGAGTACAGCTGCACCCAATTCTCTAGGGAACTCATGTTTGCAATTTTTCACAATATACAATGAAAAATTGGATAGAATTGGGGAATAAGCCTAAAGAAAATAAAGTGGCGCCATTATTTTGTTTGGTATTTAAAATTAAGTTAATTCATCAAAAAGCCGAAGATTGTTTCGTGTCTATAATTTACCACTTTCATCATATCTGCTGCTGTAGGAGTGACGGTTGATCTAAAAGTATCCATGAACCTGATAAGGCCTGCTTTTTCTGACTCAGAAGGTAGCAAGAATTCGTCTGCTATTCCGGACAGAGGGGGAAGTGGAAGTGTGACCATAGTTGGGGTAGTTGTAGTTGTTGGTTTTCTCGTAGTCGTGGTAGTTGTGGTTGTTGGTCTGCTCGTAGTCGTGGTAGTTGTAGTTGTTGGTCTGATCGTAGTCGTAGTCGTAGTAGTAGTTGTAGGTTTAACAGTCGGTTTTTGTGCGCCACCCGCAACACAGAGATTGTTTTCACATGTGGTATCGGAGGGGCATGCGCTACAACTACGTCCTATCTTATACGGTCGAATATTCCTGTAGTTACCCCTGATATAAAATAATGCATTTGTAAGTGGATGGAATACAGGATCAATAAAATTCATAATTGTTAATATTGCTTACGGTGGCCTATATTGGCAAGCATATATGTAAACTGGTTTTCCCCAATTTGGTTTTGCATCTGGACACGATTTCCATGCACAGCCAACTTCAGTTGAAGTTGCCCATGCCATCTATATAAAATCATTTCGAATTATATTAATTTAGTCAATTACCGCAGTGTAGTGGCCACAAGCTCTCGCGTTGCACATAAGACTCTCTATGTTGTAACCTTTGTATTCGTTCCACCAGTTTTCAAGGGCAACTGAAGTAAAATTGGGCTTTTGTCCACCAGAAATGGCGAGGTTTTGCCCTAGGCCTCTATATTCTGTGTCGGCTGCTGTTGGATGCTGAAAAACACATTTGTCTGTCCATTTTATAGCCAGTTTTTCCAGTTCCAAACTGTAGGTCTGAAATTTGATAAGATAATCAACGTATTAGTATATTTAATTTGATCTGGTATGTGCAATACAAATCAAACCTCATTTCCAGTTATTATTGGTAAATGTTTCCTTTCCTTCACTTTATGAATAAAACCACAAGGCAATTCCACAAATTTTGTATTACGTTTTGAAATCGTCCCATGAAATTCGTTAAAGTGAGTTAAATAATTCGCCAAGAATTTGTATTTTTTAGAAATTCTGAGTAAGCTGGATGCTCCGTTTACTTAAGTAAGGCAGGAAAAATAACAAGAATTCACAGAGGAACGAAACTTATTCACTGAAAGAAGTAGGAAATTGACAGTGTAAGAGAGTGAGAGAGATCGATCAATCTTTAATTGTTCACTTTATAAAATAGTATATTTAATCGGTCCACCCAAACCTATGCAAAGTACTTCAAGAGAGAAAAATAATAAATGGAGATTATTATATGCAGTGAATTTATAGTAATTCCCCTGAAAGAGATACATTTGTGTAAATTTTTAAGAACTAGCCAAATTATCAATGCTTCGTTAGGTTTCGAAACCAGTTGTTCTATTGCATATTTGATATTAGATCATTGCAAAATGATATGTTCATATGAATTCTAATATTACCAAGAACACAAAAAAGACCACGAATTCTATAATGGAATTCTGCGGAGTTTGAGATACTGCAGAAGACCACTTGTGTGCAATTTGAGTTTCAAATAAAACCATATTCAATACGGGTTTCTCCCATTTTTCCCTCTATGGAAAATTCGATTTTTAAAACAGCCTGTTAGTACATTTTCTCCTTGTTCAATTTATTAATCTTGAAATGAAGTTGGTAATGCAACCACTCTTCCAAATTGTTGAATGAGAGCTTTCATATAATTATGGGAGTTACGAATTGAAAGAAAATGCATATATGATTATAACCTCAAGAACCAAAATTTTAAGGGTCAAACCGAAAAAGAATGTCAACGCACAAGAAAAGAAATCCTACGATCTCATGGACAGCCCCCTTCCATTTACTAGAACTTGAATGGCTATAATTTCGTCAGTCCAATATAATAAGTATTCAAAATGGTTTGGGTTTATCAATAAGTGGTAACTAAAGGATTGTATTTTTTTGGTAAATGAGAATCAAATTTCTTTAGGAAAATTGAATTCATATTACTCACCATTTTCATCATATTTGAAGCAGAAGGTACAACGCTTCCACGATGACGATTGTGATTATCGATAATTTCTTGTCTTACTTCTTCAGTTAACGGGTCTGCATAGCCGAGAGATATCACAGAAAGAAGCAATATTAAGTTCATCATTTTGCTTCCGCTTGCACTAATGTCCTCTACAACAGGTCCTTTATATACCTATTATCTCTTTTTAAAAAAAGTGAGACATATGCAGATTTTCACAAAAAAATACAAATAATTAATTCGTTTGAAAGACATTAACTATAACTGAGTCAGAATAAAATTAGTATAAAAAATGTAACACCTTTGAACAAGCCACTTAACAACTCTTGATTTAATAACTTAAGATGGACTTAATCAAAAACTGCCGACAAAGTTTATTATTTGTGTGAAGTGTTGATTTATTATCGTGATTCACATTTAACGAAAGAGGTGTTGAGGGGAGGGGGGTATGAGATTGACGGTTCTCTACTGGGAACTTGAGGTTGCAGCAGAATCAAACACTTCAAGCCTCGCTCTAAAGTCGAGATAATTGAGCGTTAGAGATTACTAATGACCTAGATACAAATTTTAGAGATAATAATAATAAATATAAATATAATACAGATGAAAAATAAAAAAATGACAGAATCTGTTATAGGAAGAGTTAATTTATAACTTCTATGTAAACAATAAACATTTAAGATCGATCATTTTAGGTAAATATAAGCTCGTGTACTTCTAAAGATCGCCAATAGGCAAATCCGTTCAACATTCTCGTGATTTGAAACAAATTCTTAAAAATATTGGTTTCTTTATTCATTTAATTCAAAGAACCATACTAGTTTGACAAACAGATTGCTTTCAGTCTTTCACATTTGGAGAAGAGAGAGGAATTCGTTCCGTGGAAATTGGGAATTTGCCTAATTTATAATTAAATCTTGATTAGAAAATGAGAGTAATTTTCTTGTCATTTTGAGTTATTCCTCTAAAGTTGAATGTTTCTACTACAACGACTCGGAAATAAAAATAAAGTTTTGGAGTAAACAACTTAATCATGTTTTCTTTTGTAAAATTTGAGGAATTGAGTAAGTATCTTTGCAATTATTAATTACATTTGTATTGCAGTGACCTCCTCTATGAAGCAAGTAGGATATTTTTTCTGTAAATATTTATATACTATTATTTGAAATACATTTCAATATTCCACCTTAAAGTTACTTGAGATTGGGTCTCACAACTCCAACAAAGGCTTCCTTTTCCATTCGTTTGGGCCATTAATTTAAGAGAGTCATCTTTCTTGTTTATATCGGTACTCGGTGTTTCGAAAAGAGTTTCAGCAAAAGAATATTTTTTGAATTTTTCTTTTCTGCATGAGGGCTGATTCTCTTGTACGAAAAATGTTAAAGGAAAACCCCCTGGATACATTTTCTCTCATTGCAGGAATTCAATTCTAACATTTTCTTTACAAACGGTATTCGGGGAAGTTTTAGATTTGCTATTATCGAAGTTTAGATCTTTTTGTTAACCCCATTATTTCTTAAATATGTGGATTTGTGAAAAATTTTTTAATATTTTATTTTTGGACGTTCAAATTTCATGTTAGTATTACGATCAATCTTTCAATAGGCCATTTCCTTTAATTCAGAAATGGCATAAGTTAATTTAAAACAGAATTTAGTTGCTATTTGCTCAAATTTCTGCTAATATATTTAAAATTGAAATAGCAGATTCTAATATTTCCTTATATTTCTTTATCAAATGGATTCTGGTACTCATCTCATTAAAATACTTTAAAGTGTCCATTTTAATTTGACTAAAATCTAAACAATACGACACGTCCTGTATCTTGTTAAGAACTGGTGGTAGGAAATGAGACGACAGCATTATCAGATGCTGTTTTAAGTAGATGAACTCAAGTAGATATAACAACAGTGAAGACTGCTCATTGCTGCAGGGTTGGCCATTATTATAACCTACGGCAATGTCTACATTCTTGCACGTTTTGATGATGGGCACATGCAAGATCCGAATGGTCCAATCAAGGATTATAATGAGTCATGGTTCGGTGAGCCGTACTTTGTTTAAATTCCACCATCTTTGTGATATCATTTCCCATAATTCCATTTGTAATGTCTGAACATTCCAAAGCTTAATTTTTACGAGTTGTGTTTTTCTGCGTTCGTTCTTGTAATATTGAAAGTTTATTGAACAAGTAATGTAATTTAATGGTTAGTCATGTTATTAATTCATTTGTACCTTCTAACAGTTACAAGCAAATAGATGAGATTAAGAAAAGAAATTTAAACAAAACATAGCTCATTAGAGTTAATTCAACGTGAACTCTAATTGATCCTTGTGTCATCTTTAGTCACTAGTTCACTCTGACAATCTCGTTGTTTATTAATAAGGCTGGGTCACGGTTTTGATATATAATCGTTTTAGGGCACAACGCTAAGTGTTTTCTCCTTTTCAGTCTCGATAACTTCTGGAAATTATGGTCGCACAGTTCAGCCTTATTCTAATGAGTTTCATTAATTTGTTTAAACTATAAATTATTGAATGAGTAAATGATTAATTGAGTTAAAATTTATAAGATTTAGAGATCTTTATTGAGTCATTCTCCTTTGAATTTCAGCTGTTACACTTTTACATTCACGATATAATAATGGCCTGTCCATAATACACTTGTTAATTGTATTTTTATTGTAAAGTTAATTTTTAACTGGCTAATGTTCACAAAAATACAGCATTACTATTGTAACTCCAAGTTTTCTTTGCAGATCTATCACCAGTTTTGGTTTTTATTTAAAATATTCGTATTCATCGGTGATTGTTAGGTTCAGTTGATGAACCGAAACAAGGATCGTATTACAAATACGATTTTCATATATACAAAAGTACAGCTTTTAATATTACGATTACCAATTTGGGAGTAGGGTAAAATATTAGAATGTTTTTTGAAAAGTAGGGATATATCTGGGGCTCGAGTTGCAATTTACGCCACCTTGTCCATAACACCTTCATTATAGATAAGCAGTTCATTTCTGTTTTTGTACAGCTCCCTAGATAATTGGGGACAAATGCGCTGAGTTTCATGAATGGAGATTTAAATTTTCTTGTAGCTTCATGGTCACATATTTCACGGTCTGATGCCAGAAGGTATCTAGGATCTCTAATTGTATTAACTTAAAGAATGGGTGGTTGCATCACTCCTATCTTCATTTCAGTAAAGTGTTTATTCGGTTTAGGCCAATACTTACAGGTTTGAAACCAGCTACTACGTTTTAATACATTAATACCACTAATACGTTTTCGCATACTCTTTTACCGTCTCTATTGTGGATAGAATTGTGATACTAAGAAGGTTTACTAACTCTTCCCGGGCTTCTATAGCATCTTCAATATTAGTTTGCAAGTTTAAAACATTTTTTTGTACCAACCACTTAGTTTCGCTATCAGAGCATTTTTTTCATTTAAACTCATTATCATTCGGGCACTTTTTTGAATATCGTGGTTCTCATTGTTCTTAATAACTTTAAGCAATCTCGGTTGATGACAGGAAATCATTGCCATTTACTTCTCCTATATCTGAATTTTTTTATTAATACTTTATATAAAAATTTACTCTGTGTAGCATGTATTGTTTCCGTTTTGAAGTTAACTGACGTTGACCAAAAATTTATGAATCAAAAAATATGAAACCACATAAATATATTTTTATGAAGAATATGACACATAAAAATAATATGCCGAGTTTCTAGATAGTGCCCTTCAATTTTCAACTGACAATTCTCGGAGGGATAAAGTATCTTTTCTCTAGTTGATGACGTCATTAGGAATCCGAGTAATCGTAGAGGCAATAGCACGAATGACCTAAGAATCAATTAATTATAGATGAACAAAAGTTCTAATATTGCATCGATGGAGTAAAAATGAATAGTCTCCATAACCCCAATTGTCCCAAAAACAGAATGTAATAGGTGAAAGCTTACATAGTGAGGATATTAGATATTGTGCTCTGCAATTGATTAGAACACATTGAAGAGTATAGTATAGTGGAATAATATACAAGAATACTGCCTCTGTGTGTAAATGTAAGTTGAGATACCCATAATTGTGTGTTAAATACTATTATAAAGCTATTTGCATTAGGATCATGGAACAGAGGTTTAGAAGGGAGAGCGCAATTAACAGTTTAGCTAGTTAGTTAAAATTCGGCTGAGCTACCACTCTTCTAACCTCTTTTGATCCCCATCACACAATAAGATGGAGAAGAGAAAAACAGCTAGTTGGAGATCCATATCGAGGGCTGAGAGAACACTCAAGAGTGAGAGAGACTTTTGTTAATTGCGAAGGTGCGAAGGTGAAAGGATAAATGGCTTGTTTATTTAGATAGAACAAAGCGAAAAAAATGAACTTTTAGGGAAAAATAAGATAGCATAGAAATGGTTCACACACGACATCGTGGATGGGTTGGGAAGCGAATGAGTCGTATCATGCATCATGTAGGCGTCAGCACGTCTGCCCGGACAGACAACTTAAGAGGACATTTGCTTTCTAGTATCCAAAATTTTTTTTAAAGCACGAGAAAATAGCCGAAATAAGGAAAGTGGTTATAGACAAGCACTACGGAGGGATCACATGACCAATAGAAACACGAAGTAAGTGGCTACCGATTATAAAAGGGAGCAAATAGAAAAACATCAGTGACCATTATTCTCTCTTCACTTAATACCTCACAGAAACTTCTTACATTTAGAAATTTCATCAAAAGGTTATGCAGCAGAAGATACAATATTTTATTCCTTTCATGGGAGGCATTTCGAATTCAAAGTCTCCTTAAGTTACGTTCTACTATTAATGCGAATGCTTACACTATGCAGCATAAAGTTATCTCCTAGTATACACATACTTCAATCTCAACGAATTACTCAGGTAGAATTATTGTTGAAAAACATACATGTGGTCCCCATGATCGACAAAAATTATAAGTTAATACTTGAATTAAAGTAAGATTTAGGCATGCTGATGTTCAAAAGTACATTTTGAAAAGTAGGAGAACAAAGATTCGCATCTGAAAAGCAAAAATCTCACTGAAGCTCTAACTAGAGAATAGAGAATTTTATTTCGGTTAATTAATTTTCTGGATTATTGAGACAATTAAACTGATTATTGTTCATGAAGGTTTTCATTGGCGCATATTTAGCAAATCAAATATATTTTGCTAAAAATCAGGAGAAAGTTTGCATCTGGAATCGTTCAGGATGAAAAAAATTGGTGGTTATGCCATTTCAGTTTTCATTATACCATAAAGCTTAAGAGGTTAAGAGCCTAAATTTACATCTTTATTACTGACAGCAAATTTTTGCCTTAGCAGAGTTCAATAATCTGTTAATTTTCGATCACTGCGGACTTGAATGAAGGAGAAAGCCTCCCTGGATTCAACTCCAGCTCATTTACCGGCGACTTGAAATAAAGTTGTTAGATTAAATAATTCATATCTACGCTTGCATATGCTTTTGTTATTGCATAATAAATGACAGCAATTTACATTTTAGTCAATCAAAATAGTACTTACTTAAAAAGCTAACGAAATTGATATGGGACTGTGTAGAATAATTTGATAGATTAATAATAATGTCTATTAAAGTTGTAAGAAAGTCGTGGTTTTGCAGTGGAAGTATGTGAATTATTACTGAAAATATGTGCATAATCCGATGATACAAAACCAAGTTTTGCATTGCACTCACAAGTGGTGCATTAAGCTTTGAGACTTATCAATCACTGATCGTGGAAGGAAATTATTTATTATTTTCTTTATTGCAAATTTAACAATCTAAGGTCTTTCAATTACCTAGCCAACTTTATCTACTTGTATGTATCATTTTATTCCCATATCCACCCTCTAAAATTTGCTAAATCTTCACTGAATCTTGATTTCGTTCTTATTTGATAGCAGTCTGCTCGTCTTGGATGTTTCAGCACAATTCTAGGCCTAGCAACAATTACTTCGCTTGTTCTGGATATAAAGTTCCCTCATTCCATCCTTTTAGAATTTTTATATCTTTCCTTTCCTTGCATATGAAGATGTTTTTCCATGACTGAAAATCAGAAATGTTTTTATAATTTTGCTTTGCCTGTATAGTTGAGCAGAGAAATCAGCATTAACCAAAGAAACGGAATGCGTTAAATCAGAAGAGTAATTGAGAACTTGAAATGTATACGTAAAGGACAGCTTTTACTCTTCGTCATAGAGACGAGCAATCAAGTGGATATCATCGCGTTTAGTAGCTGAGCAATCTACGTCCAATATCTTGTGCCGGACCATCCATCTAAAAATGTGATCAATTAGCTACCTTGTGCGCAATCATACATACATGTAAAAGTCATGTTTGAAGTAGCTGATTGTGCTTGCTTATAGTCTTTACAATGGAACTTTGAGGCACTTTCAATGCATAAATTTGATGTGACGTCAAAGAGCAGATCATCATACCACCAATCGAGAAAAATCTGTTCATACTTCAATGTGGAGATCCTAACTTTTGTGATGGTGACGATAAGTCCGGTGAATCTGCCTGAATCCTATTTTTTAGGGTTTTCAAAATCCCGGTCTCTTATTATTTTGGTTGACATGATTCAGAGAAGCTTTGAATAAATCTGAAATGAAGTATTTATGAGTATGAGCTAAATGTCGGCTAGAAAACTTAGCAAGTGCTAAAATCTGTCTTGACTCTTCTGTTTTAAGTTAGCATACCCTTATATTACAAGCAACTGAAAGATGAAATCTCTTTCTGAAAGGATAATTAAAGAACCGGACACAGTTGCTGAACAAATCGGACTCAGAACGGTGCCTTATTTGAGGATCTTTGCGGTATTTCGATTCAAGATAAGCAGTGAAGCTGAAGGAACATCATTTCAGTAATTGCATTTGAAACAATATTATTTTTCATCAGTATTGAGAAAAATTATTTGTGCATATGATTTTGTAGAAATATAATATTATTTATGCAGTCCTATGTTACACCTGTTTAATTTACAAGTTTAAACAATAATTATTATATTTTTTTATTAGCCGGACCTCACCATTTTCAGCATTTTCGTCACTGTAGAATTAACAGTAGCCCTATATCTGTGAAAAGAATAATAAATACCTGTTTTGTAGCATCGAGCCCTGAGATATAATCAGCTGCTGAATTGGAGGCCTGGTTGTAACGCCATTAGCAGTAAGCCTGCCATTTTAGTGTTTATTCTCCTCGTTGTCTTAGTAGTGATTGTGGCCCTTCTTATTACGGTTGGTGTTTGGGAGTCATGAGAAATAGAGGTTATTTCCACAGGTACTACCAGCCTACCGGATATAGTCTCATTCTCTTGCAATTTCCTCCAATGTAAGCAAGAAATAATGTTTAGGAACAGTTATTGATATGAAACTACATACGTTGGTTTATGCTGACAAACATATACGTAGACAGGCTTCCCTCAAGTGGAACTTAGGTCTGGACACGATTCCCATGCACACCAAAGTGCAGTTGTTGTTGCCCATACCATCTAATTTAATTATATTCAATAAGAGTAATTCGAGTAATTACCACAGTGTAGTGGCCGCAGGATTTGTTATTACAAGCATTTGTTCGAATATCATATTTAAAATATTCGTACCTCAATTTATAAAGCGCAAATAGGGTAAAATTGAGCTGTGCCTCACCAGAGATAGCAATGCTGTGTCCTCTTCCCTTAAATTCACTATCACTAGGTCTTGAATATGCAAAACCCATCTATCTGCCCAATTTTCGGCAAATTTTCCACTTCTAAACAATGGTGCTAAAACAATGACTAGGAAAAGAAGAAATATTTTGGTATACGTATGATGCCGTGAATTGAAATTTTAAATTTAAAGTCACAATTATAAAATAAATTTTCTTCTTCTCTCCAATTAATTCAATATGATCTCAAACTTGCTTTCAAAATTATGGTAAAGTATAATAAAATCACCCGCCTTAGATGGAAATTAAAATCACCTTGTTTTCGAGAAATGATTTTCATACAACCTTGAATACGGTAATATCTGCCTTTATTAAGTTGTAGCGTACTATTTAACGTTTCAACTAAATAATAGATTTATTCATTATGAAATCTTAGCGTTATCAGCAAATCAATCTTCGCATTTTAATACACGAAATAGCTCAACTTTTGGACTTCAAATGGGAGAGACGAATCGCATTCTAGGAACAATCCAATAACTTTTCCAAAAATCAGAAGGAAAAGAGTTGAGATAGACCTGTTTTTCTTCTTCCTGTTTTCCTTTTAGAAGTAAACGAGATTTGAATTTGATTTGGCTGCTCAATTTGGATATCAGATGTTTACCACTTTTAGCGTGTTTACTGCTGTGAGACTGACAGCAATTTGATATATGTCCATGGATTTAATGATTCTTTCTTTTCAACCACATCAGGTTGCAAAACTTTGCTAGCAGTACCAGCTGAGGATCAATAGGCGATCCAGTAGTAGTGGTGGTGACTGGTCTTTTGACTGTCGTAGCAGCGGTTGAAGATTTTCTGGTTGTCGTAGTAGCTATAGTACTTGCACCTTGGCTCTAATTTATGCGGCTTAGTATTCTATCCATTCCCTCTGGAATAAAAATTTTGTCAATTTAGAAGTGAGTATGGAATATGAAAAAGACACGGGGTTTGAACAGAGCGGTCGTAGTGTTGGGCATAGCTCCAGTGGATAACCAACTTCAATCGATGTGGGTTTAACCGTCTATTTTAATTTAAACTCAATTTCATAATTCGAACACTTACTCATGTGTTAAGTCCGTCAGATTTTAAGCTACCAGAAGGGTCTTCAATATGGTAATAAGGATTTCCATTCTACCAGCTTTCATATGCGTTTGCAGTAAAATTGGGCAGTAAACCGCCTGATATGGCAAGATTTTTGTCCCGTACAAACGAATTCAGTGCCGGTTGGTCCTGGATGATCAAAACACACTGTCTGCCCATTTTACGGCTAGAGCTTCTATATCTACACTGTGTCTTTGAAATTTTATAATAAAGTCTGAAAATCTTGTCATGTAATGCAAACTATGTATCTTTCGTCGAATCTCGGCATTGATGAGTAATTTTTTATCTCATTATTGAAAATTTAATCAAAATGTTAAGGTTTAAAACCTATTTTAATTCTCCAATTATTCATTCATATAACCATCGTTTACTTGTCAATGGAGTCGGTTTGGAAATTTAATTTCATTTAACTTTGTTACATATTTTCTACATGCATTTTAGTTACTTTCCAACGATTTCTGGAACATTCTTACACTTAATTGAAGTCACTCAATAGCTGACGTAACTTCTCTACGTTGAATACTATGGTATCGAACAATTTCCTAGTTAACTTGATCATATAATGCTTCTGAATAGACAAAATTTAATAGGGAAATAAGGTTTGTTAAAAAATCCGTTTCGCCTAAATTAAAACCATTTTCTCATATTTCTTTATATACTTTCTTTATACACTTAGAAAAAATGAGATAAATGAAAAAAATTTTTCCAACCAAGAGATCGAAAAAAATGCCTTTCAGTGACTGACTGTCTAGTCAGTTCAAGCGTTTTCAGTAAACTCTGCCCTCATTTATTCCATTATTTCATACTTATTGGAGTATAGATGGAACCTATTTCTCAAATTTGGGTAATTCCTTTATATCTGTTACTATTCTCATATTGAATTTCAATGACCCATTGACTCAACTTCCTTATAAAACACATTTCAACTCACGATCTCAACAATTGCAATATAACTTTAGAAATGAGAACTGACCCATTGTCAGTAGACTTTATGATTGTACACAAGTGTGGATTTACAGTAGCGTAAGCTATGAAACTTGAGGGATTTTTGTGTGGAAGTGTGATTCATTTCATTTTACTTTAACAATTTATTTTCGGAAAATAAGGTTAATTAATGTCATTTTCTACTGAGATTACTCCGCCTATTACATAAGAGAGACAAATAATTCCCTGCATTTTACATGATTATTACACCAAATGTATTTCATTTACGTAAATCGTACACAAAGAGGAATGTACGTTTTATGCTCAGGGTTTAAAAAATGCGCAATCAAGTTTGTATCTTTGATACGCTTTGAGTATGGGATGTACAGCTATCAATTTTGTATTTCGTGGAGATAGACAGAGTAGGTACTGATTCTTCGGTCCTGACATTTAATGCCTTTGTGGATCAAGATATTTGAAAACAATAAACCCAGCTTTGCATGAATATAGAACATTATCATAATTGGAAAATGTTTCCACTGCATTCAGTAACAATATTTTAGGATTGATTTGATATAACATATTCAGGGTCATTGAAAGATTGATTAACACAGCTTACATTTATCAAATTTTTAAAATATTGTTTAATTTTTTTGTAAATAGATTAAAGTGTTCTAGGGAAGATGACTACTCAAAATTCTGATTAAATGCGGCTTGGAGTTGAAACTAAAAAGTGATGTCTTAGCTACCCAAATTAGTATTACAAATGGGAGAATAAAGTTTTTTACTAGAACCATTTAAACATTACTTGTGAAAGATTTGTGGAGAGAAAATATTATGTGAATCTGGCCACATTGAAGTCAAGTTATTCCTGTCGGTAGAACAGTTAAAGGAGATTGAGAAAACCTCTTCAATTTATGGATTAAAATAATAATGGAAATGAATCTTTTCATTACTTTGAATTTTAAACTATCGTAATCGCTTTATTTCTGGTAGAACTGGTCTTGAGGGTGTAATTTTAATAATCAAATATTTAATCACCTTTTATTGGAATAAAAAATCAGCACTACAGGTTTTCACGTTTGCGAAATAATTACCTTCGTAATAATGAGGAAGTTTTTTGTTTTAATGCAACACTAACTCCGTCGAATGTTTCAGAACGGCCTTCAGAATCTGAAAAAAGTACTGATATTGAAAATATTTTTTCTTCATTTATGAACGACTATTTTTGTGGATGTTTATTAAAAAAACTACCTCAAAGAAAATTTTTAAATTAGCTCTTCGAATAAAGAGAGCTTGGTTCTAGCTTTTGACATTGCCTTGAATCTTTTCATAGGGTTATCGGTTTACCTTTTATCCATTACTATTGCTTCTTTAATGTTCAATCCACCCTAAGTTTTGAGTTTTCTTTATCCCTTTCTTCCCTGATCGCCGATCATTGTATATACGGACGCGCATCAAGCATCCACAAAACACACATTCCTTTCCTCTTGATTAATCTATTTTATTTTATTTCTCATCAACTTATGCGACATCTAAACCGAAATTCACCAAACATGAAGAAGGATCAACGCAAAACATCATCTATATTTACGTTCAAAATTATAATTTAGTAGCCATAACTTGACAAATTTATAAAATTCGCTCGAAATGCTGTTTTTTACACATCAAATTCGTAACTGAGACAATAACAGTGTATATTGCTTTGTCTCCATACATTTGTTCAACTATTTCATGAAAAGATGACTTTCAAGTGTTCAGTACGTAAAGTGAATGAAACTTGGAGGCATCTAAATAGTGATCTTGCTATTTTTGTCAAACGCCCCATAGTCCAATTGTATTCTTACCTATCCTTTAATGGTTAAACATTATAAACTTATTTTGCTTTATTATGAATAACACCGAAAAACGTCAGTTAATATTCACATAATAACGAAATTGTTACTTGCTTTGTTTTCGTGACTAAATCACTGACTGATGTACTTCGAAATGTAGGTAACACCTTTTTTCCTTTTAAAATGCAATGAGAGGACGGTAACAAAACGTATTTCATCGAAAACTGAGCATATAGCAGACAATTTTAGTGAGTAAACTTTGAAAATATGAAACTACACCCATCACCTCTTGTATGAAAAATACAAGAAATTAAAATTACGATTTTTTGACAGGTAAAGAATTGGGCCGGAATGAACCCGAATAAAGCATTGAACTTCAAAAACACTTGAATTTACATATTACTAGAAATCTTCCATTCATGTTTGCAGGCAAAATAAAGTAGAGGAGGGTGGAAAAAAGAGACAAATTTTTTCCACTAATTTGAGAACCACCTCAATCGACAATTAACAAGTTGCTTACAATGATGCCACAAGAGTGTTTTGAATGTGCGAAGATTTGTCGCTGGAAATAATTATTTGTTTTGTTGAAGGCTAGTATTATCAGCTTCCAGCTACGGCTGATGCAAAAAGGTTTTCACAAACAATAGACAGCCACAATTTTAAATTAGGTGCGATCTAAAGCTTGGGACTCGTGCATGTGTACTATTAGACGTCCAAACGACGTGTGTGGAATTTTTTACTGGCGAAACCATCAGCTACTGTGAAAAGGCCGAGTGCAAATCACTAATCAATGCTCTCCAACTGAAACATTAAAAAAACAGCTCAAGTAAATATGAATTTTTTTGATCCAATAGGAGAAAAACCAAAATAATAAGAAATTTTTTGGGGAAACCCTCGGTTTAGAGTATGTTAAATGCCAGGAAATATTAATATGCCGTATATAGGCCTCCTATTTTTCTGTTGGAGCGATAGGATATTATTGTATTTATTAATTCAAATAATTATTGGTCCGAATTATTCGCTAACATTATTTGTTAAATTGATAGGTGAACCGATCAGAAGTAATGCAAAACAGTTTCAGCTGATGCAGATCGAAAGTTGTTTATTTTCTTGGTCAAATAACATGCGAATGGTATTTACTACGCGCCTTTGCGCGACAGTTATTTCAGGATGAACTCATACTAACGGTAATAGCACATTATTTCGGGTGGTGGAATGAGGTGAGAAGTAATGGTCTTGACAAGACCACATTATACGAAATAGTTTTGAACTAATACAACGCTAACTTTCAAGAACCTAATCGCACGTTTTTTAAGGTAATTACAATAAATTTAATTTGTTTACGTTGAACATTCGCATCAATCATAGTTGGGTTAAATTCTCATCAATCTTCGACTTTATTACTTTATCATTATTGACAGTTGGTGAGAGAATGTTTAATTTCAAAAACTCAAGCACTGAAGTCTGATCTCCAAAACTTAAGCAATACAGTTGATATGCAAAGAGACTGGCAGACCATATTTTATTTACTGAACCCTTCTATTAATCACTTAAAAATGTAATATCAGAATTTATGAACTTGGTCGAATGATGCAGAATGATTTCTATGAAAAATCGTGACCAGTTCGATACTCAGGTTTTCTCAATCAATCAATCTAATTATTCGCTCTCGATCCATCCAAAATAAAGAATGGAGGTCTGTGTACATTTACGACTCTTTAGGGATTAAGATCACGCCTTTATCAAGTTCTTTTAATCAGGTGTAGAATTTTTAACTTTGCTTGTTATGATTTCTCAAATGGTGAGAAATCAAGGGTTCTTTTTTGTTGCTAGTGGTTATCTTTCAACTGGTACATAAAGATATCCTGTATTGAAAAAATGATCTCCATCTATTTTTTGACAGCATATGTTTTTTCAGTCTTCCACGTAAAGATTTAACATGATTAATATCAGATGTAGCTTTAACTGGAGTCTGGTTCTGATCTCATAGGTATTTTAATGAACAGTCAATGATCTGGTTTATGAGATAAAGACAAATTTGTGTCATAAATGGTCCACAAAATGGTAGGTTGGCAGAATTATCCATTTGATGAAGTTCAGTTGACTTATTTACTATTGCTCTTCCCTGAATGGTTTAATTGGAGGTATTTCTTAAATGTATCCTTCATCTTCGAAAATACCAAGAACGAATTTCACCAATTGACAAATTGCGAGTGTAAACTCCGAACTAAATGCTACTAAAATATGCCCGATCCATAATTTTGAAAATTTTAAATTATATGTTCATTGATCCACGCTAGACTGTTGAAGTTATTTTCATTAGAGCCGTTTGACAAAGACGAAAATGTTTAGGTAAGAGATCTAAAATCTCAATTTTCGAAATTAATTAGCACATTATTAAATTAGATCATTTTAAATAATTTGCATTGAAAGTGGCATTATTTTTTCAGTTCGTGATTAATTGTTGAATAGACATACTCAACTATATTCTCTCGATTTTTATATTTCATTAAAAGTAATTGCTAATCAGTTTCAGGCATAACGGATTACGAGGTTTATTTTATTTCATACTTTTCCTCGTAGACTACTATAATGATGAACACTTTATGTTAAGTATTTGAGTCCATTATCTGCGCATATCTTGGTTTCTAACCCATTCACAATTGTATCCTTACACGTGATCCCAATTCAAGCATTTATTCAAGAAAATTTAAAAATTCGTTTCCGTCACGCGGAAGTTATTATTAGAAAATTTCCCACTTTTCACTGATATTCGGAACTATAATTAATTCTTTTTCCTTTTCCCGCATTGTTGTAACTTTTCCCGGAATAAATACAATTTAGAATTAATCTCGGCTAATTAATTCGGCCACAAATCAAAGCGTCTCAAAGTAACGGAAAATTAGAAAGCGGGACTGCATGCAGTATTATTAGAGATAAATAATTAGAAATCAGATTTTGGCCCTTTGTTATTCTTCAGACTATACCCTTCCAATTTAAACAAATTTTCAATTCAGGAACAGGATAGAGAGAAGATAATGTGACAAGTAGGTTTTGTTTTAGTGGAGGTCTTGAAAGAGCAAGAGATGAAGTGAAGCTATCGAATGTCTTGATACTGTGGGTTTCTAGAGGGAGAATACATATTGTTCTCTTGATGGAAAAAGCAGATAATGGGAACTTAGGCCACCTCTAGTACATAATAAGAAAAATTTAAGGACACTCGTGATACAAAACATGGGCTGATGTGTATAGGTCAATTAAGCTTAAAAACCAACTAGGTTACTCTGGGTTCACAGTAGAGAATCGTATCAGACAATTAAAATTCACGTGCGCGAAAACACTTAGAATGATAAATCATCACTGCCTTTTAAGTTATTCCAAAATTTCCGTTAATATTTAAAATTAATTCTTTTTAACTATTTTTTCTTCATTTGATAATGCGATAACTTTTGGCTCTGCAAATACGTGTTAACTAAATAGTCCATATTCTGTCTTATCATCTCTTCTTGTGGAAACACTGGATTCAGGAAATCTGAAATAGTCTTAGGTTTTATATAGTTTTGATCATTATCCTGTCTTTCATTTGAGAAGCTTTTGTTTGCAAAATACTACTAATTATGGTATGATCATCCAAGTGAATGCTCAAAGTAGTGTCTTTCTAATCAGCGGCCGTACTTCCGAATTGAAATAATACCAAAAAATATTGAAACTGATAATTCGCAAAGACAAATGCTTTTCACGTAAGAGTAATTAATTGTCGATTTATTCAGCATTTACTATTTTCCGGAATTTTTTGCATGGAATTGGGTTTCTTTCCAGACGTTCGCCACAAATATTTACCATGCTCGTTTGAATTCATTAGAAATAGTTGTTCAATTGTTAGTAGGGTCTAAAACAGAAAATGGTATACAAGTCAATCGCAACTTTTTTTAAAACTTTGAAATTGAAGTCAAATGGGACTCTTCTCTAATTCATCAAATCTATCGTGATTTTGTGGATCCACCCAACTTGGCTCACAAACTGGTCACATTATTTCTGACGTCAAAACTGAGTTTGTGTCGGCTGGCATCATATTGGCGTTGAACATTCTGAACAAAATTCTGACATAAATAGTCACCGTCACTGTTACTCTTAATCAGGAGCAAATGTCATTTTAATGAAATAGGCTACTCAGCGCCGTGTTCGAGGGGAAGGGAAAAGGATTGAATGTTATTTACATTCACAAATAAAATTTCACATAAAGATTCCTTTTTTGCTAACTTTTCACTTCATCATTTACCTTGAAGTCGTAGAGATGAATAAAAAAATGTGTAGTACTTCATAAATCGTTCTTACGTGTCTAATAAATTTATGAATTAATAGGTGGTGGTTTATAGGGATTTAACGAAATTTTTAGCAATAATCCTACCGGCATGGTTAACTAGACCAAGTCTGACTATTTAATTCGTGTTTTACAGACTCCAGACACAGTCTCTTGATTATGCCAATGCTAACTGTTTGATTTCTATATTTTGCATTTGTAGGGTAGCAGCCTTGACGCAGATATCAGCTATACCTATCACTCATGTTAAATCGAAAAATAGAATTTTATAGGTGCAAGAGTATTTAAATACTGGTGGCAGTAGAATAACCCAATAAGAGACGAATTAAGAGATGAGAATTAGACGTCATTCAAATTTTGTGGTTTAACACATTCGTTCCTGAGTGTCTTCATATTCTTGATGTTTGGTGCTTATTGACAGTATGCAAACTAGTTTTTAATCGCTCTGTTTTTATATTTTTTTGTCTAACGGCCAAGAAAATATATTTGCTATTAGCTAGGAGGTTTAAAACATAGCTTAATTCATTAGAGTTTGCTCAATTTGGAATAATATAATAAATTAAAGATTTAACTGCCTAATATTGTAGATATCTAAGTTGGCAATGGAGTTCTTAAACCGAATGGAAAATTTTAAATTATTTCTACTCAACAAGTAAGTTAATGTCATTCTGCATCTGCGCGTCTTTGCTACTCTGTCCTCAGAGCCTTCTATTGAGGTTATAAGAAAGTTAAATTAAAGCTTTTTACATACAAGTGAGTCTAAATTTTGATTATTGCGATTGAGTTGTTTGTCGTAATTTGGTAGATGTTTTAGAGAGGAGGATTTATCTGTTAAGATCGGCCTCGAAGATACTGAAACAGTTCAAAACTGGCAAGTAAATGCATGTTCTTGGGACACCAAATGAATAAGGATATTAGGAAATTACTCACGTTCAGAGGAATTAGAATTAAGCTGTTGGTGTACATCTAAAGGAATTAATGTTATATAATAGAGACATTAAAGGAATAATTTAAATTAGTAACCGTGATACGTACATTTATCAACAAGAGGCAGTTTGCTATGTGCTGAAAGAGCTCCCGCTCCAAGTAAATCTTCTTTATTCCCGAAGTACTTCAGTGGATTCGTAATAAACTCTGGCATTTGAAGGTCCTTCGGTTTCTCTAGCCACTTCATATTTAGAGACTAAAAAGGCATACAAAATAGACCACTACCATTACATGAATTGAGTAAGCTAAATAGAAGTCATGCTTAGGAAATACGAACAAAGTAAGGACCGTATTTCGCCTGCTCCAGGTTATCTGCATAGAGGAAAGGCATATCTCTAAGAGTTCTTGGCTGACATCTCGTTGGCTTCTCAAGGCGAATCTTTCGATATTTCTCTCCTATAATTTGCAAAAATTTATTGTGATATTGCAAGTGAAATAAAGATATTAACATTTAAATTCCTCCAAAAACTGTTGCACGCAAGATTTCTGAGCATAAAATTTAACTTTTGTGTGTATCAAAAGTAAGATATCTGCATAACACTCATTCGATTGACAGATGACCTTAATTTCAATATCTATATATCAATATCTCTACATCAATATTAACAAGCTCAATTTATCATTCAAATTACCGATTGTACCCCAATTAAATTCATTTAAATTTACTTTAATAATTTGGACAGATTTGAGACATTAGCACTAACTGCATGTGATCGACTAAAATCATAGACTGAAATGGTAGCATGTTGTGTTATTCTCATTAAACGCCTTGGTACGAAAACAGTTGAATTGATGAGTCCCTATGATAGAGGAACGATAAATGAATATGCGATAAAACTGGATTATTCAATGGTATAATCCAAGTTAAGACAGAAACGCTGTTGATAGGTCGACGACAAACATGACTCATTGTCGAAGAGTGTGTATGTTGTCCTGGGATTAGCAATTCCCGTGGATGCTACTTCTCTACGTCATGCATCAGTGTTATCAGTTTGTGGGCACCCGATGCTACAGAAATCTTGATATTCCAGACAAAATTGGCATAAATAGGGAGGTTGATTGACATGCACCCACCAATTATATAAAGAAACATATATTTTAATAAATAGATTTGAAAAATTAATGAAGTGTCCTGCTACTACACTGCTGTTTTCAGCGGTCTTTCTATGAGCCTACGCTTGACTTATTGAGTCTCAACATCTCCCTTGGAATCATTTTTCTGGAGCACTAATTTTAGCCATAAAAGGTATTTTCAATCATGAAAAGGACCAAATTATATGTTTTTAAAGAATTTACCAAGAACGCTTTTTTCCCAAACTTCTAATCCGGCCTTTATGAGATTAAGATCATAATCAGATTGGATTTTTCCGTCTCCTAATGCAGCCTTAATTCCAAAATTGAGATTTTGTCCAGGCACATTAAAGAACGGCTAGAGAATAAATAAAATAATATAAGATAAAAGTTTTATTATTTTGTTGTTTATTGTAAAATCAACATACATCGTCATCTTTCGATTTTTGATAGTCATTTTGAGAATAACCTTCACCATCTTTTTCCTCGGAGGAATGGGTTTTCATTTCCTGGCTAAACATTGAACCTGTTGTCAGATCTCTCATGTACGTATCCAACTTCCAGCGCTCAGGCTTTCAGATGGAATAAAAAAATAGAAAACACATCGTCAAAATATTTCGCTACAGTCTCTTCTCGCATAACTATATTGACAGGTGCGACATTATGATAAATACTAACGACATTTAAATCTAAACGGGCCTATTTTACCTGACCAAAGACACCAAGTCGATGACCTTCTATACTCCAGAGACAGACGGAGAAATCAGAGCTACTTGTAGCAATCACAGTTCGCCTTTCAGGTCGAACACAAAACACCAGGCCTGTGATCTGATCAGAATGTGCTACCCATTGTGATATTATTGCTAAAATGAGATGAAAAAATTTTCAAATCAGATACTCAATTTTAATAAGATAAACCTTAGAATGTCCTTACTTGGCGGGTACATGCACTCCTCTTCACCACTAACTAGGCAGTAGTTGGAGATATCCCACAATTTAAAGTAACCTTCAACGTCTGCCGTAGCCAGCATCTCATTGGAAGGATCAACGGCCATTATGAGGCCTCTTACTGAAATATTATTAAATAGTTTCAAATTTCGCAATCTGCATTGGTTACATTGGAAGCTCAGTTTATAATTTACCATTGGGATGAGCAACAAATGCTCCGATAAGAATACATTCATAGGCATTCCAGAAGTGAATTAGTCCGTTTCCACCACAGGATACCAGATTCGCACCTTTTCTGCTGCCTGGCTTGATAGCAGTTCGAGCATCAAGCAAAAGCACTTGCGAGATCTTAGTATGCATATCGGTAAACTAAAATTTAATAGGAATGTGAAACTATTTGTAAGTAGGTTATAAGAAAACAATATGAACCTACTTTATCGGTGGAGTTGTTGTAGCGCAGAATCATACGCCGAGAGACTAATTCTGAGTTAATATTCCAGATGATCAGCTCACCCTCATACGAGCCAGTAACAAGGCTGTGAGGAGGTAGGGAACATCCAGCCATTACATCGTCTTTGTGTTGCTGTTAAGCGAAATACAAGTCACTTATTTTGGTATTAATAGGCTGTTAATTCTAAGAAATACTTACCGGAGGGCATTTCCACTCAGAGGGATACACGAAATGATCATTAAAGTTGGTCATCTTGAAGATGATGAAATGCTTTCCACCACCTATGATAATAACTGCTCGTTTAAGAACTACTATTCCAGATACATCAAGGAAAGCATTCTGCTTGCAAATTAGGGTGTGCAGACAGTGTCCATTCATGTCCCAAACCTTCAACAAATAATAATATTTTACAATAAAGAAGACCATCAAAAGGAATGAAAACTAAATAGTATCATGCCTTCACAGTTCCACTGGTACTGCCAGTGTATAATCGTGAAGAGGCCTCATCCTGCACTATGCAGGTTATTTCTGCATCTCCATGACACTTAGGTACACTTTTGACTTGTTTTCCACTTTCAACCATCCAAAAGACCATTTTACCACCTTGTTCGATAGTTATTACCTGTCGGAAATTTGTAAAATAATGACATTAGATTTTTACTTTAACGTATGCATTTCTTTGCATTATTATTTCTATTTGAAATAAGTTCAAAAATAAAAATTAGCTGAGAGATTGAAGAGCAAAGCAATACTGATAGTCTGATACTAGATTTTGACATAAATATCACCTATTTCACCAAATGATAAGGATTATGGAAAACCAACTACTATGATTACAATAATATGCAACGATACAATATTTGATGAAAGTTATTCGAACCAGCTCTACATATTATACACAAACCAGAAGTTTCTTTAGACCTCATCAGATTGACCTTAACTGGCACTAGAATTGGAATTCGATGACGGCAATCACTGAACCACTTTGACATAACTTCACTTTAAGGTCTTCAACCTACGGCTCCCCATATTTCGAGCTTTCACTATATATCCCTCTTTATATCTTTAGAACGTACAACATTATACACACCACTGTTACTGTCTAACTAACTTCAGGCCCTAAACTCCTCACGGATTCCCTTTTTATCTATCTAGCAATCTATTTCTGTAAAACTCTGCCTTGATATTCATCTCCAATCCAGGGGGTCTCACCATAAATATTGATGTTAAATAAAGACATCTACGTCGTTTAATAAATTAACTAAATTTCCAGCTTCTGAGAACTATCCAATTTTTAGTGACAACTGCCGGCACTACTATCCCTCAGATATAAAGTAACATTAAAATTATGTGTGTCAGTGGCGTACTGGTCACCGTGCCTGTCGGCCATGTGGGTGGTATGGCGCTAATTAAGTCTGGCTAAAATAAATGGTGGCGGAATTCGAGTCTCTCATCAGGGAGGCTCCCTGACGCCACTCTCTATACAAGACGAGCGTAGGAAAACGCTTTCCTTAAAAGACCCATAAGCCAGTTAACTTAAAATAGTAATTTGGTATTTTAGCAGATAAAAATGGAAATGAGAACAATTTCAGTTTACCTGATTATAGACAGAATTATAAACTACACCCACAACGGGACTATGATGAGTAATGGATCTGTGTTTATTGTCTGGTTTTATCTCCATAACCGTCAGGATTTCATTGAAAGCAATGAAAAGTCGCTTCTTGTCCTCATGAAAGAGCGTACTATAGCAAACTAAGATCTATTTTTGATGGAACTCTCAACCTACTTTGAGTCCGCAATGTGTTGATAGAAGCTGAAATTGAAATTGGGGATATAATTAATTAGATCGGAGTTCAAATATGACTTATTTACCTTCAATCCTTTTAGGGTAAATCCCATTAAGCTTCTGAATGCAGACTTGCAGCTGCAAATCCCAAACTCGAAGTTCACTTCCTTTTGAAAAACTTATCAGTCTTGGGTGATGTTTCTGAAAGTGAACTGCAATCACTGGAGTGGAGTGTCCTCGGAGTATCTAGAAGGTCACAGAAAATAACTCATATTTCAGACTTTTGGAATCGGTTACTATCTTAACGTAACGGACCAATATGATGAAAAATAAAGGCATGGATCAATGAGAAAGCTTAGGTACAGGTTAACAAATTAAATGAAGTTAAGAAACTGTATAAATTCAGGCTAGCAAAGTCCATCAGCCAGTCTATAATATTTTACATTGAAATATTCTATAGAATTTAAATTGATCAATCGCGAATAAGGGGAACAAAACACTGTCTTATTTAAGCTAAATCTTGCTAGGAAGGCTTGTATCATCATCTCAAAATCTCATAATTCGGCGTTATTGCCTAGGAGTTTTTTGGCTGAATTACATTGTTGCCGTCATCGTTAAATAGTTAAATATTCTTGAACTTATTTCGAATACACCATCCCATAATCTATACAGAAAAATAGGAGGAAACAAAATTATTCGTAAATCGTGGTGATTTTAATAAATCTAATTTAAAGAAAATTTGATAGGTAGAATAACTAAATAAGAAAAGGCATAAACTTTATAGGATATACGAAAGATAGAAATTAGGAGGAGGAAATATAAAGAATAACTTGAGCCTTGATAGTCACAATCTCGTAGAACATTGGCTGAGCTTATATCATTTTATAGCCAATAGTCGATGTCCTCTCATCATGATCTAGGCTCCATGTCCCTAGTTGGCTTGCTAATGTGCTCGATACCTTATCCTCAGTAGTAACGTGATTGGTGGCATATATATGATTGAATAACATAACAAACACAAATTAACGATCATTCTGAGGGAAGAGGAATGTATCATAGACAAGTCAAAGCTCAATATATCATAAGAGACTAGTGATAAGTGATTTTTAAATTACAGAAAACCGAATGTAGATCAAGATTGTAACATTATGCATTTATCAGTCAAAATAACCACATAAAGACAATTTTAATAAAGTCGCTAATTCGATGCCCTTATTATGTTAATAATTCTTTGAAGAGTTAGGAATGACCATTCATACAATTTAAGTTTTCGTAAATGCAGAGTACGGAATGTGATAGTGTAAAGAAAGTGATAAGTATCAAAATAACACAAATACATAGAAATCCGTTGGGCTTACTGCATTGGGTCTGGAAGTTACGTGGGGATTCCAAAGGGCAATTTTGCAATCATTCCCCGCTATTGCAATTAAACTCAATCCAGAATGATAATCAAATGCGTTTACACCCTGATGTACCTCAATATTCGAGCTATAAGTCAGGAGAAAAAGAATTTAGATACATGAAATACAAGTCTACTAAACAAGAAAATGAACTGGAGCTTACATATGACTAAGGTTTCTTGCAAATGCCCTTTAACAAAAAAGTCGCTATAATTAAGGAATGAAATCGGACTCACTCCTCCTGGGATAACTCCGATAATTGTGGTGATTTCTCGAACCAACTAATTGCTATCGTATTTTTCCAATGCGTACAACAGCTTATAATACAATCCAACTGTGGAATATATTGAACTAAATGGAGAATCAAATTTTTAGATGCTTGGCTAAAAACCTACCCTGTCTTACCCAGTTAATGTGAACTTTGAAGCGTTTAATTGTTGCTGCCTCAGATTCCACCATTACAGTTTGATAATTGACGACAATTGTTGCATCTAGTTTATCAAAGATTTGATTAAACTTTATCAAATGAGAAAACCTTCTTTGTCTTGAGGAATATTTTTAGGATGTTCAAAAAGGTTTGACTGGGCGTTTTTCCAAAATATAATGTTGATGTAGCCATCAATATCACCCCAAATTAGGAAAAACTCATACTTGTTTTTTGGGTTGTGCCAATAATCCGCACACAGAGGAGCCGAAGGTAAATCAACCATTTTGATAGGTATTTCCAATTCTAATTTCAAATCCAACTTCGCAAATACTGCACAATAATATTTATATCAAAATTAGACCTTACAGATTTCCTTTGTTGAGAGAAAACAGGCCAACTTGTTTAAATTAGATAATGCGACCACATCAGCAACCCAAAGGTCACGCGGTTTGCACAAATCCGTAGTAATTTTATAAGTAGAAATGGGATGCATATCTATATTGTATGTAGCCACTAACCCATCCTAGAGACTATTGCATAAATTAACCATAACTTACTCTACTAATACTCATGTAACGGTCAGGATTACAAATCATTGTTATTCTTTGAATGTTGTCTTTATGTACAATTTTAAAAGATTTTAGATCATTCCATTTTGGGACAGATATTAAATTACTTCGCTCGTCCCTTTCTTGGTAATAAGCAACGAAATGGGACGCAATTTTATCCCAATCAACGACACCCACGTTAGACACATCAATTTTATCAAACAATTCTTCATACTTAAAATATAAACTAGAACAGTGGAAACGTTTACTTCTTGGCGTGAACCCTTATTAAGTATTAATGATAAAGCGTCCGTAAACTGCTCCTTATTGAGTTCCAACAGGTCATTATGACCACTTCCAGGTACCTTAGAAGATTAAAAATATTTTGTTACATACTGAAAATGCTTCTTTCAGAGCCATTAAATCACCAACTTTTAACTTGTTTTCAAGGAATTGTTCGGTTACGCTAAAAATGCAGATATGAAAATATTATTACCTTTGTGTATGTGATTCCTTAGTGGTATAGATTGTAGTCATGTCTTTAATGTGCTTGTAATATTAGATGCATTCAAATTCTATTCGGTACTATTATCGCGATCAAGGACAAGAAGTTCGGCAATTTAAAGTGCTTAATTATTAACATTTTCAAAAGGGGTATCCATTTTTTGTAAAATACATCTAAAGTTTATGTAAAACACGTAAGCTTATAACGACATAATACGTGATGCTGGGGGACAATTCTATTTTGAACTATACAGAATAATAATTATAATGGTAAAGTAATAGACACACGATACCATTATATAACAAATAAATAGACGAGGAAGGTTTAGAGTTGAATATACAATCTTTTCTACCATCAACTGGGCTTTTTTAGAACAAACGTATTTTATTTGAAAATAGTGCGTTAGAAATTTAATTCTCTTTCTAATGGAAAAAGAAATAATTCAACTTTGTTGATAATAAAAGTACAAAGTGTTGACTTTTGGATGTGAATCTTGTATTTGTCTTCAGAGAAAGTTTTCTCAGCGGTGCTCACCTTCATTGCTACCATAAAATGGCACATTTCGTATGCGGATCTTTAAGTATATATTTCGATGTTATATCGGTAAGATACGAGAAGTTTTTGCATATAAAGCAAAGAATCTCGAGTGACCCAACAGTATTTCAGCATCAGGTAAAAGCGCAAATTTCTATGATATAATTAATATTATTCGATGCAGCCTATAGTGTTTCCGATCAAACATTCATGTTTTAATTACATTTAACTAATGAGTAAAACGAATAATAGGAATAAAGAAATTAATGATGACTGCTGGTATAGAAGCGTTTTACACATAATTATAAATGATTTTCCCAGACAAATGAATGCATAAGTTTTCTTAATAATCACTTTTGATTCCAAAATTTTGGTGAATAAGCAAAAAGTCTTAGAAATGACAAATTACATATATCATAAATCATATTAAAACGAACATTAAATCTTGTATAATTCGCAATAAATGGGACATAAGATTGTCTTTTTGAATACTCTAGAAACCGAAAATCCATCAAATTTGTTACTTTGTTGATTGAAATACTCTATCGAAGAGATGTTTTTTATTGAATTCAACATCAAGAGTTACTCAAAACTAATAAAAAACTTACAAATAAACTTTTCATGAGTATTTTGGCAAAACCAAAATATATGTTAATTGGTAAAAATATACTTACTTAGATTGCTGATGATGCTCGTTGACCTTACCTTGTAATTAATCTTAGCACAAAATCTCAGAACATAATGAGGGGTTCGAAGAAAAGTAGGTTACTACCATATTTTCCTTTTCACTCTATAAAATTATAAATTAATTTCGTTTATATTTTGGCTTTAAGATTTACTAATTTTGTATTAGCTTTGGCATACATTAGTGTGTTTTGGGGGATATTTTATCTTTTTTTTAATAAAAGCATTATGTAAAGTATTCGTATGATAAACCCGATTACTATTCGTTTGTTATAGACTTACAACCAGCCAGTGGATTTATTCCTCTGAGTTCAAACAGACCGAAACGTCCTTCTGAAATTCAGCATCCAGGACCACCTCTTAAAAAATCTCGGCATGAATCACAGGAAGGTAAACTCAATTAAACTCTTATTTCCTTCCTATTAGTTGGATCTCTAGAACTTGTAACTCGTGTTGAGACTCTTCTGGGAAGTGGCAATATTGCAGAAGCTGAAGCGCTCGTGGTTTCAGTACTTAATCATATTAGAGATAAGGCAACACTTGCAACCTCTATCTCCGGCATCTCTAGCGCTGCCTTTACTCGTCCTGGCGGCATTTCGATCTCTCGCTTACCTCCCGCCTATACCATCGGTATGCTAGTAATCGCCAAGCATCCAAGCGGACCTTCCCTTCTCTCCCGTCCAGCCGTTTTGGATCAACTTTACAGTCTCCTAACTCTCTCTATTGGGAAATCACGTATAAATATTTCTCCAACGGGCACTATAACATCCAAATCTCGCAATATCAATGTAAGCTTTTGCTTTGTTGTTTACTTAAACGGTTTCTCTCCCTGCTTTTAACTGTCTTTTTTATTATTTTAGGCTTTTGCAGCAAATCTGTTGTGGATTGCTCTTAAAAATCAATCAAAGTGGCCAACGAAGTTGGTTAAGGTACGTAATGTTTAATGCAGGTTTGAATAAAGCACAAAATCGGTGCAGGTATTTGTTATACAATTTTACTATCATCGCTATTATTAACTGATTTCTATCTAACTTGTAACATAAATACCTCATTTGTATGACTGTCATGTGGGTTAGATATTAAATTCTTAAAGCTGTGATTTGAATGTATAGAAACTGTTATTCTCTTTCGAATTTTCGAAACTTTTTCTTTATTAATCTCTGAAAACTGCCCGATGTGGGCAACTAAGGAAGAATATGAGGGGAAAATGACCCAAACGTGAATGCAATTTAGTTTGATGCTTAGCGTTTTTAATAGCAAATTTGTAGACAAAGTTAACATGCTCTCTTTAGTGATTTTCATGGCTTCAGAGTTAAGAAGTATCGGTATATAATGTAGTAGGGGATTCGATTTAGAAGTTATTTTCATTCAGCCATAGCCGAAGCTCAAAAGAGAGGGAAATTAAAAACATTAAACCTCTTGCCTATTTGCTTCGATTTAACTGCGCTTCTTTCTAACTGACAGCTGTACTTGGAAGACAGTATCTCAGATCGAGCATGGGTAGACTTGGATGAATGCAAGGCTCTTGTTCTCAATATTGAAACAGCATTTCCGGCAGTGAAGGGCGATCCACGTGGCCTCCTTCAAATCCTATCCACTGATAAAACTCCCCCAGTCCTTCTCTCTGCGCTTGGAATTCCCTCTTCATCTTCCCTCACTCCTGGTACCCCACAGCAGCAGCAACAGTCAAGTTCTGTTTCAGCTGCTGCGTCACCTATGGGTATTGCCGAAGCTGTTGCTGCAGCAAACGCTACTATCCGATCATCTCAAACAGCTAAAGTAGGTCTAATTTACTATAGATTAACTTAATGCCAATAGCCAATGCAAATTTTTCATTTTATGATACCTCGGTTGAATTTCTGATATTTTCTTAGTAGGGCTTATTAATTGTTTCGTTTGATAATTTTCATTCTGACTATGTCTAACAATTTCTTTTGCTCTAATACTATTTAAACGTTGAATGTGGGACTTACAATGCAGTTCTTTCCCAAGCAAATTTTGTGTTATCAATGTAGGTAATTAATTTTACCATCCTGTTGAAATCTTGTCATCTACTTGTATTTTTTGGTTTATATTTTGGTCTATATTCTAATTAAATATGTTTGATTAGAAGCAGCATAGTACTGAACGAATGGGTTGTTAAATCATGAGTCGCAGAATTTATTCATTAATTTAACGGTCTTTTTAATGAATTACACTAGTTTTTTAGGAGTTGCTGTATTAATTTCACTTTCACTAAGGTAATATACGGTGAAGATCCTGCAAAGTTAGTATCACCTCGTTTCGAATCTAATCGCTCTGCAGTTGAAAATTTAATTGTCACAACGTTGCGTGAGACTCTTTCACGTCGTGGTACTTCTGGAGCTGGTGGTTTATCCCACGGGGGAGACGTCGCCTTGAGCAATTCCACCTCGAACGACTACTTTCAGATACGATCTCTTCTTCGGACCATTGGATTAGCTGCTGGGATCTCTGAAGTGCGCTCTCTTGCTGCTCAGAAACTTGAAATCTGGTTTGCGGTAAGTGCATGAACTTTCCTCTCTTCAACTTCAACCTTTCTCTAGAATCCAAAACTCCAAGTCTTGGCAGCTGGTTTCTTTGCTATTTTGACTCTCAATTGCAATGAAAGCACAAATTCATTATTCGATATCGACTTTATTGTCACCGTTGTCTTTCGCGTCAGACAGAAACTCTTCAAAAACACCATTCAGGTTAGTCGCAATCTATCTGTTCTACTTAAATTAAATAAGTAGTTATACCTAAACGTTTCGCCTTTTATCTCTAATAGGCATCATACTTGGATAGCATTTGTCGGTTGGTTGAGGCCAATCCAAACAATCTAGATGCGCTTATTAAAATCTGCACAGCAAGTGAGCTTCCAACGCTTTCTTCGATCTGGGAATCATTTGATCTACTTGCTAAACAGGCATCCAAACAGCAGCCATCGCATTTGCCCAGTTCGGTTGTTTCCAGTACATTGAACACTGCTAATCAACCCCAGGCTAGATGTGTGGCTGAAATCGTTAGAAAATTGGCTCAAGCGCCAAGTAAGATATGATAAAAATCATGTGTATATTTTATCATAGAGGAAATTTAAACATTATTAGGGAATGTTTGAATGTGTTTACTGATTAAACAAATCGCTTTTGGCTGTTTTTTTTAATGTTTCTGGTTTTTTTAGTATTCTGCAATCAGAATGATGAGTTGGTTTTGTTAATTGGCCATCTGTTAATTTATAATAATCGCTGCTCTTCTGAATCTTTTCCATCTGTCAAATGCTTGGTATATAAATTTAATTATCTTATTCCGCCTCATGTTTGGTGACATTTCCTTACTTGTTTACTCGGTATCCTTGTAGACGTTTGTCTGGAAGGCTAAAGGTTTCTGAATTTGTATCGCAGAAATCTTTTTGAAAACAGGCTACAAGCTAAATATTCTTCTTTCTACTAATCCTCTTCATTTCAGTATTCCCGTCCCTTCTATGGATATGAAATACTGTAAATGAAAATAATAAATTACTATGTGCAATACACGTTTGGCGAATATTTCGAGCAGTTGTGTCACGACAAGATTAGGTTTTCCTGTTGCTAATTGAGATGTCCACAATAAATAGCTCCTTATTGTAAAAGGAGAAGTTTCTGGACCTTTTTTCAGAGCCTATTATTTATCAGCCCCATTTTACCCAAAATGACTAAATGTGTGTTAGTTCAGATAAAGAAAAGGTATTTTTTCGACACAATATTGACATATAACCGACTTAGACTGGGATTAGCTATTGGACTCGTAATCAATTAGTAGAACGGAAGAGATGTTTGCAAATTAAACAAATCGCTGCTAACTTATTGAGCTGGATCACCAATAAGTCCAACTCTTTACCTCTTATTTTTCTCATTTTCTATTTTAGGAGGAAGTGAATCAGCATCTTTCATTGATTTGTTAAACACCGTCGTCCAAAACGCAATAGAATCCTATGGAAAAGGTCAGAGTACGGTTCACGCCCTTCTACCCAGACTACTTCAACACTATCCGGAGAAGTGGACTGTTGTACTTGGTGCAGTTCTCCATGATCGTATTATTGAAGCTGTAGCAAATCCAAATTCTCTTTCACCCCAAATAGCTGGACCCCTGCCACCTAACCCCTTAGAGGATGAACTGATAAATCACACTATTTTCCTCTTTAAACCCATGCGAAAATTCCTTCGAGAACTTACTAATTGGATTCGAGCAATGGCTGCAGCTCCTATGTCAAGCACTACTCAGTCTACTGGTGGTAGTATTACAGATTTCTTGCCATGCGCAGAGATTGGTTGTGCTTTGTTGGGTGCTGATCGAGAACGGCATCCCCCTATGCAGGAATCGGCTGAGGCTGTTGTGCGTCGAATGTGGGAGCTGAGTGGTGGTCAGAACTTTGGACCTGTGACTCTTCTGAGATACACCTATGGGGTCACTCATATCGTTTGCCAACTGCAGATGATCTCTATCACACGGGCCTTCTCGAATGATGCGCTAGCTCTCAAGAAAAGGGGTATGTAATAATTTAATGTTTAGTTAATTAATATAATTGAATTTTATAAGAAGCACCACAGCATAATTGGCTTCTAAATAATAAGTTTCGCAAGTATTTCTGCATTTTTAACTGACGAATATCCTAATACCCATCAACATCACATTTTGATTCTTGGTACTGCTAATTAATTATCAGCCATACTGTGTTATTTAAAACGAAGTTAATTGCACTCAAATAGTTCAAAGCCAATTTAACGAAAGCGGCCAACTATTAACACACGCATAGTAAAAACTTAAGAATGCAGAATAGTTGATAAGTCTTTGTTCTTTCAAGTTTTACTTAACTATCACTATCACTAGATGAGGAGAAAACGTTAGTCTCAAGGCAGAGAGAGGATGTCAACCTCAACCAGCTGTGCAAAGGTAAATGTGAAGGAATGTGAGGGGAATCAATAAATGGCCTAAGGATTGAGTTATAAGTAGCAATCGGTAGAAAGTGAGCAGCGAAAAAGTGGAGATTTTGTTTTTGAAAATTATATATTTCTCAGTAACCTTTGATTCTGAAGATTTATTGTTCGGAGTATTGGTTAGAACTGTGGGAACAATTGTAGTTATTTTCAGTTTCTCATGAGCAAAGTTTTGCATTCACGTTTATTTTCGTTTTTATGTTTCTTGAACCAGTCCTAGTTTGCTTGGTAATAGAAAAAAAAACATTCATCAAAAGACTACACAAGTTTAAAGGATGGATGGTAGCACCTCCCCAATCGTCATAGATACAGATTGGTTAGTTTGCATGAGCTAAGGTCTGCAGCTAATCCCAATTTTAACTGTTCATTTCACGTTTTCAATATCCTACAATGCCGGAGTGTACTTTCTGCCAATAATGCAGTTTTTCGGGCACCTCATTATTGAAGTGATCAATTATAAACATTTCGCTCATTGTTACAAGAGGTGACGGAGCTTCCAATTGACCATTTTATAGTTTTTAATATTAAATTTTTATATTTGGAGTATTTAATACAATATGTTAAAATTCTTGAGAATGTGCTTTACAATGGTTTCAATAAGGCTTAGTTAATTAATAAGTGTCAATATTTAGATGATTGTTATTTTCTCCCTCCCAAGATTCCCATATAATGAAAAATATGGGGCGTTGTGGACTAGAAACATATTCATTGATGGAGAAAAATAATATTCGAAAAAGCATTTTTAAATCAATAATACGTAAAGTTATTACCTAATAATCATGTTTCAATGATGGAAGATTACAGGACAATAGAGAAATAGTAATATAACTTCTCGAATCATCTAAGGAAGATGGTAACACCACTTGACCTGGGTATAGGGGAGGTCTCCATGACTCGCTATGATTGGGAACCCGCATTCTGTCATCCTCTTTTTTTGATCAGAGTTAGCTAATGTGGTCGATTATCCACGTTAATGGTTATGGATTTCTGTCGTGACCTCTGGCTTGACCGAAGTGCGCATTGACCGCAATGCCTCAAAATGCTAACATTGAAGTAATTTTAAAATGTGAATTCCTCCACATAATTATAATTCACAGTTTATTGTTTATTTGTCCAGCTGAAGGAAATGCAGATCTAATAAAAGCCCACCATGTATGCATCCGTCAAATTCGGAGTTACTATCTACGTTGGTTCCGAAACTTTCTACCGGCTCTCTTCTCCTCAATCTCTAACAATGCGTCGCTTTCTGAAGTCCTTGGTCCAGCCGTTCTCTACATCCATAGATGCTTCTCTCGAGCTTCCTTCCTCGAAGTTCCCTCTCCCTTCGACGCACTTTCCAACAGTTCCAATCGTGCAACAGTCTTTCCACCTTTCTATGTGGCAGAAGATGTTTGGTCCACCGAGAAGAACCAGAGGTAAGTGAATGGCGTTTATAGCAGTCCAAATAGTGACACTAGTCTATTTGCATGTCTGTCATGTCAGAGGCTCAATATCTACATTAACTTCTTGTGTTCAATCGTGAAATATAAAGAATTTACCGAGAATTTTTAGGTCCAAATAAGTCTAAGAATGCATGCTGTTTTCTGTAATCTACAGTCTTCATCATATCGACAAACTATTTTATAATTCGTATCATGAATGTAATTTTAACAAAGTCACATACGGCTTTCAAATTGTAATGCGTTGAAAAGAACATTCTCTGGTATTCGAGAATTTTATGTTTGACGACTTTGACTTGAAACCTTTAATTCTAGAGTGGAAGATATTTTTTTCTCTCCATTTCTTACTTCGCATAATCCTTATCAGTACAACCGCACTTATTTAGATGGTTTATTAATGTAAAAAGAACGGTCTAAACGTGCCTTTATTGAGCGATGTCTTATTGGTATGGGAAGTTAATGTAAAAGGTTATAAAAAGCCTTAGATGTATATAAGATAAACGGACCAAAAGGCGAAACGAGTACAAAGAGAGGAAACGACTATATCACCACAACCATTACCATCTAACTGGTAATGAAAAACCTGAAAATGAGTATATCTCGGCATGGCAGCTTCCCTAACGATCCACATTGTGCTTCCCGGCGTTTATGTATTTTCGTACAGGTGAGTTGGCTAGTTTAGTCTACCTCTAATTCTTCCATATCAACGTACTTGGTGGAATGTATTAGTAAATCCTATTCAGCTCATTCCATTCTATGTCCTATTCGATGTACCAATCAACCATACACTAATGCAAATACAATCGTGTTAATTTTATTCTTATTTAGAGTTTTATAGTACTCCTTAATTATGACGTTTAGTACTTGGCAGATTTAGGTCTTTGTGAGCATTATTCTTATGAGGGAATATTATTATTTGTGACATTGTAAACACATTTAAAAGGGCGCATGCAAAAGCTAATGACCTAGTTCAGCTCTTTTCCTGTTCTCAGCACACAAGTCTACCACTTGACCTGCTTGCCTTTGTGGGAAAAACACGCTCTCAATCTCCTTCGATATGGTGTTGATCTCCAACGTGTTCTTCTTGATCCCACAGATGCGGTTTCTATTGTCTGTGAGCTTATCTGGCGTGGAACCGCCTTTGCTTGCGAAAACAGTGAGTCTAAATGCTTTCCGTTACTTTTTCTCTTACCTATAGATTTTTCTGTGAATATTCTCCCACCCCTTCCTTTTTAAAGATTCTGAGTCAATGAACTTCACCAAATTAGAAGATTTGATTAATCTCCTTTTCAAGTGTTGTTACTACCGCTGCGATCCCGATTTCCCCAGGTAAATAATCTTGAAATGCTCCTTAATTTCGTTTTTGCAGTGAATTCGCAGATTTAGCCCATCGAACGTATTACTGGAAGGTCATTATGGCTCTGGTGGCTCTGGCAATACACTCTCCAAACACATGTGGGGCTTACTTTTGGATCAATTTTCCAACTGTTCGCAAGCTTATGGAAATGGTAATCACCAAGTATGTGCCTATTTTTTATTGTTTACCTTTTCTTCCTCGTTTTATAGTGATTTTACAAGCGATGGGATGTCGGTTGAATCTGAATATCTGGTAAGTTTTACCATTTTAAACGGTTAATATGTCTTTATATAGAACATAGAGATGGAGAACCAGTTAATAGCGAGGTTGGAGACATTCTTAAGTGAGCAGGCAGCGGCTGAGGAGAATGGCAGAACTTCTACACGTTATAGTCTTGCGGGGAAATTGGTTCGTTGTAACCCTAGAGGTGTCTGTAGACGACCACCTGATGGAGAAATTGTAGCTCTGAAGCAACTTTCATCTCGATTACGACTTCGCAGACGCCTCTGCTCTTGCCGACAGCCTGATTTCCTCTTGGAGCTCATTCTTTCTCAATCTACTGATCTGCCTCAACCATGGGTCATTCAGTTGGTCGAGTCTATGGGCCAGGATTTCACCACTTTGCCTCTTCAGTGCCTTGCAGATTACATTCTCCACGCTGCTATCAAACGTATTCGCGATGCAGAGGAGAAAGAATTCACAGCGGGTGTGCTTCTCGAGGACAAATTCGACGTTCTCTCCAGTGCAGATCGACAGTCAATAGAAGGTAATCCTGTGGGGATAACAGTTAGTTCTGGTTCGATTTTATCGTCTTCTCTCTATTTTGATATCTCTTTTAGGTCCTCGACGTAATCGTTTAGATAGTACTAGCAGTACTAACACGGAGAAATCTGCCTCGTCGGATGACATGGAAATGCGATTCCTTCATATTATGCTTCATTTGCAAGAACAGGCTCAAAGTCCTGTCCCAGATTTGGCTGCAATTGCCGCCCAACTCGGCTCTGAGACTGCGACAGCTCAGCAATTTCTGCTAAATAGTGTGGTCGAGGCCGTACTTCAGTCATTTGCTAGTCGTCTTAGAGATTCTTCATCTCTTATCAGAAGAGCTGCTCGATACGTAAGTTCGGGAACTAATAATATGCTTGTGTGTTCTCTATGTATTTTATATGGACGGCTTTTGTATAATGGCGTTTTTGAAGATCGACAAAAGGTAAATTATTTTATATAGCCATGTTTAACATACAAGTAATAAACAGGTGACTCGCTCGCCGTTGCATTTCTAGGATTAGGATGCCTGGACTTTCTAGAAATTGGTGCGTGCTTGCGGTGACTGTTGATTATAGTTAATATAATATACTTGAATATGATGTAACACAGCCATGGAATGAATGTTAGGAAATACTAATATACAACATGGTGCAAAAACGCTAATCGTAGAATACTCATTCAGTTGGGTCAAATGGGAAGACCAAAGTTATATGCCCGCAAATAAATGGCATTTGCAAAAGCGTATTAGTGTATTTATTAAGTCTAGGATTTATAACAGTGGATGATCTGTATGCATTGAATTTGTACCAACTTTATTACTTTTTTTGAAACAATGTTCTCAAACTTATTCGGACTTTCTAATAACCAAGAGATCAAAAACAGGTGAGTGAGTTTTTGCATATTGGAGTTCAGTGTGGGAATTATCTAGATGTACTCTAAATTGGAATTTATTCCCCTATTAATAGGACAATATGAGAAGAATGTTCTTTTAAAGAAAATGAGAGCATCTGGATTGAAAAAGAGTGGGGGGTGTTGAAAATTTATGTAAAGAAAGCAGAGAGTGTATTTTAGTTCTCTTCCCAAATAATGCACACTTTTCATGGCCTTGAAAAAAAACTCTGATGTGGTAAAACAATGCCTTCTGCTGCACTTGCTGAATGCCTTTTTTAATATGTATAAAAGTATATTTCATGCTTTTAGTACTCCACTGGAAAAAGTGATCCCTTTACTACCGTTTTATTTAACTTTGAACCATCAGAGTAATTTAATCTGTATTTAACCACATTCTAGACATTCACATGCAGCTGAGATCGTTCTATTTCACTGTTCTGATATAGATTCTATTTAAAAGGAGTTTATGCCAGCTAGATCATACACATTCAAATCAGGAAGATAGATCAGGCATATGTGGGTATATGGGCAGAGTTTACGTACCTTATATAAGTGAATTGTGGAATTTAACTACCTAACGTATGCAGTAATGTGCATTTCCCTGCTGAATTAATTAATGTAATGTTTGATCGAATACAAAAGCAAAACAATTGTCGCAGCGGTTTGTTCGCTGATCTGCGGGTACGTCATAATTTATCTTTATCTCTCATTCTAGTGTTTGACCCTTCTGGTTTCAAAAGATCTTCCAGTTGCCTGTGAGAAGAAGTCCGTAACGGCAGTGTCGAATCAATCCACGGAAGAATTTCTCATTGTTCTTCAATCTCTCCTTAGCCTTCCAGGCCTGTCTGTAGCACTCTCTTCTGCTAGTCAACGGCAGCCGCAGGGGTCACTGGAGTTCATCCCAGGAAGTCGTGGAATGCACTTTTTGGATCTCATCTTGAATGCCATTCTTGTGGAGGATGAAATTGCTCCTCTTACATCCTACATTCACTTTCTTGGACAACTTACGGAAGTTGAATCTTTTGAGGTGAGCATTAGTGCCATTACTGGTTTAACAAATGTATCTAACTCTATTATTTACGACTTCAGTAATAAAAAAAGAAGTTCTTCATTCTTAAATATTTTTGGATATGGTCAAGAGACCGATTTCGTCGATTTCTTTGAATTTTAAAGGTGGATTTAATTGTTTATTTTACTTTTCCTATTATAATGTTCATATATTTTATATACCCATCTAGTATTAAGAATTAAGTGTGTATTATGATATTATAACAGCTACAACAGAGAAGAGGTAATGTGAGGAAGGGTTAGGGAGATGTATTATTTGGGATTTGGGAGAGTTAATTCTTTTCTTTTCAATTCGCAGAATGTATGCTGCCGCTTTTCCGAAAGATCTTCTGAAGGGCTTTCTCTAAATTCAATATAAATGCCAAGGATGTCAATCTGATATGTGGTGTTTAAACCATCCTTGTCTTTTATTAGACTTAAAACATTCGGAAATTAGACACTGAGAAGTCCTTGTCGTTTGTTGCTTTAGAGAAACAATGATCCCGATAGTAATGCAGGTCACCGATTTTCTTTCTGCCAACATTCGGTTGCAGTTTTACACCTCAACTTTTTAGAGACAGGAATTGGCCTTGTTGGCTGTTTTAGCCATGATAGCTTGGTTAAACTAAAAACCGTCTTACTGTCTTCATTAATTTGCCCAAGCCATGACATAAGCTTTCTTTCTATTTCTCTTTGGTATCTGATGACTGAAGAAGTTTTAGGGTAAGAGAACTGGGAGGAATATCCATTGTGGCCCGAAAGCGAAGTCTCCTTTTCTGAAGCTGGGCTGAGCAACTTCCCAAAATCCTCTGATCAAGCTCTTCACATGCTATAGTTCTACGGGATCGTAATCCTAAGAACGGTTCTCTCATAGTAATAAGGGTAGCCTTAAGTTTGTTGTAGTTAAGTATCCTTAATACCATTGTTGAAAGGTCGTAATGGAAGATTGAGCCTACGTAGATCTTGATGAACCTGCTAATAGTCATTTAAATTTTTCGTATAAACCTTCTGATCACATTGTACATGCGATTTTGATAAGTTATTTTTTGTGTGAAAAAATGTATTTGAGTTCTACGAACAATGATAGCATTAATGTTCTGTGAAGAGATTTTTTCACGTCTTGTCTTATTTGAATTTGTAGGCCTGGCATTCAGCAACAAGCTGCCTAAGCCAACTCCTCTTGAATCGGAGGACTCTGGTTCAACGTCTTTTCGAATCAGACGATGTGCTGAGTATTTCTGCACCTCTTCCGCCTGTAGTTGAAGGTCAACCTGTGCCACCAGAACTCACAGAACCCGGAGAATTTCAACATACACGAGGCTTCATTTTGCTGGAGAATCTCTGCCGTATCATGGTCCTCGATGTGGAATACTTCTGCACTTCCACTAAAGTCATTCCAGTTAATGAAAATAATGTTAGTCCTATTGGGTATTGTCTTACTATCTACGCAAAATATACTTATGATGATATTATGTTTTCTTAACTTTTGCGGTATAAGACTATTTTTGAAATAACTTGGTTATAAGTAATCACCCTAGAGTTTATTTGGATAATTTACTCTCGCTGATTTCCCAAGCTCCGATTATGATAGATTTGTCTTTTAACAGAGCCACCACAATGAAATTGAGCCATTTCAAGGGGGAATAATTTATGTCACAAAACATTCTCATTGTATTGTTCAACTGTTAAATAAAGTGAGTTCCGTGATTAGCTGGTCTCAGGTTTACGTCGATGGAACATCATAAGCATAAATATGCAAATCTTTCGTGAATTTAGGCCTGAAAAAGTTTTTAAAAACGTCCATTTCTTGACGTAATTGTTGAATTCTTATTTCCAAGCTTTTACAAACAATGCCCGTTTATTACTTTGGTGTCCTGAGTTGAATAAATTATTAAAGGGCAGTTATAGCCCATCTGCTGATTTTTTTCTTGTGTTTTATCTAAAGAAATTCAGCCACAATTTTGGATTACTTTCAAGTAATTTTAATTACGTAAACTAACAAACCTTCCTATGGATCGATCAAAATTACTTCTGAATTGATTTTAGTTGCCCTTCGAACGAACTAATTTATTATTTCTCCTTTCCCTAGAGTGTACTCGTGGTCTGGTCACAGTCGAATCAAATTCCAATGGAGCTGGAAGTAATTGAATCCAACTTGATGCTTCTCTCCCGAATCCCGCGACGATTTATTGTCTCAAGCACGGCCAGTTCTTCGTGGTGGGGACATCTCCTTAACATTTGGATCTCTGATGACAGTTCTGGTGCCCACAGTTTACCAAAAACTCTGCGTATTACAGAATCCTCGGAGACAATGCGCACGAAACTCGGTCTTATCAGTCTAAGTGCTTCAAATGAATTCATTATATCTCCCAAATTACGGGCTGCTTTTCTCGTCAGTGGCCTGTCTCAACTCCATGCCATTGGTACGTTTTTTGTTTACTAGATCTGGAATCTTCATTATTAACTTTTTATTCTGTTTCTGTGCTCAAACGGTACACTTGATAACTACCGGGTTCATTTGGTAAAGCATATTCTAACCTACCATGTGTAGAAAAAGAATATCGTAGACCTCTGGTGAGGAACTCGACTGTTCCCAACCCCTTTCTATTAGCCGGACTCACCTGGTGCTGTTGCGCATTTCATTTATTGAGTGTGCATCGACGGACATCGAACCTGTGACTGCTCACTTCCTAGACGAGTAGGTTAATCGCTGTTACTCCGGCGTACATGGTACCAATTTGGTTAAAAGTGGAGAGGCGGGGGAGAGGAGTATGTTTAATGTGCTCCTCAAATTTAAGAACAGCATTTTTGCTGTTGTATAAAAAAGATAGACTTGTTTCTTTCTGAAAATATAATTGAAGTACATGTTAGGACGCTGTTGTGATAAAAATTCTTGATCCATTTTCCCATTTACCAGTGCAAAACTTGATGCGTTCTCATTAAATGCAGATATTCGCGTTCATATTGATTTCCTACAGATCGGAGTGCTATTATTTCATTCTTGTTTTGCTGGTTTCTCTAAGAAATAGCTGAAGCGCTTGTATGCGTAATTCTTTTATACATATTGGACCCTGTGTAGTACGTTAATTCACTAGTGTTCATCAAGTATTTATTTTATACATCTATTTTAATTACAACGACGATTTACAAATATGTATCTAGACCATCACAATTTGCATTTGTTGCAACACAAGATTTGAGGCTTTTATTGCTTCTAATATGCTCCCAGTTATGTCTAGGACGAGCTAAAACCCCCATCTCAAAAACTGCTGCATTGGCACCCCCATTTTACCCGATTGTCGCAAGACGTAAGAGTAAATGAGTACGTCTTTTTGAGGTAGAACGGAAAGGGATCCGTTTCACATAATTTTAACGGACAGTTGATTAAAAACAAGGTCATACCCAGTGTCCAAAATGTAAGACAGGATACAAAATTCTTATCAATTGGTGAGATCACCGCATATGTGGTGAGTTATACATCATATTCTTTTTCTCGAAATGCTCAATAGCCTTTAAGCGGGACCTATCATTTTCATTATTCAAAAGACGTGTTTATAAATGTTCTGCAAATAAAATTTTGACAGCATGTATAAAAAAACAGTGGTGGTTTGAATTTCAACAGTCAATTATACAAACGTAGATATGTGTAGTCACCTAATGTTATTATAATAGAATTTGTTTTATGTTAATAAGGCTTGCAGGTAACATTAAAATTGGTCTTATCTTAACCTTTAGAGATGGAGTGCATGCAGTTATTGAAATTAGTGATCTTTTCTTATAGTGTCGAGGTCTTTACTACGTTTCGGCGAAAATTCACAAGAAAATATTTCTATATTTTCAGCTTTTTAGCCCTTTTAACTGTGACTGTAATATTCCCCAAATGTGTTTTTGATCAGGCTTTTTAAACGGTAACCGTACTTTTAAGATCAACGTCAAAGTACTTTTTAAACCTCTTGCGCTACGGTTCACTTATAAATTATTTTATTTAAGCGCTTGCTGGAATCACTGGAGAAGATTTTCTGCAGATGATTGTTGAAATTCCACTTCTTCTTTTGGACTCAAGCACGGCTACCTGTCTTGTGGAATGTGCTACTCGACTTAAGATCACTGCTTCAACAGCTAAACAGAAGGTCGTCCTGCAATTCCTTCAAACGAAGGCCAGTGTGGTAAGTTTCTTCTAGTTATTGCCGGGATATCAAATCAGAAAGTGAGCTTATGATAAACTTGTTTGCAGGAAGCAAATAGCAACGCAGCAGATTTCCATACCAATCCACTTCTGACAACTTCACGAGTCTTCGTCCGTCCAAATTTAATTGCCCCGCCTCCCCTCCTTTCACCGAAGAAATCATTCACCTCTCCTAGGAGTATAATGTCTCCTACTCTCTCAGCCAGACCTCCTGTCTCGCCTGAGTCTCCAACTGCTTCGAAAAATCTCTGGAGGGACTTCTTTAACAGACTCACTGAAGCTCAAGCTGATTTTCTTACGCAATCGGAAGCCTTCTGTTCTACACTCTTAAAAATCAATAGCTCAATCGCTGTGCGAAATCGTTGGATGCAAGATCTGGTAAACGTATGTTTACCAATGTTTTCTTACCAGACAGCCAGTTGTGAGGAAATGAAATGAATTTTCTTCCACTTTAGGTATTGCAGACTGTACAGACTTCAACAAAACGAGGAAGAGGAGCATCAGCATCAGCTAGTTTGACCTCTACTTCGATGGGAGACATGTTGAAGATTTTACCGAACGTTGCTGCGGTCACTTTCGCCTATTCACTCATTCGTTCATGTCTCTTGACAGGTTTCGCAACGTCTGATACTAAAGTAAGTAATATTTTTCGAACTTCCATATAGCCTACACATGTAGATTTCGTACAGTGAGATCAATTTTCTTACATCTTAGCCTTCTAACAGATTCTTGAAGTATTTCATTCTTTTGATGCTATCGCAATTTAAGAATGTTACAGAGTTTTTCATATGGGATAAATGTCTATAAATTCAGTAACATTCATTGATGTCACTTATTAGGAACCGGGAGACGATAGGGAGAAGTAAATCATACTCGGGTTACCGTATGTCAGTGAGTGTTTATCATATGGTCGGACTCTGGGGTCTCAAGTGTCAATATAAGTGATAAAACAATGTATTTCAGTTTTCATTTTTCATTTTGGGTACAGAGAATGTATTGTGAAACTACTTATAAGACAATATGTCGCCGCTCTTGAATATTTCTAACCAGCATGATTGGGTAAGCTAATAACCATCTATATTACTAAACAAAAGAACAAATACCTTGATTTTTTCAATCACCATCAAAATCGTAAGATTACCTTTAGTGAAATGAAATCTATTAGTCTGCAGGTATAGACTAATAATTCCGTTGATTGTTTTTTTTTTTCAGACGGTTAGTCGGTACCAAAAGGCAATTGAATTATCCCTTGCAACATTTCCCAAAATCGCTTTCCATTCTGGTCTCTTGGAGCGACTTCTTTTGAATCCTCTACGTTCTGCTTTGGAGAAGAAAGATGGCAATCAGATGGATATATCATTGGATAGACCCAAGCCATTTGTTTTGGAGCTTCCAATCAACTCTGAAATGCTGGAGTCTCCGTAAGTCTTCTTTTGGTCTTCTAGGAATAGGTCTGTAAATATAATTATGAACCCCATTATTCTTCTTTTCTGGAAGTTTGGAACGACAAATGGAAGCTCTTACGCTTTACGGAATCTCTTCAATTGGAATTGAGTCGGAGGATGCTGCATGGAGTGTTGTTCGAAGGCATGTTCTGCAAAATCAAGGAGATGCGGACGAAGGTAATCGTAGAAGTCGCAATTTTCTTGTTGAAGAATTCGTTCATAATACTTCGCCCACTATCCTTCGTGGATGCCTTCGCAGAATCCTTCAAGAAGACGTCACTACACTGGAGTAAGTGCCCTACGTTCGATTTACTTTATTTAAATTTTTTGCGTAAATACTGGTGGATTCTTTACTTTGGACTTCCAGCTTGTTATTTATTGGAAGTCAATATTATCAATTCATACCTTTAAATACATGAGAACGTTCCAGTTTATTTGGAATAAGCTAATCTCTTCAGACTGTTCTTTTGTATCTATTCGCTGTACCACTCTAGGCTCTAGGAGTTGCTAATGATACGTAAAAAAGAAGTCTACCTGGTTTTACTTTCCATGTGGGCTTGTAGTAGGTTACCAAAATCTTAACATCCCTATTAAAAATACGCTGTTTATGTACATGTGCAATATGAATAATAAAGAATGGGCACACTTGCCAGGATTCAGATGTAACTTCTTCGCTTTATTTCCCCGTGAAAGCGTTTCAATAGTGTTGCTGTTTAATTTACTTTAACAAAGTCGTCTCACTTATATTTTCAGCATTTAGACATGATGCATTTTTAGGTTCTAGAGCCATTAGTTTTAGCTTTCTCAAAAATTATATCACACTTTTTTTGATCTGATCCTTATGTAGGACCATTTTTTACCTCTCAGAAGCGGAAATTGATCTATTCAAACACCATACCGTAAAGCACTTTCAAAATTGTTTGTGCTAGAGAAAGTTCACATCTTGAACTACACGGAGTAATTTTATTGGTCTAAGCTGAGATAATTAGCCTATAAAATATGCCACTCTACTGGTCTAAGTAGAAGGAAATTATACAAATTTTAGCAAATCTAGTATTTTATGATTGGTGCATTTATCGGAGTTGCGAATGAAGGGTTCACTAAATTGTGCTGTTTTTGACAAAAATTATAAACTTGTTAGAGAGGTATCGAATATAATTTCTACGATTTTGTTGTAGTTCTGGATTGGTGTTAGATACAATAATAGGGATACTAAATCTACCTGCTTTGAGGTCCGCTGTATCCTTGGAGGAGTACCATTCGAAACCCGACTCAGGCAATATCTACTCTCTAATTCATCGCCTCACTACTCCCCACGAAGGTATGCGTCTGATCGCCCATGTTTGTCTGGAAGCATCCAAACATTCCACGGTGAGTTTTCAGTGATCAAAAAATCCCACAAGAAACTTCTAAAATCATCTCAAATTACGTATTCTAATCTTATAGTTAATTCGCGAAAAACTCATCTCTATTCGGGCGCCAATGATTGACTTGGCTCTTCAGACTTATCCTTCACCTCTACCCTTTATGGAATACCTAGCAGGTTTCCGGGAACTTCCACCTTCCAATTTGCCCTCTGATCTCACTAAATGTCATCTTCTGATCGATCTTAATGACACCGCTAGGAGTCTACTGCTCTGTACCTACTTTCGAAGACCCGGTATAATCTATGCTCTTTCTCGCACCGAGACCCGAGCTTTCCTTCGGAATCCTGGTACTTCTTCGAAGTGTTTCGAATCCAGAGAAGTCAGTCGAATAGGCGGTAATATCTTAACTTCATTATCGAGCAAATTCGACACAGTGCGAGTCTTTGCTGGTCCCCAAATCGTCGCCATGGCTGTCCAACATCCACATCTCTCCTTGCGTCTTGTACCCCTCATTGCAAGTCTTGCTCAAGGTCGTTTCGACGTCTCCTTGACCTCATCTAATAATGCGGCTGGTGGTGGGGGTAGTGGAGATGTCGATGAAGTTTTCTTTAATCCCTCCGCTGTGGCTGGAACAATCTCCTGGAAAGCATTTGAATCCTCAAAACAGGACAATTTCTATTTGAGTGTGCTGAGATTTATGGAAGTACTGGCATTCTCGACTGATTCTGAGCATAATGATGGTGTGCTTTTCTCTCCAGAGGCTGAATGCTTCAGGTGAGTTCTGAGAGAATCCGGTCATTCTAATGCATTTTATTTATTCAGATAAGACC